>MU224939.1:547896-580170 GCA_018584345.1 Thuja plicata
TTATTAAAATTAAATATGGTCTTTACATTATTACATTATTTAAATACCTTATAGGTCTTTTAGACTCCATTTTTCTTTAAACCTCCATTGCACTCCCTCAGGTTCTTGTAATTGATGGATTGTGGATGTTGAAAGTATCTATGTTCAAGGATTTAAATTTGGTATACTATACTAAACCATCATTTCATAACTAAATTTTCAATTTCTATATATAACTAGGTTTAAAAAGATTTGTTTACTTTAAACATCATTTTGCTTAGTTTGTGAAGGTTATAGACCAAAGTTTCCATAGCCCAATATTTTTTCCCATGAAGAAGGATCATGTCAGAAAATGTAAGTGAAGAACAAGATAGGGATACAATCGCTAGATTGTGGTCTAACTTCAAAGGAAAAGGAGATGGAAAATATTATTGTCCTTGCAAAAGTTGTAAGGGCTTAAATAGTAGAAGACTACTAATCAAAACAACTAAGAGACATTGTAGGGAGAATGGTCACATTAGAGGGGGACATGATTATCGTCCATTGGTAAGTTCTTCATTATATCATTTTAAAAATTTATATACATAAGAAATCACTTGATGATAAGATCATGAGAATGGATTATTTATGTTCATCATTTTTATATAGGTCGAGCTCCCTAGGGCACATGATATGGACCACCACAACCTGGATAATATGGTTTTCAAAGTGGAGGAACATGGAGGTGTGAATATTGAAGTTGAAGATAATGATCCCATGGAAGATGATGATCATGCACTAGAAAATACATTTGAAGATGATGGTACAAATACATTGATCCATGACACATTTGGTATTGACACAACTAATGATGATCAAGATGACCTTGATGTCATCCATGATATACCTCTACTTGAGAAGGAAGACATGAACCTTTACAAAGGTGTTGATATTGTGGCGACTGATCATGTATTGGGTGTTGATATTGTATTTTGGGAAAAAGATTTTCTTTTTCGGGAAAAAGCTTTTCTTTTTTGGGAAAAAGATTTTCTTTTTCAGGAAAAAGAAGACCAACATTGTAAAACCCTAAAATGGTCAATTTTATAGGTTGCCCTAAAACACATGTTATAAGCGGCTAAGATGCATAATGCATTGTAATGTTGGTGTATTATTTTGTTGGATAATAAGAAAGGTTTGACGGCTGTGTAGGTGGACGTATCCAAGGTTTTGGGTGAACCACGTTAAATCTATGTTCAGTTTTATTCTTCTTTTATTTTTGAATATAACTATTTATTCTTATATTGTTTTGGATCTATCAAACCCTAACAAAAGGCTCCCAAATAAATCTTCTCTCTATTGTATTATTGTTGGTGAACTTGAAGGTTATGAATGGCTTATCAAACATAACAATGTCACGTATGTTAAGGCATGTCATACATGTCATTATAGTTAATAAAGGGTGAATCATGTACCATTAATATTGTTTATATTAACAATTTATATTTTTTGGTGTAGATTGATAGGTGATTTTATTACCACCATCAAATATTCTATCTCACTCATACTGAGAATTATGTGCCACTATGAAAGATATTGGAATCGAGTACCAAGCAATAGATTCTTGTCCCAATGATCATATTTTTTAGCATAAAGAACATGAATTTTCAATAGAATGCGCTGAATGTCATACGAGTAAATATTGAATATATCAAATAACAAAAAAGGTGCCTCACAAGGTTCTTTGTTACATTCCCATTATTTCATGTATGTATTGATTATTCAAGTGCAGTAGTTTGGCACAATTTATGGATTACCATGCACACATTAGAATTTGAGATGAAATTATTTGAATGCCTCTGGATGGTTCAACATTCATGGATATAGAGGAAAAATTCCCACACTTTAAAGAAGAACCTTGTAATCTTAGGCTTTCATTGGCAGCGGAAGGTGTCAATCCATTTGGAGAGATGAGACTTGTTTACTCAGTGTGGCCTATTTTTGTTATAAAAAATAACATTCCTCCATGGATGTCAATAAAGAGGGAGCACATGATGTTGGCAATGATTGTTCCACGTATTTTTTCATTTAATAGTCATCTACATTAAATTATAAATACCATTGTAAAATGGTCATAATAATTATGTAATGTTTTTGTTCATTCAACTAGGTAAGTACCAAGTTAAAGATATGAATGTATATATTGAGCCTCTTATCGACGAGTTGGTGGAGTTATAGAATGGTGTGATTGTGTATGACGTCTCTAGACCAATAGGACAAAGACAATTTCAATTACATGCAATTCTTGTATGGACAATACATGATGCCCCAGGGATAACACATTTTGTGGTATGTTATAGTGAATTCAAGTTGCACAAGATATTTCTAATTATAAAAATTAACAGATTTAATCCAATTATATCATTACCTTGTAGGTCTTCAAATGAAGGAAAATTTTGCATGTCGAGTTTGTGGTCCAAAGATGAAATCTCTTCATTCAAAAAGTTTAGGAAAGAAAGTGTTTGATGAGTATAGGCACTTCCTCCATAGAAATCATAAGTATCAAAGTACCAAAAAAAATATTTTCTATGGGAAAGAAGAGACTACATCAAAGCCATGAAGAATGACACCTCACCTATGGAAGTTGGAATATAATATAATTAATCATCAAGGTAATGTCATTCCACCTAATGGTTTATGTTTAGAATTTATATTTCTCTGTTGTGTTTTGTTTATTGATTATGTAATTGATGATCATGAAGGTCATCAAGGCATTACTGACCACCTTCCAAAGGGACTAAAAAGTTATCCTTGACAATTTAGTAGGTTTCCCTACTACTAGCAGCTACAAATTGTGCATTTGTTTGATACTATGCATATTGAAAAGAACATAACAGAGACATTATGGAAAATGTTGGATGGAAGGCATGGAAAAGAAAAAATTGTCAAAATTTATAGTGACATTCATGAATCCAATCATGCAATGAAAAATTTCATTCAATCAAATAGGAATGGAGACCAGATTAATATAAGTTCCCTTCCTTGGTTATTAACGGACCAACAAAGAAATGCTATAAAATAAGTCATACGAATAATTCAATTTCCCACATGATTTGCTGCGAACATAAACAATCTCATATCAAAGAAAAGTGAATTTGGGCCAGGGATGAAAATGCATGATTGGCATACCTTCATCAAGGTAATTCATGCTCTTTTGTATTTACAATATATTTGTAAAATGCATGTTCTTTTTATTGTATTATGTCAGAAAATAATGAAATGATCAGTTTATAATTGTTGCAGTATGCACTACCTCTATCTCTCCTAGAGCACTTCAAAAATAACGTTAAACAAGTGATATATGATCTTGGAAAATACATGAGGTAAGCAATGATATTTGTTCAATTTGTTGTATATATTTATTATATTCATGATTTGTTTTCTTGTTATGTAATATATTGTATATTATTTTGTAAAGTCTCAAATTTATATATTTTTGCATCTTGAATCTCTTGTAGGTGGTTTTCATCTAAATAAATTCATAAAGAATATATAAAATATTGGAAGAGAAAAAATCCTTATCTAATGTGTGAAATGCAAAAGTGTCTACCTTCAACTTTTTTCAATGCACAAGAACACTACCTCATACACAAAGTTGAGGAGATTGAATTGTGTGGACCTATACACACTAGGTCAATGTGGATGGTTGAGAGGCACTTGAAATCTTCGAAGGCTTTGGTTCAACAAAGAGCAAATCTTGAGGGTTCTATGGTGGAGGGAGATATGGTATACCATACTATGGTGTACATTACTGAATATCTTGCTAAATTTGCAGAAAATATCCATGTAGATCGCATTTGGGATCTCGACCCCAGTAAAAAATTTGAAGGGGAGAAATTGATGGGGAAAGGTAGATTGAGGAAAGTGAGAGGTAATTAATTATAAGATATTATTGTAGTTAATTAATTCTTAATCTTCAAAATAAACCGGTTGTAAGTCATCTATTTATTTTTTGTATATATAGTCGAGAGTGGGATGCACTACATTTGTATATTGCAAACAATCTTGATTGGATGACGGTATGGGTTGATTGATGTCAACATTATAGTCACACATTAACATGGGAAGTTGTGTCTCCAATTGTTAAATAAGCTCATCATAATGGATATTCCAATGTTACACAAAAGGGAAATAGATTTAGCATATGGTTTAAGAGATAAACAGGTACGTATAAATTTATTGACAACTTGTATGTTTATCAACTCATGTTGCAATAATTTTTACATGTTCGATATATTATTGTAGGTCAAACACCACAAGGCTATGTTCTATGATGGTCATAAATTTCACATCAAAATATTGGATTAAATGAAGAAAACTTGTGATTATAGGATAACTGCAGTCTTTCAGGTGACTAATATTTCATCTAGAAATGACTTACATCCTCAAGAGTCTCAAAATCAATACTATGGCATTTTGGATGATATACTTGAGTGTGAATTTAACTCCTTCAAATTAGTTGTCTTTGTCATCAAATGGTATAGGATACGACTTAATCAAAATGATCTTGATAGAACTATTATTGAGCTAGTTGGGGATTAGACCTATGTTCTTCCAAGATAATGTGAGCAAGTATTTTACTCAGAGGTTCCACATAAAACGGGTTGATCATTTGTTGTTATACATGATCCAAGAGGAATGTCAATAAAGTATAATGTGATGGAAGAAGAAGATACCAAAGAAGTAGAAGATGATGTAGATGATGATCACAATTGACAGTCAGTCAATGATGTTCCTGATGCAAATTTTCATGAAGAAGAAGAAGATGATGATGATGATGTTGCTGCTACTGATGCTGCTACTGATGATGATGATGATGATGATGATGATTATGATGATGATGATTATGATGATGACAAAGATGATGAAGATGATGATGGTGGTGGTCGTGAGGACGATGAGGATGGTGATGATCATGATGATGAGTTGGATGAAGAAGAAGATCAATGACATGAATGAAATTTAGAGTTATGCGATCAATCCTTAATCTATTTAATATTAATTTAGTGATAGAAATATATTTGACTTATATGGTTACATAGCTTATTCATTATGTATAGAATTCCAATGCCATTACATAATTAATTCGTGATCTACCTTTTGATGTTTTTAATTCATATGTGATGCTTATGATGGATTTGATACATATGTATTTATTGTTGGTGCTGATTTCATGTATATAATTTGTGCGGTGTTGCCACCCTTGGTGGAAATAGGTAATTGAGTAAAGACATAGTCAACCTAGCTTCTGTTGAGGGTCCTTTACAGACAACATAAAGTATCTAGGTAAGGAACACAAAAAATATACGATGGTTATGATGACTACATATTGTACTTCATGTTGCCTACTATGTAATTTTTTTTTTAACAGGCTCTTCCTAGGGGGAAGTACCCTTTATATTACCAAAATAGAACTTACATATGAAATAGGAGATATCTCTCCAGTAACAAAACAAGCTAAGCTACCCGACTCAATGATACAGATAACAAATCCCTTTGCCAATGGAAATCAGCCTAGCTGCTACTTCTGCTGGAAAGATTTTATCATTAGCCTGATAGAAGGCATCAAATTTTCTAATATCATACTCCTTATAATGTGCTCTCCCATAAAACTTGCCATTTTGCTGTCGCAAATTTGGTGAAGATGCAGTTCCTTATAATGTGCTCGAGTATGTCCTGCCTCTGTTCCGGTCTTACAGAGATCTCTATAACAGATATGAGGGAATGAACATGAGTGGTTGAGGGCCATGTGACTAGTACTAGGACATTAATCCCTATGTCTGACAGCCACCTCCTTCCCGGTGATTAGTCAAAAAATTCATGTGCTATCCAATCCCTGTTCTTGGGTGTGAGGCTATGTCTGCCAAAATGACTTCCTACAACCCCATTGCGATTTGATCAGCCTGTCCAAACATCAACTCTAATTCAGAATCAATCCCTAGGTTAGCCAAGTGGTTTGCAGCTCTATTCCCTTCCTGGAATACATGCTGAATGTGAAAATCCTTCAAGGATTTCAATGTCTCTTCAATCCTCAACAGCCAATTGGCTAATCTACAACTACTGAAATCATCTCTAGCCACACCATTTAGTATGATTTGTGAATCCCCCTCTATTACTAATTTGTCTATGCTGTTATTTGAACACCATCCTAGCCCTACCTCTAGAGCCACTATCTCTTCCACATTGTTGGTAGTAACACCCATGTTCCAAGTAATTCCTTGCAACATTTTTCCTTGATCATCTCTAATAATAACTCCTAAAATACTTCTTCCTGGGTTCCCTCTGCTAGCACCATTGAAATTCAACCTCTTCCATCCTGACGGTGGAGCCTGCCAAACTGGGTATTCCTTTGGCCCTTCTATTTTTTGATCATGTGATCCCCGCACTGTTTAAACTGCCATATTCTCTCTATGTCAAGGTCCCATTTCAACTAAAAGTGAAAGTGAAGGCCAAGAGTTATGGAATTGATTACTTCCTCAATATCTACTTCAATCATATGCTTTATCTCATGTACTACAAAACTTTCCTCCTTAAAGATCCTCTGATTCTGCTCCTTCCATATATGCCAAACCAGCATCGATGGGCTCACTATCCAAAGAATTCCCCATTTAGATTTTTCTCTATCTATAGGCCATGAGGAGAGAAATTATAATAAAGTGAGATTTCTTACTAAAAACCACTGCATCCTATCTAGTAGCCATTCCCAACATTCACATGTGAAAGGACACCAAAATAATAGGTGATCTATCGTCTCCTCTTCTTTCTTGCAAAGAATGCACCAGTTAGGACCTGCAATACCTATCAATTTCAGTCTGCTACCAGTCAGGATCCTACTGTGCAAGGCTACCTAGAGAAAATCCCTTGCCTTAGGTAATGACCCTTTGCCCCAACAAAGCTTGGATGGACAATATGAGTCATTTTACCTTAGCCTTAGTAGTTCATAGCCAAGGTTGACCTTGTATGCACCATATTTGGAAGCATACTAGATTAAAAATTCTTCGTTTGATGACCGAAGCACAATTCTTCTTGAAAGTAGAGTTTGTAATGTGATAGAATTAGTCAAGGAGGATGCTCCTATAATCCTCCAACTGGCCCTTGAAGAGGATGGGGACTCAAACACCATGTAGTCTGAAACCCATTGGCCCTCCATGGCTTCCAACTGGTTTATCCAATCTTTTCCTGAGAAGGAGTCAATAGGCGGTTCCCCATTCCATGAATCCCTCCAAAATCTCACCTTCTGTCCATTTCCAATCATCCATGTAAGGTGCTTTGTAATGATATTACGGCTCTCCCAAATATGTCTCCAAAAATGAGAGCCACTAGGGGCATTGGCTACCATTAAGATTCTGTCTGGTTCCCATGAATCTAGATACTTTTCCACCATAATCTGTCACCATGGTTTCTCTGGTGACTTGTACAATTTCCATGCCAACTTGGCACCCAATACCCGATTCTGCAAAATCATTTTTTGAAGTCCTGCTCCTCCATCCTCTTTCACCAAACAAGCAGTATCCCAACTGATAAAGGGAATCTTCTTCTCTTCTTTAGAACCCTCCCATAGAAACTTTTTAAATATAATTTCAAGGCCGCTAGTAGCTCTGTTAGGGAGTTTGTAGACAGAAAAATAATAAACTGGTATGGGTGATAACACTAATTTTACCATGAGGATCCACCCTGCCTGAGATAACCATTTATTCTTCCATGATGAGGCTTTCCTGGGTGACATTTGTTAATGATTTCCTCCCAAAAGTTGTTATCCACCCATCCCACATATAAAGGTACCCCTAAATAAATGATCAAGAATGTACCTTACTCGAAGCCCAGTGTGGCTGATATGATTGACCTCCTTCTTTGGTTGGTATTGAGAAAGAACACCCTCGATTTGTGTTTATTCATACTTTGGCCTGATTCTCTTGCATAGATGTCTAGCACCTCCTTGACGATCTCAGCCTCCTTTATGGTCACCTCCCTGAACATAATTGCATCATCAGTGAATTGGGAGTGATAAAAAGTCTCCAATGTGTTGTGGATGGAAATCTGTCTCCATCTACCCAGGGTGGTCTATTTCTTAATGAATCTTCCCAGAACTTCTGCCATAAGGAAAAATAAAAATGGAGACATGGGATCACCTTGTCTTAACCCATTAGTAGCTTGGAAAAAACCACAGATCACTCCATTCACAAATATGGAGAAATGAATAGAAGACATGCATAAAGAAATACATTTTATCCAGTCTTGATCAAACCCAAATCTAGAAAGTACTTGCCATAATAAGGGCCAATGAAATCTATCATATTCTTTGCTGACATCAAGCTTTACTATCATACCTAGTTTCTTAGTAGTTTGTAAGCTATGAATTAACTCACCCGCCAGAAGAATGCTATCCACAATTTTGTGACCCGACACAAAGCCATGCTATTCTGCTGAGACTATCCTATTAAGAAGTTGTTTCAATCTATTAACCATGGCTTTAGAGAATATTTTGTATAGTGCATTGCATAAGGATGTTGGATGAAAATCATCCATAGATGAACAATCATGTTTCTTTGGAATCAAAGCGATGAAAGTTTTGTTCAATTCCTTCACAAACTACTCCTTTCTCCTAAATGCTTCCACCACTTTGAGAATGTATGAGCCCATGAAATCCCAACATTTCTGAAAAAATTCTAAGGGAAAGCCATCTGGCCCTGCTGCTTTGTAGGGGGGATTATCAAATGTAGCTTTTTTGATCTCCCAAAGAGTGAACTACCGCATGAGCCTAGTATTATCTTTGTCTGATATGGTACGTTCAATGACATCCAAAGTAACCAAGGATGTATGAGATACAGTGTCATAAGAGGCTCCTAAAAGGGCATGAAAATGATGAACCACAATTTTCTCTACTTCTGCAGAGTTGTCAAACCACCTCCCCTACTCATCTTGTATGCGATTAATTCTATTTTTAACTCTTTTGGATTTAACAGAGGCGTGAAAAAAATTTGTATTCAAGACCCCATCCTGAATCCAGTGTTCCCTTGAATTATCTCTCTAATAAATTTCCTCTCTTAGAAAAAGCTCCGCCAATTCGCTTTTAAGTGATTTCTCTTTATCAAAGTTTGCATTGGACATGCTTGCATTTATGACAATCTGATTTAGATCCTCCAATTCAACCTCCACCCTAAGCTTTTATTCAAATATGTTCTTGAAGGTATTCTGATTCCAACTTTTAATTTTTTCTTTAACCAATTTGAGTCTTTTTACAAACGTAAAACTTGGGGTGCCCTTGAATATGTTACTCACTTTCCACCAGCCTTCCACATTAGGAAGAAAATATTTGTCCCTCCACCACATATTCTGGAATCTGAAGCTTCGTTTATAACACTGGTTGGCAACTTGGAAACTCAACTGAATGGGGAAATGATCTGATAGGGATATTGGAAGAATGCTAGTATCTAGGTTGAAGGAAGAGTTAAGCCAAAAAGGACCAACAAAAAATCTGTCCAATCTTTCAAAAATCCTGGCGAAATTGGCCCGTCTATTAGTCCATGTGAATCTTCCATTCGCAGGGACCACATCAAACAAGTGATGCCGAGACACAAAATCCTTAAAATCTTCCATGACTTGATTAGACATCCTCAGGCCACCCAATTTCTCATCTGAGTCCAATAGAGCATTGAAATCTCCTGCAACAATAATATTATCATCCTTGAGTGCATCAATCTTAGAAGATATGGCTGCCCATAACTAAGATTTTGCCTCAGTTTTAATTGGTCCATAAACATTGATCAGATGAAATAAAGAATTGTCTTTGATACTGACAACCCTACTATATAACCAATGGTCATGTCTTTCCAACTCCTGCATCTTTATAGTATAGGGTTTCCATAGAAATCCTAGACACCCTGCCAAACCTCTGGCTGCTTGAAAGAAACCTTCATATATGCTACACGAGAAGAGGAAACTAAGAGCTTTGTCCAAGCATAACTTTGTCTCTTGTAACAAAACAACGTCACTCTCTAATCTATATAATGCTCATTTTATCAAGCGTCTTTTTTCAGGAGTAGAGAGGCCGCTGAAATTCCAAGTAACGACCTTCATTTATCCCCAAGGGAGATCCCTACTTCCTTGGCCTTTGTCATGAAATCTACCACACTGATTATACCTTTATCCTTAGCCCTCTCTTCTCTCAATTTCCTATTAGATCTCCTCCCCCTTCCTCCTTTGGCTTTTCCTAAGAGAAAATTATCAGATTGACTAATAACTCTCGGCTCTATATTATCCAAAGCATCACCCGAAAGGAAATCCTCCATTGATT
Source organism: Thuja plicata (assembly GCA_018584345.1). Taxonomy (NCBI): domain Eukaryota; kingdom Viridiplantae; phylum Streptophyta; class Pinopsida; order Cupressales; family Cupressaceae; genus Thuja; species Thuja plicata. The sequence continues at coordinate 558,206 of MU224939.1, forward strand.
CCCTATTGTATTCAATTTCTAAATTTGATCGAGCCTGGATGCCTTGCGAAGTGATCACCATGGGACTATGCACTCTTTATGTCTTTCCTTGGGAGGAGCCAGAGCATTCCCCTTCTTCCATAGAGATATTAGCTGAAGTTGTCTTCAATGGAGCCTGTTGATCCTATGAGACAGTTTTTGTAACCATTTTTTGGGGTATGATCTTTGGGACCCAAACTTTGGTAGGCTAGACAAAAAATTTACACTCTGCAACTGTGTGCAATTTGAGACCACATCTGGTGCACTCAAGAGTAGATGTTTCTACTTCTACCCATTGCTTCCAAGAACAATTGCCTCTTTTTAAATAAATAAAGGCTGGAATTGATTATACCGTCACGATCTTAATTCTGGCATATAGATATGAATCATTATCAATGATCATTTCATCGACTTCTACCAATGAACCCAACGATCTGTCGATGCATTCAAGACTAGCATCCCCCCAATATTCTAAGGGTAGATTGTATAAATGAATCCAAATGGGAGTCTGATAAACCGCTAGTGGTGTAGGATCAAATTTTTGTTGCCACGATTGTAAATACAGAGCAATAGACCTCATTGATCAATTCTGTTTATTAAGAATATTATCACGTTCCTCTTCTTCTTTGAAAATTACTATGAAGAAGCCTTTCAGGATGAATTTTTTAACAACATCCCTTCTCCATTGTTCAAGGATCCATTCCCTAATTTTTTCCCTCTTCAAACACTCTCCAACGAATCTTCCAATAACCACCATTTTTTCCCACAATGCGACATCCTCTTCAACATCTTCCAGAAGATCGATGTCAATAATCTTGTCAATTTACACAGACCCCTTCCTTACACACTCTGCCTTATACACCCCTCTATTCCAATTATAAGTTTCATGCCTCTGGCTTGGAAAATGATTCTAGTTAAATTCCTACGAGAAGAAACGCCTTCCATGCCTGAACTTTCCTCCTCTCCTCTCCATTCTCCCCGTATTTTTGTTTACATTTTGCCTACTATGTAATTTTGAGTATATATATCATAAATTTTTTAGCTAACATAAGATAATTGAATTACATATGCAGGAACCCAAACCCTTTTCATAAGAATCCTACACAGTCTCATGGATCGACAGGTATAAGTCAATACACCCTATAGAGATAGTTTATTTAATACATTTCTCAATATTAAGATTAATGACTTGTAAGATATCTCTCCCATTTGAAAAATATCTCTCTCATTACCAGCTATCTCTCTCATTTAATGGATTGCAGGTACCAACAAATAGGTATTTTTAAGATGTGTCTTCCTTGAGTGAGGTAAATAAAGAAAGAGAAGAAAGTGAGACATGTAGTAGGTCAACTAGGAGTCAAAAGACTAGAAGGAAAGTGAATAAACACATGAAATTTTTCCTTGCTTAAGGGGGGTCATGTTCTTATGATGATAAGAGTAAAGGTGACATTGAGGCACCCTTGAGGTACCAACATCTACAGAAACAATGGGTACCCAATGAACTTAATCCAATAAATACTAGTTTTTGTGTTAACGAGAGGATATATCACATAACACCATCATCATTACATGGTTTGGGCCTATTATTCTATGGATGACATAAAGGTCTCTTACAACAAAGTTGTTGAATTGATGGAGTTTGTCAGACCTTGTTATGATTACAAAAGTTGGATTCATATTGTTAAATATAAAAAAAGTATTTGTAGGTATGCACTCTCAGAAAATTATATACAACAGAAAAACAATAATCAAAGTAAAAGAGTGGCTACATACATTAATGAAAAGCCAAAATTAACATGGAATATTGTAGGTTTTATAAATAGTACACGACCTGGGTCAACTATTAAGAAATCCAATTGCATATTTGAGGCATGAGGGAAATTGTGTATTCGTATGTATGATAAAATAAATACACACAGGGGAAGAGTTTCTTATTGATTACATATTGAATCGCATAGATATAGAAAAAGATACTACCGTGAGGGTGCATGTACATATTGTGCACCATTTAAACCAACCTCCAATCAATGACTACAACACACCATTTTATTATTAATTTTTTTTGCTAACATTTTTATATTTGATCTTAGTCACAGGTCCACATGGAGCAGCCACATAGAAGGGATAGTGATGATACTCCCGGCTGTTCTACCGAGCAGGTGAACCTCATTGTAATTGTACAAATTAGATAGAAGAAAAATGTTATTTTATTATGTTCTTTTCTTGACTGTTTTGGAGTAGTTTTGATAGTGATAATAATATTGTTGTCATAGATGGATGCTTGGAGAAAGGGAAAGGAGCATGTAGTCCCTCATGAGGACACCTTTCTTGAGGACCCACTGTTTATTGATTTTTCACAAACCAATGACCCGATCAGTGCGATTAAAAGGTGTCTGCAGGAAATTGAAAATGGAAATTTTCATTTCTCATCCATATTCCCCCCAAATCCTAAGCAACAAGAGAGGGTGAGCAAATTCATTAACCGAGCATCAAACTTAAGAGTAAGTCTTAATGAGATTTTTAACTATAACAAAATGTCAAGAATGGTTTTATTTTATGCTCTTTTATGTCATTAACTAAAATACAGACATGTTGTTTTTACAACTATTTTTGTGTAATTTTGATCCCCGTGGTGATGATGAGGGTACTGCAGGTGGTCCAGGTAGATTGCATGTTCTGTCCCCCAATTGTTTTCCACTGAATATATAGGAATGATCATAATCAATGACAAGATGCTCTAACAATCTTTTATTTGTATGCTCTAACAATCTTGTCCATGCTAGTCAATGATTTTTTTATGCTCTAACAATCTTATTTTTCATTTCATGTCAATGATCCTGTGGCAACACCGCCTCAACTGAGGACTGAGGTAGATGTATTTCTGACTATAACGTCAGCAAAATGTAGCATGCAGACACCTGGTACTACACCATGTATTTGTACGTAGATCCCTCTTTTTATCTCTCTTTTGTTATGTGTTTATTTCCCTTGAAGTATTTTTTCTTGGGGGTATTTCATAATGGATTCATTTTATGTAGTAGGAGATGCAGCACGTGCCGATGCAACATTATTTCCTAGATGTAACCATATTGCTAGTATAGGAATGGTGAAGGACTGCATATTGCTCATGAGTGACGAAGAAATGGTTCTCTTAAAAGTAGCGAAGGTTTTAGGTACTTTAAAGTTATTATTATATATAGTGTAATAGTAATTTACTTATTGATCACTCTTTTTCGACTAATGATCCCATGACTTTTTTGTAGGGAATGATGTTTTTTTTTACAAAAAACTCAATGATGAGTGTTTGCGGATATTAGGGCCCACCCTATGTAAATGGTGGAACATCATATCCAAACTAAAACCCCAATCCACTATTTTGATTCCATATCATTGCTAGAATAGTTTTCCTTTGATCCATTTCTTGAACTATATTAAAGATAGCTTCACTTCATTTATGAATGTAACAGGTTTTATTTTCCTTAAAAGGTGGAATAACCAAGGTAAAAAGTTAAAGAATGATCTCATCGAGGATATGACCAAGTTGTTTGGACCTCGCACATTCGATCAAAATAGGCTCTTTGAGAAAGATGGGTTATGTATGAAGTATTTGAGGGACCAGTACAAGACAACATTAGAGAATAAATTGAAGTACAAGTTTCCCCCTTGCATTCCTTAGGATGAGTGGCAGAATCTAATTTTGGATGTGAAGGAGAGAATTGAAAGGAAAAAAGGAAATACACTAGTAAACACCAGAAGAAGGTATGTGATACTGTAAAGAATAAAATTATGTACTAATTACTCTTTATATTTATATGATTTAACATATTTCAAAATTTTCATAGACTGAGTGACACATCAAAGAAAACCAAGGAAAGACTAGAAAAGCATGGGCAACACAAGCTCGTCTCTTGTGGTAATTCAAAACTTGCCGCATGAGTTGTAGGTATTAGTAAATGAAAAATTGTATCAAAGTATTTATAAATTGCAAACAATTTTTTTTTGATGAAACAATGCAAGAAAAATTCACGATACCAAGAAAAAATGTAGGGCTCTAAGTTCAATAGAACGCTCACAGAAAATGTCAGGATAATTGGCTTCCAAAAAGGCTATAGAGACGTGGCTGAATGGCTATGAGAATTGAGTGTGCAAGGTTCTACTGATGGATCCATCACACAGGTAAATAAGATAAATGAAAATTATTTCAAATTCAATACTTTACCAATTAGTCTATTTGATGTTAAGTTCTAACATAAAGTGACTACATTTGTTTTAAATAAGCAAGCAATTATAACAATGCGCATGTCATTCGAATGCAGTCTGCCAATCGTCGTATAGAACCTGTGCATGATGAATGTTTGGATATGCATCGTAGTGGTGAAGGTATACATTTTATATTCAAAATTTTATATGTAATTTTTAATAAAAGTAAACATCTTAAATTTAAATTGGTGTAGTAATACAAATTTAATTGCAATTGGTGTTTGGATAAATGTAACATTTCGTATTTCAACTCCAACGGATCTGGAGGCTAGTGTTCATGAGCACGTTGAGGTTGAGGTTAGACAAAATGATCTAGAAGATGATGTAGCCAGATTAGGTAAAGAGCACCATGTTTATGTTCTTTAAATTAATGAAATACTTGTACCAATAATAATAAAATGTTTTGAATTTAACCTATTTATTTGTTATTGTAGAGGACCCCCCTTTGCATTAGCATATGACAAGACATACATCAAGATCACAAGAAGAGGGAAGAACAACTAATGAGGGGGGAAATAATGATGGAAACGTCGATGCTCCTCTTAAAATTTTCTTCGATGCTCAAAGAAAGAAAAATAAAAAGAAATAATTGTAAACTATGAAATTTATGTGTTAATGAATCTATTTATGTGCTAATGAATGTTCATGAATTATATATATACTAATACATCTTTATTTCTTTTTAGCAAGGATATCTTAGAAATTATACATATATGCCTTTTGGTCTTCTTTCAACTTCTTGTAGATATATTATTTGGTATGGATTTGCATGTTTCTTGCTAGAAAGGTCAAGGATAGTGACTGGAAACAAGCTTATAGCTCTACAATTGCTCTCAGGAAAAAAGAGGTGCATTAGAAAAAACCCTTATTATTTTCATGAGAAATAAAATGCTTTCCATTTAAAAGATCATGTTTGAAATTTCCCTCTTTCATCGTGAAGCCCCATCTTTACTGCTGTTATCATTATGGTTGTCATATATTTATCATTTTATGTTTTCATATCTTGCAAGTTGGTCATTTCCGCATGATGGTTAGGTCGTTTCCATTTTATTGATCTATTAGGTACACTATGTTAGAGTTGTTTGGGCTATCTTAAATGGTATCTACGCATTATTATCTTCCTAGATGACCCTTTTCATTGGAATGTATATGATTGTGGTTATCTTTGTCTAGCATAGTCATGGTTCTGCTGATGTTGGTTGATTGTCCTTATATTATTTCTCTGAAATTTAAATGTTCATTCTTATAAGTTGTCTAAGAGTTGGATTAGTCATTCTTATGTAAATCTAGGTAGTTTTTTCATATATCATTGTCCAAAACCCTGCATAGTTTCTTTTGGACATTATTTTCCCAAAAAAATTAGGGGATTTCATTAAAGAAGTAGAGCATCGATCGAGAGGAAAATTGGAACAAAAATAGTAAGAGGAGAGGAAAATTTGACTGATACACATAGGAAAACTCTAAACACATATTTTAATTTTAACCATATTAAAAGCACTTCAATTATTCTGTTAGATGATATAGGATCCGGTGGATGCGCCTAAGTGGGTGTCAACCACTGAAGAGTTGTTCAAGATTGATTAAATAGCCTAAAATGGTGCGTTCTCATTACAGCTTCATAAATATAGTTCAAAAAGAACTACATATCGTTACAGAGTGCGAGTTCCAAGGGCCTTGATCCTATGGATACAGGTATGTAGGCAGTCTAGAAGGTGTAGGATACCTCCAGTACATAGGTTCCTTGGACATAGATTATGTGGTAGTTGGATCTATTTAAAAAGTCCATCCTTAAAGATATAATGAAAAATGATGCAGAGGAAAGTGGAGTGGAAACAAATAAGGACTTCAAAAGCTTCACAATAGAAATGATCAAACAAATGACTCGAGGAACCCCTAAATGTACCATGTGGCTCCAAATGAAAGGAATGAAAAGGAAGACCTATCCACTGGCTCTAACACCTTATTGTGTATGTAAATATTGTACCTGCAAAGCTATAACACAACACTTTAATATATCATTACATCAATGGTTAGCAACATCAAATTTAATTGAAAAGCCTAAAAAAACCAAATAAATTGACATATTGATTCCTATTTAGAAAGAGTATGATCTAATTATGAAGAGTGATCTCAGATTATGCATTTAGACCAGTGACAATTCAATTCTAAAATGGAATATTCAAATGAAAATGAAGCTATTTAGTATGTAATTCAATCCTAAAACATGATATTCTAGGTTCATTGATCCATTAAGCATAAATAAATGTTCTCTAATGAGCTATCAAATCATGAAATCAATTTGGCAGCATAAGAGTGAATTCAAATTCTAAAAATCAGGACCTTTTGAGCTAAAAAATCAATCCTTTTATGGAGAAGAAGGAGAAATAGATGGTTGAGATCAATCCATGAAGAGAGGTGAGGATTGAAACTTAGTTGATCCATGTGAGTGAACTCTCATTGGTCCATGGATTGACTTTTCATGTGCAAGTGATGAGTTGTAATTGAGAGTATTTATGAATTGCCTTTTAATTAATTACTTTAGCCAAGGAATTTAATTGGATTGATTTGATTAAATAGGTGAAGGTAATTAATATGAATTAGTGATAAATCACTTTGATTTGAGGGATTATCTTTATTTTGATGAATTACACCAATAACCAGATAGTCAGATTTACATAATTGAGAGTATGATCACATTTAGGGAAAATAGGGTCCCTGGTTAGAGTAGACTAATTTAGGGTGGTTACATTTTCTCCTCTTTGAATTGATGTGTGAACAACATATTGATTCAAAGAATGTCTGATGTTGACTTCATAAAGTTTTGAGAATTTTGAACTTGATTGAATGAAATTTAGCTGATGATACCAGTCTCAAACTTGATTGAACTAAGACTGGTAGTATTGACTTCAAACTTGATCGAATAAATATCGATTTAATATTTATTTAGAGTTATCAATTCTGAACTTGATTGAACTAGAATTGATAATAATGAATCCAAACTTGATCGCACGAAGGTCAGTAAGAAGATACTGAGAGCTTGATAAATGATCTAAGAGATAATAGGTGTAGATATCCGTCTTGTTGCTGAGATAAAAAATATCAATAATTGCAATCCAATGGAGTGTTGAGAAACATTGTTTGATTAAAGTGTTGAGAAATACTAGTATGATGTTTGTTAAAGGTAGGTGGTGTTTACGAAACACCTTTGTTTGTGATATTGATAATGATATTTTGTGAGAGTATTAAGAAATACTATTTTATGTCAATGGAAAAATTTCCTAGACAAGGACCTAGAATAACAAAGAAACCAACAACCTCTTAATGGCAGAACTAAGATGACCACTGAAATTGATAGGACACATGCCCCCAGTGAAGTATGACTATCCTAAGGCTCAAATATAGACAAATTTCAAGCAAGGAAAGTGAAAGTATATTCTTGAAGAGCTCAGGTCCAACTGATGTTAAGAAAATGACTGTGAAGCATATGTGCAAGTGGTACATTGATAGATGGAGAACTAAGTACAAGTGATGCATGTTTGTTAGGTTTCACCACTTGGAAAATTTCTATTTTTTCTACCAAGGTGCATGTTTGCTAGGTTTTTGCCAAAGAAAATTTTCTTGTCTTTAAAATTTTTTATACTTTTCTTTTTTCTCTTTCCTTTTTAGCATCAAGGCGCCTGTTTGCCAGGTTTTCACTAAGAATACCTTTTTTCAGGACTTTTTCCATTTTTTTTTTTTTCAAATTTTCACTATTTTTGGCTTTCTTCGGGATCAATTTTTGTTGTTTTTGGTATTTTCTCAAGATCAATTTTGCTACACAAGCCCTTGGGATATATGTCAAGCGTAAAAATGTTTCAAGTGTATAGTATTGATAGGATCAGGAAGGAAATCTTTGTCAGGTGTAGCTAACTGATAAGCTCCCATCCCAAAAGCTGCTATGATAACAAAAGGCCCCAACCAGTTGGGTTCAAACTTGCCTTTTTTTAATCTATTTGGTTGATTCTTAGGATTCTCTCTGAGAATGAGATCTTCACCTTGAAACTATCTTGGCTTTACCTTTGTGTTTTAACCTTTTGATATCCTTTTCTAATAGACTTTCACATGATCAAACGCTTGTTGTCTACCCTCATCCAACATTTCTAGTTCTTGTACCCTATCTATGCGGTATTGTTCATCTGTGACAAGACCTTTGAGGGATACTCAAAAGGAAGGGATTTCTAATTCAATTGGTAATACTACCTTTGTGGAATAAACAAGAGAAAATGGCATGGCTCTTGTTGGTGTTCTAATGTTTGTTCTATAAGCCCATAGTGTTGTGTTCAATTGTAAATGTCAGTCTCTGCCAGGTTTGCTCACAGTTCTGTGTAGGATTTTTAGAATATTCTTGTTTGAAGCTTCAGCTTGTCCATTACCTTGAGGATAATAGATGGAGGAGAAATGCTGAGTAATATGAAATTGTGTACAAAGGTCATCAATGTCTTGGTTCTTGAACTACCCTCCATTGTCTGTTACAATAGATGAGGGTATCCCGTACCTATAGATGATATAGTTCAAGATGAACATAGCTACTTGTTTTCCAATGGCTTTGATTAGAAGCACTTATTTTACCTACTTTTTGAAATAATCAGTGGTCATGATGATGTATTTATGTCCATTTGAAGAATTGGGATAGATCTGTCCAATAAGATCAAAGGCCCATTGCTGAAATGGCCAATGTGTGATAAATGGTATGAGCTCCCTGGCTGAAGCATGGATAGAATTTCCATGTGTTTGCCATTTTTGACATGTTTTTGCATATTGAACTACATCTTTCTCCATTATAGGCCAATAGTACTCAACCCTTAGAATTTTCTTAGATAATGAAAAACCATTCGAGTGAGATCCACACACACCTTCATTGATGTAAAACTTGGGGTCTATTGCTAAAGAGAATCAACCTGACTCAGTTCTAAGGTCTCACTAATGGACCTTATTGGGTATTATCAAACCCTACCTTGAGGAAGTCACTAAGATCTTCACCTCAATTTCTGTAGACCTGATTCCCACTTTTACGCTACTATTTCATGTTGTTGAATCTATTAGGATATATTCATTCTCCAAGTTAAACCAATTGATTTGACCTAAACAACACAACAAAACAAATTGCACATAGAAACCATGACAAGTGTTCAAGATAGTCCCCAAATACTCTCTATATTCTATATTCACAAACTGAAAATCTATTACATATATATTCCTCTTCTTTTTTTGCCTCCACTTACCAACTTAAACTTTCAACTATATAGCAATCTCTCAAAATATCTCTCACTCTCCAACAAATTCAACCACTTTTGTAAAGAAGGCATGGGTGATCAATAAATGACCCTACCAACACTGGAATAGGTGTAACTGTACATCAAGACACATGTGACATGTTAGGAGCCATTAAAAATGACCCAGCTGGTCATAAACATCAGATCCTATATTTCTTGGTTCATCAACTAACATTACCAAACAACAGACTGCCATTACCGAGCACCAGTCTCGAGCGCCAAAACAAATAGGTCTTCAACACTCGAGCATCAGTCAGAAACCCCAAGTAGAAAACCTGAGCGACATACCCGATCAAAAAACCTGAGCAACACACCCGAGCAACAAACCTGAGCGACACACCTGAGAAACAGAACTGCCTGACCATCAGTGTAACCCGAGCAACAACATTGCTCAAGCACACTATCTCACTGCCCTTTCACCAATTACGGTTTTGAGTGCCTTGGTTGGATTTCCAGAGATTTAAAAACTACGTCAACACACACTTAAACTAAAAAAAAGCTAAAAATCAACTCTGATGTTTGTTCATTGATAGACCTCGGTCATTACAAGAATGGTAGAATAAAATACCTTACAAACAACTAAAACGTTCTCTAACCTAGGTTCTCCTGCACCATACTCCCCCAAACAAGAGAAATCAACTTCCATATGATTTTATTAAGTTAGGATTGATGCCTAAATTCTTGAAATCAGTTTCAAGCACCCATGTTTCCTTCGAATCAGCTTGTCCTTTCCATTTGACTAGATGCTCCATGTAGGCCTGCTTTCTAGTCTGCTTTGCAAATATTGAATTTAGAATCTTGTCTGCCTTCAATTTAGGGCAATAGGAAGCTTGAGTGATTTAAGATCTTCTGTGTCTATTGTTAGATCATGACCTCCTTCTAGAATTGGTCCTTTGTAGAACATGAAATCTGCCACATTGAAAACTATAGACAATCCTATGTCTATAGGAAGATCAAATTTATAAGAATTAGACCCATACTTTCCCAGAATTGCATAGGGGCCTATCTTCCTCATCTAAATTTTACTCAGAACTCCTTTTTGAAACCTTTCTTTTTTGAGGTGCACCATGACCAAATCTCCAACTTTAAAGTGAACATCCCTTTTCCTCACATATACCTTCTGATTGGTGTGAGTTGTACTCTCTACTAATACTTTATTTACTAAATCATGGACCTCCTTCATGGATTAAACAAAATATTTTGCATACCCACCCCTCTATGCATTGCTTCCAAGACCCCTGAGCTCACATATACCCCTGGGATGAATCCCATACACTATTTCAAAAGGGCTCTTTCCAGTGGATCTATTGACTGTATCATTATAGGAAATTTTTGCTTGAGCAAGTAACTGATCCCATGATTGTCCATACTCTTTGGTGAGGCATCTCAAATTATTTCCTAAGCTTTGATTCACTACTTCACTCTGACCATCAGTTTGTGGATGATATGTTGAGCTAAAGGAAAGATTTGTACCAAGCTTTTGTCATAAGGTTTTCCAAAAGTGACTCATAAATTTTGAGTCCCTGTCTGATACAATACTCAAAGGTAATTCATGTATCCTTACTGCCTCTCTAAAGAATAGATTGGATATGTAACATGAATCATGTGTGGTCTTACATGGCACAAAATGAGCCATCATGTTGAACCTATCCACAATCACAAATATGTTGTCCATTCCTTGCTTGTTCTTCAGTAGTCCAACTACAAAATCCATACTAAGGAATTCCCAAGGTCTATTTGGGATAGGAAGGGGCTGATATAATCCTGAATTGGATGAATTCCCCTTAGCCTTCTAATAGACCATACAAGTCTCTATATACCTTTGGACATCCTGATTCATTCTTGGCCAATAGTAATACCTCTTGACCAACTCTAAGGTTTTATTCAACCCAAAGTGTCCAGTTAATGAACCATTGTGCTTCTCTTGTACTAAGTTTTCCCTCATGGAGCCTCTTAGTACACAGAGTTGTCCTCCTTTAAATAAAAGACCTGCTTGAAGAGTATACTTAGAATACTCACCATGAAAGTGATTTTGAAAATCTAGACATACCTTGTATGCTGCTAAAAAGTCTTCATATGTTGGATAAAGATCTTTGAAGCTTTCAATGCCAATGCTTCTCAACTGAACTTCTTGTACTATGAGTAACCTTCTACTCAATGCATATGCTACTTTACTTTGTACTCCTTTCTTGTATTTTATGGTGAAGGTATAGGATTATATATAATCCACCCATTTCATGTGCTTATGGCTTAGTTTATCCTATGAGCTTAGAAAACTTAAAGCCTAATTGTCGGTAAAGACTAAAAATTCTTTGGGAAGGAGATAATGTCTCCATTTCCTTAGTGCTTGCACTAATGCATACAATTCCAAATAATATGAGGAATAATTCCTCTTTGCATCACAGATTTTTTCACTGTGAAAAGTTACTGGCTTTCCTTCTTGACTCAAAACTGCACTAATAACAATGTTACTAGCATCACACTCCACAGTAAACAATTTGTAAAAACTAGGAAGTGTCAATATCAGTTGATTCTCTATCCTTATCTTCAGATTCTTAAATCCTTTATCAGCCTACTCATTCCATTGGAACTTGGTTTTCATACCTCCTTTTATGGTATCTAAAATAGGTGTGTTGATTTCACTAAACTGTTTGATGAACTTCCGGTAAAACTGTGCTAAACCATCGAAGCTTCCTACTTCAGTAGCTGACTTCGGTTTAGGATAATTCAATATTTATTCCACCTTTCTTGTATCCATCTTCAAGTTACCTTCTGAGGTAACAAAACCTAAGTATACTAGCTCTTGCTTCATGAACTCACTCTTTGCCAAGTTGATTGTCAACTTTTCCTCATGCAATCTTTGCATTACCATTTTCAGATTTCTAAGATGATCCTCTTTTGTTTTGCTAAACACTAGGATATCATCTAAGTACATTACAACCTGTTTTCCAATGAAGTCCTTCAAAACCTCATTCATCAATCTCATAAATGTGCTTGGGGAATTTGACAACCCAAAAGGCATAACAAGCCACTCATAAAGTCTTTCATTAGTCTTAAAAGAAGTCTTCCACTCATCTCCCCCTTTAATTTTGATCTGGTGATATCCACTCTTAATATCTATCTTGGAGTAATATCTAGCTCCATCGAGACAATCCATTAAATCTTCTATCCACGGTATTGGGAACCTGTATCTTATAGTAATCCTATTTATGGCCCTGGAATCAATATACAACCTCCAAGTATGATCTTTGTTTGGGGACAAGATTGTGGAACAACACATGGACTTATGCTTTCTCTATTCAACACTTGGTTAATTATTTCTTGGATTTGGGTAGAAATCTCTACATTCTGCTAGGGGATCATTTTATAAGTAGATTTACTTGGAAGTGAGGCTCCAGGGATATAGTCAATATGATGACTAATAGACCTCCTAGGTGGTAGGGTAGGTGGTTTACCATCACTAGCAATGGCCTGATATTGACTTAAAAACCTTTGGATTTGTAAAGGCAACTCTTCCCTCTTATTCCCCTTTTAACTCTTTGGTTTCAAAACCAAAGAAAAGCCTACTCCATCTTCTTCCTTTAGTGTCTTTAATAATTCTTTCTCACTGACCAATAGTAGGTTGGGACCCCTTTTCTTCTCTTCTTATTCTCCCAAGATTGATTGTGCCCTAAAAGTTATTCTATCTTTCTTGAAGGAATAGGAGTTCCTAGCTCCATCATGCACTGCAACTCAGTCAAACTGCCAAGGTCTACCCAATAGTAGATGACAAGCATCCATGGGAAGGACATCACACAAAACTCTATCCTTATACCTCCCTATGGAAAATTCTACCCAAGATTTATCATTCACTATTACATGTTGATCTTTATTCAACCAAGTAACTTTATAAGGATTAGTATGATGAATCCTTGCCAATTTTAACTTCTCAATAGCTTCTAAAGAAACTATGTTATCAGTAGAACCCAAATCTATGATAACTTTACAGACCTTACCAAGTACCTTTTAGTTAACTTGAAACAAAGATATTCTTTGGCTTGGATCTTCTTTGATGGGTTCTTTGAGGAGTGCTCTATGAACCATTGAGTTCTCTCTCATCTCAGAACCTATGTCAACTTCTGCACTCTTGTTGCTAGAAGATCTTCTTGCACATAGTTGGATCTTTTCTCTCCTCCTTGTGAAGTAGAGATCTTCTCAGGACACCGATATGCATGATGCCCAAACTATTGACAATTATAGCACTTCATCGAAGAGAAGTAAGATCCTCTTCCCTGATTATTGGTTCTTCCTCTTGAATTGTTATTTCAGCCTCTTCCTCGGTTGTAACCACCTCTCGTGTTACTAGATTCTCCTTGATTCTCAATGAGTTTGGGCTCACTCTAATTCTTAACCTCATAATTCCTTTGTCCATATCCTCCTCTGTGATCTCTATTGTCTCTTCCTCTACCTCTACTATTTGAGTCTTGCTTCTTCTTGAATTTCTCCTCTACCTTAAGAGCTATTTGATAGCATTTGTGTACTGTCTTAGGGCTTAAGAGACTAATTTCCTCTTTAATACTCCATTTGAGGCCATTTAAGTACCTTTCCACTTTTAGGCTCTCCTCTTCCATTACATGCGACCTTAATCAAAGCTTGTGGAATTATTCTATATAGACACTGACTTCTAAGTCTTTCTATTTCAGATTCTGCCTTTTCTTGTACAGCTACACTTAATCATTTAACCACCCTAATTTGGTATGCTCTGACCATAGACCCTATTTTCCCTAAGTGTGATCATAGCTTCAATTATGTCAAATAATTCTTTAAATTACTGGCATAAGTCATTCAAATCAAATTTAATCTCCTAAGTGATTTAATCACTTAATTACATTAATTGTCTTAGCCAATCAAATCAAATCAATTCAATTCTATCAAAATAAATAAATAACATGGCTAAGATAATTAATTAAAAGGAATTAAATAAAATCCTAATTACACCTCATCACTTGCAAAATCCAATCCCCTAGCCTAATTAATCTAATTAATTGGCTATAGCCCTAATTAATTATCAAAAGCAAACAAAAGCTTAACTAATTAATTTCCCTATTATTGAATGAATATATTAAATATATAATTCATTTCATTAATATTCCCTTTAACCCCTAACCCAACCTACCTCAACCACCCTCACTCCTAGGTTCAAACTAATCCCAACCTCTTCACCCATACTAAGCCTAATTCTAATCTTAATCCCATCCTAACCCACTTCCTAATGATGTCACATTCCTAAACTCTTGATTAGGAATTCAACTCATTTCAAAAAGTCCACATTCTCAAGCTCCCCTTCCTTCAAAGTCCACTTTCTCAAGCTTGGACTTACACCCTCACCATGCCTCTTTAATGCTTTCATAAATGCATCATTAAATGCATATACCCTCACCATGCCTCATAAATGCTATCCTTCATTAATTCTCTTACACAAGCATTTAATGACCCTATCTCTCCTCTCACTCCCATTTTCTTCTATAAATAGAATGAGTTTTAAGCTCAATGGGCCCCTGATTTTAGATTGTTGAAAGCATTGTTATGTTGTTCATATTATTATAAATTTACATTTTATTGTAGCTTTTATGTTATGCATTGTTATAATTTCCATTTTTAGAGTTTAAAATGCATATTTATTGATCATATAGATTAGTTTCATTTGAATATTTCATTCTAGGATTGTATATGTCATTGAAAAATGCATAATGTAAGGGAAATTATAGCATTTTTCATACTCCTCCTAGATAGGAAGTAATAGGTAAATTTTAGTGATTGATATGCTTTCTAACCTTTGTTTTTCACTAATTCAATGACTTATTAAAGTGTTGTGTTGTAGTTGCAGGAACCAAAAAATAACACACACATTTCTGGTGCCCACAGTGGGGCAAAATCTGAAATTTTACCTCATTTTCAATCCATTTTCTACTAATTTTTCATCTCAGGTTTCCGGAATAGGCTCATTTTTGGTCGCCAAGGCTCACATCCAAGATACATGATCGCATCGTAGAATCTAGGATCACATCCTGGAAATCCTACATCATTTCTAGTAAAGGCTCGCATCTGGTATGCATTTCATCATTTTTGGTATATTTCATCACATCTGGGAAACAAGGTCATATTTAGGGAATCTAGGATCACATCTAGTTTTTGAACTTGCAATTTGAGAAGTCTAACCATTAATCTTTGATATTTTCTGTCTTTGTCCTTCAAACAACATAACTCTTGTTTGCAGATCATTATCAGAGACTCTTTTTCTAAAAGAAGTTGGAAAGTAACCGTTAACTTGTGGTTTGCAGGTGGCCAATCCCCCATCTTGACTTCTATTTTTTTATGCTTTCAAACTAAAGACATTTTCCAATCACTTAATAAATCAACCATGGGATTATGCTCTTTTCCTTCAAGGAAAATCAAAAGCTCAAAAGTTGATTTAGGACTTGAGAGGGATTTGGATTAAATGAACAAAGCAAACAAATCATTGTTTAATTCATTTTGGGAAAAGTAATTGAACAAAGCAAAACATCTAATCTTGTGGGCTAATTGAACAAGCGTCATTGTATAATTCCTTTGGATTGAAATTGAACAATACAAAGCACTAAAAATTGAGGGATAATTGAACATTCATTGTCTAAATTTTGGAGATAGTAATTGAACAAGAAAATCACCTAATTTTGGGGAAATTGAACAAAACAAACTTTACTTTCAAGTACTATGTTATCATAATTTAGGAATATCTAAATCAAGCACAAACTTGCTTGAGGGAATGAATATTTATTGAATCATTTTTGGAGAAAATGACATGGACTAGGAGAGTATGCTCTTCTTCTTTCGAAGAATCAGAAATATTGAAATCCTAAGCTTGCCAATCCTTTGCATTCTTATTAAACATTAGAGGGCCTGCCGGTTGAGGAAAAAATCTCCCGGGATGACCTAAGTGAGGACAGGTTTTACGCCAACCCTTCCAACTCACTATAAATAATTGCTTCCTTGTAGACCAAAGCCTCAGAAGATGGAATCAGTTTTGTTCTTGGAATTTTGACATCATTCCTTGAACATGCTTGGGTATGTGTAGAGCGGAGCTGCTTGAATCTTGCTTGCTATACTATACATATTTGAGTACTCATAGGGCTATATGCCTCAATTTTTCCTTGTGCAATTCTATGGGAGATGGTTCTGAATGGATTGCCCCATCATAAATAAAAAACTTTGTAGTTAAAATACCCGATTCATCCCTGCAAGGGTGATGATCCTTGTGCAAGGCAATTAGTAATTTTCCCAAGATACTCATCATATTGTGCCCGCACTTGTGTTTGGATTCAGCTAATATGGAATCATGACTAGAGCCATTGTGTGCTTGGTGATGGCCATATTTTGATTAGAATTTGAGTGTGTACCTAAGTCTATGAGCAAGGATTTTCATCCTCTACTTAGAAAATAGGGTGTGAGGATGTGTTTGTTCACCCCTAAGAATGCAATAATGCTTGATGTGTTTGAAATTTCATTAACAAGATAAATCATTCAAACAATAAATAAAATTCAATCCTCTGGCTACATACTGTATTTTTCACTCACTAGAAAGACACAAAAAAAACCTACTATCAGACAAATTTGCATGAGCTTCCAAACAAATCAGACACCATATTGACAAAATAGAAAATAATCATTTTTGGTCTATCCTGGCTCGCATCTGGTTGTGCAAGGTCACATGTAGTGTGCAAGCTCGCATCTGGTCAATCTTGCATCACTTTTAGGGAGAAAGGTCACATCTAGTATACTTAGTCTTGCATCTAGTTTTTCAAAAGCTTGCATACAGAGTGTTGCATCTAGGATAGTCGGCAGTTGCATAGTTGCCTCTCCAGGAAAATCAATTTATTTGGGTACCCTTTTGGCTCATTAGTCTAACCCTATTGCTTTTTCTAGTCTCCCTATTGATGTTTCAAAATTGTTTTTAGGTCTACCTTACATGTCATTTCAAACTCTTACAATCTGTCTCAAAATGTGTAGTTTATTCACTCTCACAAACAACTTGATTCCCAACTCACTATCAAGGCATTCTAACCCTTTGATGCTGGAGTCATTTACTTCCATCAAACACAAACAAACTTTCATAATTTGGATACACTTGAACTATTTGAGACCTCACTTGGCACTATTTGGGAACCTTGAACATAGTTGAGATACAACTTCATGGTTAACACAAGACACAACAAGTATTTTGCTGACAAATCAGAAGTACCTCCTAAATTGCTATATTTTCAACAAGGAGAGACATCTCGCAATCCTCTATTTGACACAGAATCACCCACACCAGAAATGGATGCTGCTAGGAATGAATGGGCTAATACATTCAAAGCATACAACCATGAGCAAGACCAATAAGATCGAGCTGATGCTAGCGGTGGAGAAGAAGAACCACAGATTGAAAACCCTTTGTTTGATTCATAAAGTGATGGATACATTCCCGAAGAAGAGTACAATAGACTCAAACAAAGTAGGAAATTCCAAAGAACTTTGGAAAAGATAATTGGTGAAGACAAAGAGAAATATTTTCTCCATCTAGCATCCACTAGAGTAAAATTACCTAATGATTATGATGTTGAATAACTAAAGGAAAAAGAGGTATCAACCCCTATCTCTATACTCACCAAACAAGTGATCTTAATGCAAGCAGAACTTGCAACTCTCAAACAAGAGAAGGCTAAACCCAAGACCAAATACTCTTTGGACTCCATTTGTTCATTTTCTTTTGACAAAAGTATCAATATGGTTCCATTTCCTCCCAAGATGGCAAGGCCAAAATATGACAAGTATACGAGAGAGACTGATCCACATGACCATGTGAGAGAGTTTTGTGCTCTACGCATAGAGTACATGCATGAACCTACATACATAATGAGGATATTTTTGGGAAGCCTACGCGGAAATGCTATGGAGTGGTTCTCCAAACTCACACCTAAGGTAAAATATTTTGAGGAGCTGATTCAATGATTTATCCAACATTACTCCTACAATATACAACATGATGTAACCATGATGGACCTGTGTAACACAAAGAAAAGAACCGGTGAATCCTTTACACTACAAAGGTGGAGGAAAATCTTTGCAAGGTATTCAAGAGTTATTCCCAAATCAGAAAAGATGGAAATCTTTGTTAGTAACCTGATACCTGAGTTGAACTATGCATTGCAAATGCAAGATTCACCTAGCTTTGATAGGATGATCAAGAATGCCATCCATATTGAATAAGTCATGGTTAAAAAGGGATAAATCAATCTCCAAAGTGATAATAAATCTACCATATCCAACAACAATCCTAAATGGTGGAAACAAAACAATAATGTTGTTAATGATGGAGTGGTAGATGTGTCTAATGCTAATCCTAAACTAGCAGTGTTCAATCTGACAATTAGCATGCAAGAAAGTAAAGATGCCAAGGTAACAACCACCATACCTAAAGAAAATAATGAGACTAACAAGAGTCAATCATGGACTTAAAAACCTTAAATAACATTCACTCCTTTGGGAGAACCTCTTGAGACTATTTTAAAGACACTCTTGGATAAAAAATTTCTTACAATCTCGGATTCAAAACCATGGGAACCTGAAGTCAAAACAAAATGGTGGGATGACAATTCTTATTGTGTCTTTCACAAAAACAAGGGAAATAAGACTAACAATTGTCTTAAACTTAAACATGCTATACAAGACATTATTGAAGGAGGCAAGATCAAAGTGGAAGGACACACCACCAATGAATACCATATGAAATTTAACAAACCATTCCCTAATTATGAGAAAGGGGAAGAATCTGAAGGAAAAGGAAATGAAGTAAACTACACCTACTCCAATAATGATAATATGATCAACATGCTAGACATTAAATACAAATCAATTAATGTGTTCACTATCAAAGGTGTTAAGGACACATCTTCTCAATCAAATGCAGTGACATGAATTCAAGCACAAGTCACAATCAAAGGACCTAATTCCTCATCAAAACCAGTAACAACTTCCAAGGTACCTATTGTCACTATTCCTAAACCAGTGGCAGAAAGACAAATAGTTACCATCCCCGCAACAAACTATAACTTGGTGGATCAATTGCAATGAACCTGTACTCAAATTTCCATCTTTGAGTTACTTAAGATCTCCTCAGTGCATAGGGAAATTGTTGAAAAAGCCCTACATTTAGAAAATGTGCCAAAGAACATTGATGTAGACAAATCCCAAGAAATGGTTAATCATATCTCAACACCACATTATCTCTCTTTTTCAGAAGAAGATGATAAATCATTAACACATCTGCATAATCAACCTCTTCATATTGAAGTCCTAATTCACTGTATAGTCAGAAAATGGAAGCACTTCCATTGTAGACATGTTTAGCCTTCTGAGTAAGTGGTTTGGGGTCATGGTGAGCACCTTGAATGGGTTCCTGATCTTGACATGGCTTCCTCCTGGTTCTGTTCCTCTTTCCACTCCTGTTTGGCTTGATTTCTACATTCTGGACTGTAGACTGGTGATTTTGGGCTTCAAGGTCAAGGTTGACATTTTAGGTCTATGTCGACCTCAACCATAACCTAGGTCAGGGTCGACCTTGACCTTGACCCAGGATTCAGATCCCAGGGCCTTACAGTTTTAGGAGGTCGGCCTTTGCAAAAAGTATTTCCCACTTCTGGGTCGGCTGTTTCGGGTTCCGAAGTGTTGATTCTGAAATTATATTTAATATAGGTCCTCTCCTAGGGGTAAAGGGTTTAATGGGAATTTAATTCTCCTATGTATGCCTCCTTGGAAGATTGTGCCCTAATTTCATATAAAAGAGAAGTTTTCTCTCTCATTTTCTCTAACCATGATCAAGCGAATGAAGTCTTCTAATCAAGCATTCCTAATTAAGATCAAGCATTATCAAGTGAAGTTCAAGCAAATCATCAACCAATATTTCAAGCAAGCATTCATCCATTCAAGTATCCATTTTCATGAAGGATATCCATTGGAGGCCATTGAAAGATTGAAGCTACAAGGTGCCCTTTTGGTGATCTCTCCATCCACCTTCTTCCAAGCCTATTCCAAATTCAAGAACCCATTCAAGACTTGGTGTTGAAGATCTATAAGAAACATATTGAAGACATCCTACCTTTCTACATTCTACATTTGAAGCATATTTATGGATTCAAGGATTCGAATCCACCACAAGGACTCTTTCAAGCAAGGTGAATTTATGCATTTACTTTGTCCATTTCTGCAATTTCAATTACATATATTTGAGGTTAATTCCAAAACTAGGTTTGA
Organism: Thuja plicata; assembly: GCA_018584345.1. Taxonomy (NCBI): domain Eukaryota; kingdom Viridiplantae; phylum Streptophyta; class Pinopsida; order Cupressales; family Cupressaceae; genus Thuja; species Thuja plicata. The sequence continues at coordinate 579,106 of MU224939.1, forward strand.
CCAAGGAAAACCCCTCCCCCACAATAAACAATCTCCTTTTTCTTGTAGGTACAGGTACAGAACAGTGGATTTGAACCTAGATCTGGATACCCTTTTAAGAAAACTTTTGGGATCTGTGAACAAAGTCACTTTCAGATCTGTGCAGGTCAGGGTCGACATTATTGGGTTAGGGTTGACATTTGTGGGTCAAGGTCAACCTTTTTGATAAGATGACATTAGAATGGAAAATGATTTCTGGGTTTTGTTCATCTCCGCATTTCGGTTTGGTATCAACTATCAATTTTTATAGAAATAGTCTACAGACCTCAGAAAATAGCATTCTTTGATCTGCAATATTTCAAGGTTAGTGCATTTCTCCTATCTTTTCAATTACTATCATATATCATTTCTATACATATAATTAAACAAGATTTAAGGTATCTCCTTTGTTATTCTCCTTTCCAAATAGTTGATTCATTTGTGCATTAACCCTTCTCTTGGGTTGATCAACTTGGATCTCCCATTTGTGCATTTGGGAATAAAAGGAACATCTTATCTTCTCCTTAATCACAATTGCAACACTTAATCAATTCAATTCAATTAAGGTTAATACAATCTAGGCAACTCAAATAATAATAAACACATCTCTAATTCCACCCCCCTTTACATTTTCGTAAGATAGAATATTCAATCTCTTTACACTTAACATCAAATCAATAAACAAACACCACACCACACCTCCATATATATTTTATCTTATATTTTGGTGAACCTGCGATAGAAAACTCTTTCTTTTTGGTGTTAGATTTACATTTTTTATGCTAAATCTTGCATGTTCTTTCAAAATTGCATTTCAATTCAATAGATCAAAAATTTTGTGTTAGTTCATTTGCATTGTATTGGTGTATGAGCTTTATCACATCTAGTCCTACTTATAGTATCCCAGTTAAAAGAAGCTGTCAACTTATGGGTTCCTTTGATCCCGAGTCTTCCTCTCCTTTCCTTAGGATCCCAGATGACAATTTAATAACTCATGATTCCAATCCTTCCATGGAGCATAACTCTTCTCACTCATCTCATGATGAA
>MU224939.1:611560-660798 GCA_018584345.1 Thuja plicata
TTCCTAATGATGTCACATTCCTAAACTCTTGATTAGGAATTCAACTCATTTCAAAAAGTCCACATTCTCAAGCTCCCCTTCCCTCAAAGTCCACTTTCTCAAGCTTGGACTTACACCCTCACCATGCCTCTTTAATGCTCTCATAAATGCATCATTAAATGCATATACCCTCACCATGCCTCATAAATGCTATCCCTCATTAACACTCTTACACAAACATTTAATGACCTTATCTCTCCTCTCACTCCCATTTTCTTCTATAAATAGAATGAGTTTTAAGCTCAATGGGCCCTTGATTTTGGATTGTTGAAAGCATTGTTATGTTGTTCATATTATTAGAAATTTACATTGTATTGTAGCTTTCACGTTATGCATTGTTATAATTTCCATTTTTAGAGTTTAAAATGCATATTTATTGATCATATAGATTAGTTTCATTTGAATCTTTCATTCTAGGATTGTATATGTCACTGACAAATGCATAATCTGAGGGCAATTATAGAATTTTTCATACTCCTCCTAGATAGGAAGTAATAGGTTGATTTTAGTGATTTATATGCTTGATAACCTTTGTTTTTCACTAATGCAATGACTTATTGAAGTGTTGTGTTGCAGCTGCAAGAATGACAAAATAACACACAAATAATCATCAAGAAGATAAGTTTCCTTCATTTTAGCCACCATACCTTTCAAAATGGCTATTGGGTTCTTTCCTTCTTTTTCCCTTTCATCTTGGACAAACTTCCACCAAGTGAGATCAGTTTCTCTCAATCTTGTCTTGGCTATTCTAACTTTCTGAGATTCGGTCACACTATCACAATCAAAGTGATTCTCAGGACCTTCTATCCATTCTATGATCAATTCTGGATCTATCTTTCCACTAAATAGAGGCCCACCTTCTAAGGACTTACCACTCATTTCCTTCAACACTTTCAAGAATGGCTCTTCTTGAAGCACAGGGTCTGGCTCTGGGATTATGTCTTCCTCAACAACTAATTTACCCTTTTCATCAGCTTCTGTCATTAGTTCAATGACTATTGTAGTTCAAAGCTGCACTTCTTCTAACTTACATTCCATTTTGGCTAACTATTCCTTTAGGAGTCTATTCTCCTCTCTCTTTCCTTCGACATCTCTTGCTATCTCTACATTGGACACCATGTTGGATGAATTTATAGACTCTTCTAAAAATCACACCCAAGAAACACAAGCCCAACTCTTCTTGCTCTGATACCAATATGATGTAAAACCTGGGGTCTATTGCTATGGAGAATCAGCCTGACTCATTTCCAAGGTCTCACTAATGGACCTTATAGGGTATTATCAAACCCTACCTTGAGGAAGTCACTAATATCTTCACCTCAAGTTCTCTAGACCTGGTTCCCACCATTAAGCTACTATTTCATGTTGTTGAATCTATTAGGATAGATTCATTCTCCAAGTTAAACTGATTGATTTGACCTGAACAACACAACAAAATAAATTGCAAATAGAACCCACGAAAAGTGCTTAAGATAGTCCCCAAATAATCTCTGTATTCTCTATTCACAAAGTGAAAATATATTACATATATATTCCTCTTCTTTTTTTGCCTCCTCTTACCAACTTAAACTTTCAACTATATAGCAACCTCTCAAAATATCTTTCTCTCTCAAACAACTTCAACCACTTTTGTAAAGGCGGCATGGGTGATCAATAAATGACCCTCCCAACACTGCAATACGTGTAATCATACATCAAGACATGGGTGACACATCAAGAGCCATTAAAAATGACCTAGCTAGTCATAAACGTCAAATCTCATGTTTCTTATGTCATCAACTGACATTACTATTGAGCGTTGTTTTAACACAAGCCAACTTGCTAGGATCTCGAGATTCAATTTCCTCTCTTGAAAGAACAACTGAGTTATTCCCAATGTTCTCTGGGCTTGGGTCACAACTTGCTTGGTTACTCCGTTGAAGATAAATGTGATTGTTCATGAGGAGGCCTTTGTTGGTACGTTCAAGATGAAAAAATGTAAAATATTGTTAGTTCTCTTTTTTTTTTGGTATTTTCTATTTTAACAAGTATGGGTATGGTAAATAACATGCAACTTTATATTTTTTGAGATAGCGGTTTTCAGAATTTTAAAACAGAATTTAAAGAGATGAGGGTAACAAGAAATGCAGCGAATTGTAAAAAAGGTGAAATCCTAAGGACATAAACCTCTGTAAACTCTTCCTTTCAAATTGAATGCTAGAGAGATTTGGAACAACCCACGAAGCATGAATAAGACCCAGTCACAATTCACTACTCCACAGATGCAAGCGTTTGGAGAAAAGATATGTTTTACTTGTACAAGATATTAAAAATCTATCAAATCATGAAGGCACCAAGATGTGCACACCCATGAGATAGATTTATAATTGAGCCCAAAGATAGCATCCTCCACACATTCATCACAGCAAGGTAGATAAATAATAGCAAACTCCAACTAAAGGTAGCCCAAATTCGAAACACAACAATACAAAGAGCTCTTTGAAAATAAAGAATTATGCAAGCATACATTCAATAAATTCACATAGATAGCAGTAATTTTCACACCATGAATGAAGCACCGAATGTAGATCTTTATTGTATTAAGTAGTCGGCCCTTTACATTGCTTTTTGATTACAATATATAGATTTTTGATCTACAACTCTAATTTTTGGAGTTAGGGCATCAAAGAGTTTAAACTAGAGAACAAAGGTTAAAACTAGAACTTTACTGAAGGGAAACTACTGCTAACTGATACTATATAGCTTGCATGGATTCTTAAATCCATTTACAATCCATTTACCCATACAAAGAGGGAAAAATCTTCCAAAGAAGAGAGAGAGAAAGAAGGTGAGTTCCTCATGTGAACTAGGAGTCTTCTTCTTGATTCTGGTGGTCCTTCTTGGATTCTTCATCTGGAACTATCTCTGGTGGTGGGAACTGATAGGAAACCTTGAGTCTTCCCAAAATGAACTCAAGTTGTCCATTAATCTGATTTGGAGTCTAAAAAAGTGACCTCGCTGGAAACCCCCAGTTTTTTAGACCTCGACCTCTACCCTGAAACTTTAATGCCCTTCAAAATTTCCCACATGTTTCTCAAAATATTCAAGCTCGGAGGTCCCAGAACTTTGGACTTGTTGTGGGATGAAAGGCTGAAAAATTTGAAGAGGTCGAAATGCCAAAATCTTCGAAGGCCAAAAAATACTCCTTGCTTTTGGGGCCGAAAGGCCAAAAAATCAAAGGCTGAAAGGCCAAAAAATTGGAGACTGAAAGGCCAAAAACTCCACCTTAGCAGAAATTTGGCCAAGTGTGATAATCCTGCCCTACCTACCTAGAAATTAGACCTTGGAGCTTTATCCAGGAAAGACCTTTGGGTGAGCTTCCCGGAGCCTCTACACTATTTCCTGAACTTCAAAATTAATCTCCTTCCTTTCTATGTTAGTGACCCTTCCTTCTTGCTTCTTTCTGAAGATAGTTCATTCAGAAGCGAAGAACAAGATCTCTTCTTCGTGCTGTGACATTCTGTGTATTTTCTCTCTCATGTAGAACAATTTCTGCAAGGCCTCCTTGGTATTGACTACGGCCAAAATGTCCTTGAATTGTTGGACCACCTCTTTGGAAGGACGTAGAGCCTATTTTTTTTCATCCCAATAGACGTTGAGGCCGACCCCTGTGAAGAAGGTATCTATATCTTTGATCCATTTTATTAACTCCTCTCACTTTTCATCTATAAGGGCCTGGTGTTTCTTGTAGGCCTTAATTATTTTGGCCATTTGTTCAGTCCATGTCTTGAATTTGTCCAATTCTTCGCCCTCATAGAATTTTACCAAAATTTGGAAGTGTTGCTTTCGAATTATCTCCAAATCCTGGAGGGATGCTTGCCACTTAATTACCTCTGAATCCATACCCCCATCATCTTCCACTAGGTCAATTAGTGAATTAACTTCAACCAATATGGTCCGGTATGACTTAAATATCAATGGAATTTCCCTCTCCCCGAATTGTTCGAAGTCATTTATCAAATAGGTGCTTGCCTAGATGAAAGAGGGAGTCAAACCTGCTGGAAAATCTGGTGTAACCATTTCATCAAGAATGGCTTGTAGCTAAGCCTCTGAACAATTTGGGTCAATAGGACCCACCATCTTTTGGATGAACCCTTTTAATGCTTCATTTTGGTCTGTTAAAGCTTTGATTGTTTCTTCATCTTTATTCATGAACCCCAGGGCATGCTTCAACCCTAAAGCTACTAGGGTTTTTCTCCCTTCTCTAGTAGGTTCACCCAAATCCACCTCCATGAATGTATATCCTTCTGATGAGACTATTGTATGAGAAGTGCTCGGGGGCATGATAACTATCTGGGCTTTCCAATGACCTCCAGTGTCTTTAGTTACATATGACATGATCCTTGCAGGTGCATTGGTTTTTGCCTGGTGGAAAGCTTGTCTCACAAATGTCATACTTGTATCCTCCCCATCCAATTCATTGGATTAGGTTCTCTTCTGGGGTTGTATCTCCTTGGTAAACCAAGTAGGTTTGCCAAATGCAGTTACAGGTTCATATGGTGCAACCTGGAGGATTGAAGTTAAGCATTGTACCTCTGGCATTATTTCTTTCTCTGATCCCTTCTCTTGCCCTTTTTCCTATTCATTCCCTCCTTTCCTTCTTTCCCCTACCGTATCTACATCTATTTCCCCCTCTTCCCTCTCCTGTTCTACCTCTCCTTGTTCAGTTACCACGTTTTCCCCCTCTTTGTCTGGGGCCTCTTCCTCGGAAGTGTCAATTGATACTTTTGACTTTAGACCGGTTATGGCCTCTAATGTGGTCTGGAAAGGTGATGTGTCTTTAGTACTCACGGGTTCTTCAAAAACCTGGGCGGCACCTACTGAAGGGATTGATGTTGAGGGAACAAGTGTTGGTATGATTGGAGTGGGAGATGAGGGGATGGTGGTAGTAGATGGAGGCGGAGTTGGTGTAGGAGTAGGTGTTGGAGTTGGTTGGGAAGGTGGTGGAGTGGGTATGTGAGGTGGTGGAGTGAAAACATAACTCCCTCCAGCTACATTATCTATTGTTAAAATTTGAGTTACCCCACTGTCTTGGGTTTTAGGTCCCAGAGCAGAATTAGAGTTTACTGGTGGAGTAGGAGCATTCACCAAAGGATTGGTGAACTGGACTGGTGGTGGAGTGAGGGCTACCTGGGGTTGTATGAGCGGTGGTCCCCCAGTGTATGTATCTTGGCCATGATCTAAAAATCCTTAAATTCCTTCAAAATAAGAAAGCATAAACTCATCTGATCCTAAGGCATCCAAAGGATTATCCTGTTCTTTGGGATCCTCTTTATGTTTCTTGGTAGTCTCCTTTTCTCTCCTCTTTTACAACCTGGTCTTCTAGACTAAGGGCTCACCTGTGTCCTCTTCCTTAGGTTCTTCTTGCATAGTTTCTAACCATGGAGATTCAGAATTCTTCTTCCTCTTATATGTTTTCTTCTCAGCGGTGGGGGGAGATTGGCCAGAGGTAGATGGGCCTTCTCCTGATTGGGGTTGTGACAACCCTGCTGGTGGGTCAATCTGGCATGTCATTCTAGTTTTCTTGGGCCTTGGATTAGAGCCATATACAACTGGTTGTTCATGACCATAGACGGTTCTAGGCTTCTGAGGAGGAGATTTCTTGTACTTAGGAGACGTTGATTTCTCCCCTTGCTATTTTTCTACTTTCTTTGAGGGCTCTATCAATGTTTTTATTGGGATTGGACTCATTTTGTGTGGCTTCTTGATCCAAGCTATGGTGGTCTTTATCACATGCCTTTCCTAGAAGTCTATGTCATCATTTTCATGCTTGTCCACCTCTGCGTTCGTGATTGGCCAGTCGTATATCTTATCTTCGGTGTAAATATCTTCTAAGACCTCATCTAAATCACATTCCCAAACCTTTGAGGAAATAGGAACCTTCAACACCTCTTTTGCCAGGGTGAGGTTCATTCTAAAATAATCCCGGATCCTAACCTCATTATCATTTATGCAGTTTATCTAGTGATCCTCCAGATGTGGCTCATGTATGTAGAATTTGCCGATGATGTGGCTGTAAGTACCTATGGGATCAAAGCGGGCTCACACTATCTTGTAAAACTGTAAGGGACAGTCATCCCATTCAAAAGCTAGGGATTTGAAAACCTTCATGTCTTGCTGTGTATATGGTCCCAAAGGGATGGGAAAGTCCCAACAGTGCTTCTTCTTATGCTTTATGAGCTCATATGCATCCGCGAGCTGCCTGGCCATCTCCAATGTGATTATCTAGTCAGATGGGTACCTGGGTAGCTTCTTTTGTTGTAAGGTTGACTTGGCTATCCTGATGTATGTGAATGTCCTAAAATGGATAAATTAGGCCCCAATGACCCTTACCTTAGCAACAGCTTCTTCTGATATCCTTTTAGCAAAGTCACCTTTAATAGATCGGATGACTGTAAATATGAATGTATCGTTGACTATCCTGTAATCCGAGGAAGCCTCTGGCATGTTTGCTCCTTTTACCAACTGTAGGTATACAAGGTGGGGCCATGTATTTGGGTCATTTACACTTCCCCTCTTGGTGAGGCTAGGATAATCTTCCCGTGCAGCTAGTAGATACACCACGTAAGTGCTCATGTAAAACTTGGGATTATTTCTCACTGCTGTCAATTGCTCATCCAAGTTGTCACTAATAATAGTGCCCCATTCGAATCTTGCCTTCCATTCCCTAATGCTTTCTATCAACAGGATCATCCAGTGCTCTAGTTGAGTGGATTGTGGCAACCCATACACCCAGCTTATCACTGTTATAGTTGCCTGGATGTCATCCTTCATATAGCCTCTTCGGAGGTCTATCTTGTCCAATTTGTTCTTAGGAAGTGGTTTCTTGAGGTATTCTTTATTCATCATCTCGTGTATGGCTTGCTCCTTGTTGCCAAACTACTTGGTCCCCTTTTCAATATAGAAGTCATAGAACTTGTCTATGGCTTTGTGAAGGTGAAAGACGTCCTCAATGACATCTAGCCTAATGTCCAATACCACCTGATCCTCTGAGTTTACTACCACCCTTTTGTTTGAATCATAGTGATGAGCTAGGGTGACGATCAATTCTGAAGACAAAATGACCACTGGGTGTGTGGCTGCATTCACTAGCCCGGATAGGACTAATGAAGAGAAATCCTTGGATCTGTTTGCTTGCTGGGAGAACTGAGTCAGGAATTCATTCCAATCCACATTCCTGATGTTGGTTTTTGTTATCTCACTGTGCTTATTTCCCACCTTTGAGATAGGGGGATTCCCCTTGTATTGATACTTCATTGGGGAGGCTGTCTTTGGTTTAGTCATTCCTGCAAGAAGAGATAGATATCAGTAGCTTATTAAACTATAAAAAAAAACTTAAACTATGAAAGCAAGCAAAGAGAGCTGAATAAAAAAGTGTAAGTATTTTTGCACTTTCAGGTCTTTCGGGGTTTTGGTCACCGAAAACCAGTTCGAAGGCCGAAACATATGAAAGTGCAAAAAAGGTCCATTGGAGGAATAAGTTCGTTGGGCTTTTCTAGGTCCGAAACTAATAGGTGCTTGTTTAGGAATGCTGAACATCCAAAGATGATGATGAACCCTGAAAGCCCAAATGAAGGTCTCACTTTCGACCTTTTTGGACCTTTCGATCTTTTAGACCTTTCAGATGTCCGAAAGGCTGAAATGTCTGAAACGACACTTAGCAAGAGGTTGAAGATCTATTTTTAGCCTTTTGGAGGACAAAAACCTATGGCAAGGACCACAAATGATGAAACAAAAAACCCTAAACCTAAGACCTAACAAAACTAGGAAACCCTAGGTTTGATAGGGAGGGATGTCCCTGTCGAAGCACGAAGGCACAGAGGCCTGACGAAGCAAGGAAACAAAATGCCCTAGGCTGGACAGGCACTAGGCACACTGAAAAAAACCTAGACCTAGAACTGAAAACACAAAACAAGGAAGATAGAGGAGAGCTAACCTTGAACAAATGAGCAAAGGGAGGACAACCAGGCAGCTCGAAAGTGGAAGCGGTTAGCAAGGAGAAGCAGATGAAGTCGCGGGCGAGAACACCAAATAAATGCAAAGTGATTCAGAAATGAAGGCTTCTCCTATTTATAACCCGCGGGCTGACGTCAGTGGTTTCAAGACTTTCAGACTCTGAAAGGCTGAAAATGATGAAGAAGAACCAAGCCTTCGGCCTTTCGGTGTTTTTGGAGTTGGTTTCAACAATCATCTATGGTGGCTGACCTGGATTTCTTCAAGGGGGGATGCGACAAAAGGCCAAAAGACAAAAAAAAGGGGGGTCCCCATGGTTAGAGGACCAAAAAAATGGGGTGTGTGTTGTGTACCCACAACAAATAGCCCCGACAAAAGGAGGAATGACCAAGGCATTTCTTTATCATCAACACTCTTCTGGAAAGTAGCTTCATAGTAGAACAAAACCAAGAGGCGGTGGAGTCAACGATTCTTCAATGAACTCCAATCTGAGGTTCTTCCGTTAGTTTTCCTTTGTGTGTTCATGTGTTTTTATTTCTTGACCTTTGGTTGTGATAACCAAGATGCTTGCCAGCTATTTCCAACTTTAGCCAAATAAACCAGGGCTTCCCAGAAAGAGCTTTGCTGCCAGTCAGGTGTTCATAGCCCCAACAAAGTTTTCCCTGAGTCTCAAGTATAACCTTTCTCTACTGCTAGCCAGGCATTTATAGCCTCGGTAGAGGTTGTCATAATCACCCAAGTCCGTTCTTCCTGCTAGGCTATAACTTTCTTTGTGAGAGCTTCATCTTTTGACAAATCAGTTTGTTCCTTATGTTTGATTGGAGATGTATCAAGCCTTGGACGTTTAGTGTGTTCCATGCATTCAAGTTCATAACCTCTTTTCTTCTTCTTCTTCCCTTTTTCCTCTGGTCTGAGCAATGATTAGGCAGTGTTTCCTGGACTTTTCACTCATGACCTCTTTGGGGCACTTTTCTTTTGAGTGTTTCTTTTGCTTTCCTTTTGGGCTCTTCTTTCTTTTGTTATTACCTTTGCATTAAGTTCAGACGGGTTCTGGGATCGGTGGGTACCCAAACCTATGCACTCAGGCTGGCTACAACTGACAAATGACTAGAAACCAATGCCCTCAGGTGTTGTACCTTAATGTGTCTTGTGATCAGGATGACCCATCTTTGAACTCCTTGTTTGTCAATGATAATCATCACTACTTTGTCTTTTGGGAAGGTTCTCTTTTGTTGTATGTATCCTTGGAGAAATTTGACTAAGAAATACCTCTGCTCCTCTTGCAGGACACCTTGGACTAGATCCAAAACACACTGACCCGAAACAACAAAAAAATCCCCGATAATTGAAAAGAACAAACACGAGCGGGAGAAAGGACTGATGGTGAGGACAATGAAGAAAAAAGGGAAAAAATACAAAAGTGACTATGGTACAAGGGACGAAAGAATGTTCTACTTAGGATCCAAAGTAATGTTTGAGAACTTTCCTATTGACTGGCAATGGGGTCAACTCTCCATCCAATGTGTTGATCCTAAAAGTGTTCTCCCCCAGGATCTCTGATATTTGGTAAGGGCCTATCCATAGTCTTTGGAACTTGGTGTGGTTTCCTGGCTTTTCTTTCACCTTATCCCACATGAGGACAAGGTCAGAGAAGTTGAAGCTTTTGATGGTAGCTCTCTTCTCGAACCACCTTTTGACTACAACCTGATGCTTTAATACATGTTCCAGGGCCAAAGTTCATTTCTCCTCTAGTTTTAGGAGATTCGTGAGTCTGACCTGTACCCGATCTTCCTCCCCTATGTATTGGTCCATGAATCTTAGAATTGGGATCTTTAGGTTCATAGGAAAGACCAGTTGTAAGCCGTAGAATAGTTGGTATGGAGATGTCCTAGTGGAATTCTTGATCCTTACACAATCAGTCCATAAAGCATATTTCAGCTGCATGTGCCAGTCCCTGGGGTTGTCATCCATGAGGTGTTTGATCACAGTAGTCAGATTTTGGTTTGTAGAATCTGCTAAGCTATTGCCTTGTAGATAGTAATTTGAAGAGAATTTGAGGATTACTTGGTTTTCGAAGGCCCATTGTGTGAGTGAGGCTGAGGAGAAAGAGGGAGCATTATCACATACTAGATAGAATGGCATCCCAAACCTAGTTATGATGCGCTCCTCCATGAATTTGGTCATGACCTTAGTGGTACAATTCTTCAATGCTTGCACCTCCGTCCAGTGCGTGTAATAGTCGGTAGCTGTCAAGATAAACTTATGTCCTACAGAAGAAGGGGGGTTAATCACTCTAACAAAATCTAAGCCCCATTGGGCAAATGGGCGTACCTCATAGACTGGTTGTAAGGGCATTGCTAGATTTCTCTCTCAAGTCGCGCTAGTTTGGAAAGTGTGGTAGGATCTCACATGCTCGCTGGTATCTTTAAATATCGTAGGCCAAAAATACCCTCCCCTCAGGATTTGGTGAGCTGTGGCCTCTGTCAATCCATGTCTTGTTTTGTATTTGTCATAAAAGTCCACTACTATATGTTTTTCCTCCATTCTATCCAAACACCTTAGGTACAAACCCTCGTAATTGCGTTTGTAGAGTTGTCCACTCTTTAGCATGTAAGAGATGCTTTTGATCTTTAAAGATCTTCTCTAGGAACTATTCATTTCCTTAGGGCAGTGATTCTGCAACAGATAATACACTATGTCTTGGTACCATACATCCGTGATCACGCCTTGGTTAGTGTACATTTGGCAGACCAGACCTTCTTCAAACTCAGAGATCAGCTTCGTCAGGCCCTGGCCCCTTACCAACTTCATCGGCTGGATTTATAGGTCAAAATCTTGGAGAATTGCCATCCATTTTCCTCTCCATTCTCCTAGCTCATTCTGCATCAGGAGGGATTTAACCGCCGCATCTGGAACTATCCCAATGACTTTACTCCTTAAAATATAATGCCTGAACTTCTTCACCGCCTTGATGAGAGAAAAAGATTTTTTATCTAGGTTTGGGTATCTGAGCTCAGCATCTTTGAAAGGGAAACTCATAAAGGTGATGGGTCTTTCATCTTCACTATTCTTCTTCTGCGTGAGAATGCCTACACATGAGTGTTCTGATGTGAAAGAGTAGACCTTGAAAGGTATGGTGTAGTCAGGAATGGCTAGGACTTGAGCCATGGAAATGGTAGTCTTAATCTCTTTGAAATAATTCTTGGCTAGGAGGGCCCATTCAATCTTGGCATCTTTCTTGAGCATGTCGTTCAATGGTTTCACTATTTCTACGAAGCCACTGATGAATTTTCTGACGAAGTTGATCTTTCTAAAGAAAGATTTTAGTTCCTTGCGGCTATGAGGTGGTGTCAATTTTAGGATCACCTCCACCCTTTTGGGGTCAATGGATATCCCCTTTTTAGAAATGATATGCCCCAAGAGCTTTCCTTAAGTTACCCTGAACACGCATTTCTTGGGGTTGAGGGAGATCCCAAATTCTCTGCACCTCTAGAGGAAGTTTTTGAGTTTGCTTATGTGGTCAGCTCTTAGTTTTGAGTAAACTGTGAGATCATCCATGTAGATGATAATGCACCTCCCAACCAATCCTTTGAATGCTATGTCCATTTCTCTCTGGAAGGTGGCCCCAACATTAATCAGCCCGAAAGGCATCCATCGATAGGCGAATGTCCCCCATTTAGTTGTGAATGTTGTTTTCAGCATGTCCTCTTCCTGTACCATCACCTGATTGTACCTAGAGTAGCCATCATAGAATGACATCATTTGAGATCCATTAACCTTTTGAAGCACTTTGTCTAGAGATGGGAGTGGATAATTATCCTTTTGAGAGGACTTGTTGAGGTTTCGAAAGTCTACACACAGCCTGATTTCTCTAGTCTTCTTCCTTACAGGTACTAGGTTTGCAACCCATGAAGAATGTCAAATTGGGAAGATGATCCTGGCGTCGAGTAGCTTTTGGACTTCCTTCTGGATTAAGGGCTCCATAGTGGGATTCACGAGTCTTTTTCATTGTCTGAAAGGCTTAGAATCCATCTTCAAAGGGATGTTGTGCACTATGACTGAGGTGTCATATGTCTTTAATTCTTCATAACTCCATGCTATGACATCTTGATATTCAGCGAGAAGCTGGAAAATTTTCTTCTTCACTTCCTTGGTTCCCACTTTTCTGATGTGGACTTCTCTTGGTTCTTCTTTCGTGCCTAGGTTATAGGTGTCACATTCTTTACCATTAGATGTTACATCGGGGCGTCTTCGTATAGCAGTCTTATCGCTGTTAAAAATCCTCTCTAGTTCTACCATTCCCTTGGGTATGGCATTGGTTTTCAGGTTTATGACGCTGTAGGAATTAGGCTCTTTAGGTTCAACTATTTCCTCCCCATTCTTTTCCTCGTCGATGATCTGCTTTTTGAACATGCCAGCGCACATGATAAACTCTAAGATATGTTGATCATCTTGGAAGACTTGAAAGTTAGTGATATTGTCTGGAATGGCCGGGGCTGCGATAAGTTCAACTAAGAATTTCTTTAGTTTGGATTTCTCCATTGGATGTAATGAGCTGGCTGAAACAACCAATGCGTCAGCAACAATGTTCTTTCTTCTTAGGATGGTTTTGATGTTTAAAGTGTCAAAGTCATTGATCTGATCCGATGTCCTATTTTAGTAGGCTGAGAGCCTCTTATCATTGCAAGTATACTGGCTATGAATCTTCTTGACAACCACTTGGGAATCTCCTTCCACCATCAAGATTTTGATTCCTTTCTCATGACCTAGGAGGAGTCCGTGAACTAGCGCTTCATATTCTGCAACATTATTAGTGCAAAGAAACTATAAGCTATAAGCAGCATAGAAAGACTTACCCTTTGGATTTATCAATTCGATTCCCACACCTGCTCCTTGTTTACATTTGGAACCGTCAAAGCGTAGTCTCCATATCTGAGATGGTTTAGTATGGGTGGGTCTATTTGAGCTTTTCTTAGAAAAACCCTTGGTCCTTGGTTTTTGACTTGTCTCTCCATCGCTGTCAGAAGAAGTTAACTCTCCCGTATGCTGAGTATGCCTAGGTTTGGGGAGTTTTTCATCCTTTTCTCCTTTATCTTCCAGTATTCCCTTGTAAGGGGGACACACTCCATCATCTGAAGTACTCCATTCACTAAGCATGTTCAGGGCACGACTTTTATCTTCATAATCTGACCCACTGTCTTGATTTTGAGGTGAACTATTTGCAAGGACTAGGCTATCCATATCTGGTGCGGTGTTGTTCCTACCTTCTATCCCAAGTTTATCTTCTTTTATCATCAATTCTTCTGGTGGCTCATTTGGTTGGGAAATTTGAGCCAACACTTGTGACAGTGCTTCTTGAGAACTGGGGCATGTAAACTCAGAATGACTAGCCTGATGTAATCGACAGTATTTGGATAGCAATAAGATGTTGGGATCTGTGTCTTGGCCTAGATTCCGTAGGCTAGCTGTTGTGCTATTGATGAAACTTTGGAAGATTTCATCACCAATCTTCAGCTCTAGAAGACCTTGGACAGGACTATGGTCTTATTCTTCACCTTCTCAGATTTGAAACATGAAAATGTTGTCTAATCGATAAGTGCCCAAATTGGTTTGAGTGAACAAGAATTCATTTGGGGAATTGTATTCAGTGATCATCCTCTTTAGCTTTGGCTCTACATCTATCTTGATCTGGTTGTTCAAACCTCTCCAGGGTAGCCAGAGTTGGGTGAAATATGTAGAGAGCCACCCTCTTAAGCATTTAGTCCATTCTCGGCTTAGCAACATCCCATAAGTCTCGGGGATGTCCACTATGTGTATATCAATGTGTTCTTGTATCTGGGGGTCTGCAACTAGTTGAATGTGTACATCTTTGAGCACACCCATCACTCTGACCTTATTTTTTTCTAATTGTATGACCACCCAGTTCGTTACTTGGGGCACCATCCCCAACTTTTGGCAAATTGATAGGGGCATAACGTTGCATGAGGCTCCTGAATCGATTAGGCAGTTATGTAGGTTCTTTCCAAACATTCATAGGCTGAGTAAGAATGGTGAGACCTTTGTCCTATTTGTGAATACTACTGGGAATGCCTCAGCTATGTTAACATTGGATGTGGGTGCCCTGGCGTTGTTGGTTGACAGGCCAGGTTTTGAATGATCCAAGGATATTAAAAGGGCTTCCTTTTTAGATGGGCAACCCTGCATTAATAGTTTGAACATAGATATGTTCACCTTATTTTTGTTGAGTTCATCTACTGCACTATACTTGTCATTTGACCAGGCCATTCCTCAGTAGCTAGCATATGTACTTATTGTAGGAGGTATGGGAGCATTTGGGCCCTTTGGAGGTATGGGATTGTTATTAGCCCGAGGATCTGGTGGAGTTGGTTGCTTTCCTAGAGGTATGCCATCAGTGAGGGGTTCCTTTCTACTCCAGAGGTTATTTGAGTTTCGCTGATCATTTTGGAAGGCATGCACCTCAGAGTATTCAGGCTCACTCTCTCTTTGAAAAGGGAACAGGAATTCATCTTCTCCCATATAGGTTTCTTGGCCTCCCTCTTTTCTAGACTCGTAGGAATAAAACACCATAGCATTGAATTGCATCGGGGGACCCTCTGGATTTTGGGTGTAGTGGTCTTGGGAGTTGTTCACACATCCATTACTATCTTGATGTTTAATTGGAGCCCTAAAAAAATTGGCCTCTAAAGCCTCATAAGTATTGGCATTGTCAGCTGGGATGCTGCTATTATTTGGTCTAGTGTTCCATGGCCGATATGGCCTTTGCTACCCAAATGGTTTCTCATGTAGGATGTTGTTGTTGTAGGCATTAAAACCCCTGTTTGGATTTAGAGGGTATGTATTTGGACCAGAAAATGTTTATTCGTGTCCACCTTGGTTTTGGGGTGGGTTCAGCTTCATTCTGGTAACTTCGCTAGTGAGTTGTGATAAAGTCTTCTTTACGGCATCTAACTGAGAAGCCATGAGAGCATCAGGCTCATTTCTGGGTACAACCCTCTATTCTACGAATGTTGTCTTATGATTTTCGTAGCCTGGATAAGTAATAGATGGAGACATGGTTGTTCATGGTTGTGCCAGTATGGGAGTCAACATAGGTAGGTGACCGGCCAAGGCTTGGTTGTTCGCTACAAATGGGTGTGGGAAAGAAAGATTACTCATGATGGGCGTAGCCGCATAGCTTCCTTCTTGTGGGTCCATTTGCTGAGTGAACGTGATGGCTTCATTGTACACCTTTTCAATTGTGTCTCTATCCACTAGGGGAAGCCTTCTTAGAAAGATCGAAGTAAATGGATCTAAAGCCTTTAAGTAAACTTGATGACATCCTCATCTGGTATAGTTTAAGGAGCTTCCAACTTTTGATGCATTTTGTGAAAATGATGATTAAACATAGCAATGGGCTCCTTAGGATCTTTCCTCATGGTTATGAACTGGTGATGTGTTTGCGCCGGATCAACATATAATTTGAATTGATTGAGGAATTTGGTTTTGAAGTCATTCCATACTAAGATAGAACCTCATGGAAAATTTAGGTACCAGTTGTATGCAAACTCTCCCAAAGTGTATGGGAATAGATGACAAATGACATCTTGGTGGGAAATTTATTTGCGGTTGCAAATTTCTTTAAATGCATGGATGTGTTCTTCCCTTATCCTAGATTCGCCATATATGAATCATGTACAAAACTTTTCCAAATTTTTGGGTAACTCATGGAGCTGCCCAACAAATTTCAACTTGTTGCATTAGCGAAAAAGGCCATTGGACGAGGTTGCTGCAAATGTTGATTTGGCAAGTTTTGATTTTGATTGATAGCTACGGTAGTAGTTGGGGAAGCAATGTGTGATTGCTGTCCAAGAGGATCCCTAGGTGCAGCAAGGTGATGAGAAGATTCACCTTTTTCTTTTCGCTTGTCGCTACGAGCCCTTCAGTGGTGAGTGAGTTTGAGAAACTCACCTCTTTTTGGAGATGATCTAAGCACACGCTCGAACCTCTCTGGGGAGAAAGATCCAATATTATCCAGTTCTTAAGTATTGTGGCCCTCCTTCTAGTGCCACTTCTGTTGAGCATTATTTTAACACAAGCCAACTTGCTAGGATCTTGAGATTCGATTTCCTCTCTTGAAAGAACAACTGATTTATTCCCAAGGTTCTTCAGGGTCGGGTCACAACCTGCTTGGTTACTCAGTTGAAGATAAATGTGATTGTTCATGAGGAGGCCTTTGCTGGTACGTTCAAGATAGAAAACTGTAAATTATTTTTAGTTCTCTTTTTTTTTGGTATTTTCCATTTTAACAAGTATGGGTATGGTAAATAACATGCAACTTTATATTTTTTGAGATAGCGGTTTTCTGAATTTTAAAACAAAATTTAAAGAGAAGAGGGTAACAAGAAATGCAGTGAATTGTAAAAAAGGTGAAATCATAAGGACATAAACCGCTATAAGCTCTTCCTTGTGAATTGAATGCTGGAGAGATTTGGAACAACCCACGAAGCATGAATCAGACCCAGTCATAATTCACTACTCCACAGATGTAAGCGTTTGGAGAAAAGAAATGTTTTACTGGTACGAGATATTCAAAATCTATCAAATTGTGAAGCCACCAAGATGTGCGCACCCACAAGATGGATTTATCGTTGAGACCAGAGATATCATCCTCCACACATTCATCACAACAAGGTAGATAAACAACAACAAACTCTAACTTATGGTAGCACGAATTCAAAACACAACAATACAAAGAGCTCTCTGAAAATAAAGAATTATGCAAGCATACATTCAATAAATTCACATAGATAGCAGTAATTCATACACCATGAATGAAGCACCCAATGTAGATCTTTATTCTATTAAGAAGTCGGCCCTTTACATTACTTTTTGATTACAATATATAGAGTTTTGATCGACAACTCTGATTTTCAGAGTTAAGGCATCAAAGAGTTTAAACTAGAGAACAAAGGTTAAAACTAGAACTTTACTAAAGGGAAAATACTGCTAACTAATACTATATAAATTTCATGGATTCTTAAATCCATTTACAATCCATTTTCTCATGCAAAGAGGGAAAAATCTGCCAGAGAAGAGAGAGAAAGAAGGTGAGTTCCTCCTGTGAACTAGGAGTCTTCTTCTTGATTCCGGTGGTCCTTCTTGGATTCTTCATCTAGAACTGTCTCTGGCGGTGGGAACTGATAGGAAACCTTGAGTCTTCCCAAAATGAACTCAAGTTGTCCATTAATCTGATCTGGAGTCTAACTGGTGTTTAAAAAAGTGACCTCACTGGAAACCCCCAGTTTTTCAGACCTCGACCTCTACCTCGAAAATTTAATGCCCTTCAAAATTTCCTAGGTGTTTCTCAAAATCTTCAAACTCGGAGGTCTCAAAACTTCAGACTTGTCATGGGCCGAAAGGCCAAAAAATTTGAAGAGGCCAAAAGGCTGAAATCTTTGAAGGCCAAAAAATATTCCTTGCTTTTGGGGCCGAAAGGCCAAAAAATCAGAGGCCAAAAAGCCGAAAAATCTACCTTAGCAAAAATTTGGCCAAGTGTGATAATCCTACCCTGCCTACCTAGAAATTGGACCTTGGAGCTTTATCTAGAAAATACCTCTAGGTGAGTTTCCTGGAGCCTCTGCACTATTTCCTGAACTTCTTCAAAATTAATCTCCTTCCTTTTTATCTTGGTGACCCTTCGTTCTTTCTTCTTTCTGAAGATAGTTAATTTAGAAGCAAAGAATGTGATCTCTTCTTCGTGCTGTGACATTCTATGTATTTCCTCTCTTGTAGAATAGTTGATGCAAGGCCTCCTTGGTATTGACTCCAGCCATAACTTCCTTGAATTGTTGGACCACCTCTTTGGAAGGACGTAGAGCCTGTTTGTTTTCATCTCGATAGACGTCGAGGCTGACCCCTATGAAGAAGGTATCTATATCTTCGATCCTTTTTATTACCTCCTCTCACTTTTCATCTATAAGGGCCTGGTGTTTCTTGTAGGCCTTAATTATTTTGGCCATTTGTTCAGTCCATGTCTTGAATTTGTCCAATTCTTCGCCCTCATAGACTTTTACCAAAATTTGGAAGCATTGCTTTTGAATTATCTCCAAATCCGTGAGGGCTGCTTGCCACTTAATTACCTCTGAATCCATAACCCCATCATCTTCCACCTGGTCAATGAGTGAATTAACTTAAACTGATATGGTCTGGTACGGCCTAAATATCAATGGAATTTCCTTCTCCCTGAATTGTTCGAAGTCATTTATCCAATCGGCGCTTTCCTGGATGAAAGAGGGAGTCAAACCTACTGGAAAATTTGGTGTAAACCTTTTATCAAGCATGGCTTGTAGTGAAGCCTCTGAAAAATTTGGGTCAATAGGACCCACCATCTTTTGGATGAACCCTTTTAATGCTTCATTTTGGTCCGTTAAAGCTTTGATGGTTTCTTCATCTTTATTCATGAACCCCAGGTCATGCTTCAGCCCTAAAGCTACTAGGGTTTTTCTCCCTTCTCTGGTAGGTTCACCCAAATCCACCTCCATGAATGTATAGCCTTCTGATGAGACCGTTGTCTGAGAAGTGCTCGGTGGTGGGATAGCTATCTAGGCTTTCCAATGACCTCTAGTGTCTTGAGTTACATATGACATGATCCTTGTAGGTGCATTGGTTTCTACCTAGTGGAAAGCTTTTCTCATAGATTTCATACTTGTATCCTCCCCATCCAATTCATTGGTATAGGTTCTCTTCCAGGGTTGTATCTCCTTGGTAAACCAAGTAGGTTTTCTGAATGCAGTTACAGGATCATATGGTGCAACCTGGAGGATTGAAATTAAGCATTGTACCTCCAGTGTTATTTCTTTCTCTGATCCCTTCTCTTCCCCTTTTTCCTATTCATTCCCTCCTTTCCTTCTTTCCCCTACTGTATCTACATCCATTTCCCCCTCTTCCCTCTCATCTTCTACCTCTCCTCGTTCAGTTACCACATTTTCCCCCTCTTTGTCCAGGGCCTCTTCCTCAGAAGTGTCAATTGATAGTTTTGACCTTAGACTGGTTATGGCCTCCAACATGGTCTAGAAAGGTGATGTGTCTTTAGTACTCACGGCTTCTTTGGAAACCTGAGTGGCACCTGCTGAAGGGATTGATGTTGAGGGAACAAGTGTTGGTATGATTGGAGTGGGAGATGAGGGGATTATGGTAGTAGACGGAGGTGGAGTTGGTGTAGGAGTAGGTGTTGGAGTTGGTTGGGAAGGTGGTGGAGTGAAAACATAACTCCCTCCAGCTACATTATCTGTTGTTAAACTTTGAGTTACCCCACTGTCTTGGGTTTTAGGTCCCGGAGTAGAATCAAAGTTTACTGGTGGAGTAGGATCATTCACTGAAGGATTGGTGAACTGGACCAGTGGTGGAGTGAGGGCTACCTGGGGTTGTATGAGCGGTGGTCCCCCAGTGTATGTATCTTGGCCATGATCTAAAAATCCTTCAAGTCCTTCAAAATCAGAAATCATAAACTCATCTGATCCTAAGGCATCCAAAGGATTATCCTATTCTTTGGGATCCTCTTTATGTTTCTTGGTAGTCTCCTTTTCTCTCCTCTTTTGCAACTGGGTTTTTCGGACTAAGGGCTCACCTGCGTCCTCTTCCTCAGGTTCTTCTTGCACAGTTTCTAACATCAGAGATTTAGAATTCTTCTTCCTATTATATGTTTTCTTCTTAGTCGTGGGGGGAGATTGGACAAAGGTAGATAGGCCTTCTCTTGATTGGGGTTGTGACAACCCCGTTGGTGGGTCAGTCTGGCCTATCATTCTAGTTTTCTTGGGCCTTGGATTAGAGCCATATTCAACAGGTCATTCATGACCATACACGGTTCTAGGGTTATGAGGAGGAGCTTTCTTGTACTTAGGAGCCATTGATTTCTCCCCTCACTACTTTTCTACTTTCCTTGAGGGCTCTATCAATGTTTTTACTAGGATTGGACTCATTTTGTGTGGCTTCTTGATCCAAGCTATGGTGGTCTTTATGACGTGCCTTGCTCAAAAGTCTATGTCATCATTTTTGTCCTTGTCCACCTGTGCATTCATGATTGGCCAGTCGTATATCTTATCTTCAGTGTAAATGTCTTCTAAGACCTCATCTGAATCACATTCCCAAACCTTTGATAAAATAGGAACCTTCAACACCTCTTTTTCCAGCGCGAGGTTCATTCTGCAATAATCCCAGATCCTAACCTCATGATCATCTATGCATTTTATTCAGTGATCCTCCAGATGTGGCTCATGTATGTAGAATCTTTTGATGATGTGGCTATAAGTACCTATGGGATCAAAGCGGGCTCACACTGTCTTGTAAAACTGTAAGGGATAGTCATCCCATTCAAAAGCCCGGGATTTGCAAACCTTCATGTCTTGCAGTGTATATGGTCCCAAAGAGATGGGAAAGTCCCAACAGTGCTTCTTCTTATGCTTTATGAGCTCGTATGCATCTGAGAGATGCCTGGCCATCTCCAATGTGATTATCCAATTGGATGGGTACCTCGATAGCTTCTTTGGTTGTGAGGTTGAACCAGATATCCTGATGTATATGAATGTCCTGAACTAGATAAAATAGGCCCCAATGGCCCTTACCTTAGTAGCATCTTCTTCTAACATCCTTTTAGAAAAGTCACCTTCAATAGATCGGATGACTACGAATATGAATGTATCATTGACTATCCTGTAATCTGGGGAATCCTCTTGCATGTTTGATCCTTTTACCAGCTGCGGGTATACAAGGTGGGGCCATGCATTTGGGTCATTTAGACTTCCCCTCTTGGTGATGCTAGGATAATCTGCATGTGCAGATAGTAGATACACCACATAAGTGCTCATGTAAAACTTGGGATTATCCCTCACTGCTGTCAATTGCTTGTCCAAGTTGTCACTAATAATAGTGCCCATTTCGAATCTTGCCTTTTGTTCCCTGATCATTTCTATTAGCAGGATCATCCAGTGCTCCAGTTGAGTGGATTGTGGCAACCCATACACCCGACTTATCATTTTTATAGCTACCTAGATGTCATCCTTCATATAGCCTCTTCAGAGATCTATCTTGTCTAATTTGTTCTTAGGAAGCAGTTGCTTGAGGTATTCTTTATTCATCATCTCATGTATGGCTTGCTCCCTGATGCCAAACCACTTGGTCCCCTTTTCAATATAGAAGTCATAAATATTTTCTATGCCTTTGTGAAGGTGAAAGATGTCCTAAATGACATCTGACCTAATGTCCAGTACCACCCGATCCTCTGAGTTTACTACCACCCTTTTGTCTGAATCATAGTGATGAGCTAGGGTGACGATCAATTCTAAAGACAAAATGACCACTGGGTGTGTGGCTGCATTCACTAGCCTGGATAGGAATAATGAAGTGAAATCCTTAGATCTATTTGCTTGTTGGGAGAACTGAGTCAAAAATTCATTCCAATCCACATTCCCGATGTTGGTGTCTGTTATCTCACTGTGCTTGATTCCCACCTTTGAGCTAGGGGGATTCCCCTTGTATTGATACTTCATTGGGGAGGCTGTCTTTGGTTCATTTATTCCTGCAAGAAGAGATAGATATCAGTAGCTTATTGAACTAAAAAAAAACAACTTAAACTATGAAAGAAAGCAAAGAGAACTAAATAAAAAGTGTAAGTTTTTTTGCACTTTTGGGCCTTTCGGGGTTTCAGTCACCGAAAACTAGTTCAGAGGCCGAAACGTCTAAAAGTGTGAAAAAGGTTCATTGGAGGAAAAAGTTCATCGAGATTTTTGGGGTCTGAAACTAATAGGTGCTTGTTTAGGACTGCCAAACATTTGAAGATGATGATGAATCCCGAAAGCCCAAATGAAGGTCTCGCTTTCGACCTTTTCGGACCTTTCGGTCTTTCAGACCTTTCTAATGTCTAAAAGGCTAAAAAATCTGAAATGACACTTAGCGAGAGGTTGAAGATCTATTTTTGGCCTTTTAGAGGCCAAAAACCTATGGTAAGGGCCATGACCGATGAAACACAAAACCCTAAACCTAATACCTAACGAAACTATGAAGCCCTAGGCCTGACAGGGAGGGACATCCCTGTCGAAGCATGAAGGCACAGAGGCCTGACAAAGCAAGGAAACAAATTTCCCTACGCTGGACAGGCACTAGGCACACTAACAAAACCCTAGACCTAGACCCAAAAACATAAAGCAAGGAAGAGGGAGGAGAGCCAGCCTCGAACAAACGAGCAAAGGGAGGACAACCAGATAGCTCGGAAGTGGAAGCAGTCGGCAAGGAGAAGCAGATGAAGTTGCGGGTGGGAGCACCAAATAAACGCAAAGTGATTCAGAAATGAAGGCTTCTCCTATTTATAACCCGTGGGCTGACGTCAGTGGTTTCAGGACTTTCAGAATCCGAAAGGCCAAAAATGCCGAAGGAGAACCAAGCCTTCGGCCTTTCAATGTTTTCAGAGTCTGAAAACACCGAAAGGTCAGGTCTTCGTCCTTTCAGCCATTTTGGCATTTTGGAGGACCTAAGTCCTCTGAAAGGTCGAAAGGCTGAAAGGGATGAAAGGATGAAAAAGGGTTCTTCCTTCCTCTAACTTGGTTTCAACAATCATCTGTGGTGGCTGACTAGATTTCTTCGAGGGGAAGACACGAAAAAAGGCCAAAAGACAAAAAAAAGGGGGGGTCCCCATGGTCAGAGGACCAAAAAAATGGGGTGTGTGTTGTGGACCCACAACAATTACCGAACAAAATACAATCATTATTGAGCACCAAAACAAACATGTCTTCAACACCCAAGCGTCAGTCAACAACCCCGAGCAGCAAACCTGAGTGACATACCCGATCAGCAAACCTGAGTGACACACTTGAGGAGCAAACCTGAATGAAACACCCGTGCAACAGAATTGCCTGATCGTTAGTGTAACCAAAGCAATAGCATTGCCCAAGCACACTATCTCACTACCCTTTCACGAATTATGGTTCTGAGTGCCTTGGTTGGATTTCCAAAGATTTAAAAACTTCCTCAACACATGCCTAAACTAAAAACAAGTAAAAATAAACTATGGTGTTTGTTCACCGATTGACCTCAATCATTACAGGAATGGTGGAACAAAACACCTTACAAACAACTAAAATGTTCTCTAACCTAGGTTCTCTTGCACCATTCATGGACCTCTTTTAATGTGGGACTAGACTCATCTTGTTCTAAACCTCTGAGTAGCATTCTATCAAGACCATGTCTATTTAACTTAGTAGTGATGAGTACATAACTCGTTGTTGTCCTAATTAAGGTTCATTTTTCATTTCTGGATGGGTCATTGGATAAGGTTTGATTTGTAAAAAATGCATTTATATTGGTATAACTAAATTGGTTTTGGACATTTAGGGCACAATTAACTTGGGACTCAGGTGCATCAAATGTAGGAAAGGATAGTTCTTCCACCAAGAAGTCATAGCAGAATTGATGTTCCTCTAGTTGTAGCATGGATGATAGCATTTCCATTGTGTCTGCAACTCTATTTTCTATTCTTGGAATTTGTTGAAATGTGATAAACACAAATTACTTCTTCAAATCCTCTATCATCTACTTATAGTGCATCAACTGCTCATCTTTTTTTTGGTATTCTCCATTTACTTGATTGATGATGAGTTGAGAGTCACCATATATATGTAACTCTATGATTTTCCATTCAATGGCTAGCTTGAGATCGTTTACCAATGCTTCATATTCTGAGATGTTGTTGGTGCGTAGAAACATCATTTTGTATGCCTTAGGTATCCTTTAACCTTGAGGAGTGATAAACAATACCCCTTCTTTGGATCCTTGTTGTGTGAAAGAACCGTCAAAGTACATTTTCCATGGATATTTTGTTAAGTGCATTATTGTCTCATCTGAAAACTCTATTATCAATGGTGTTGCATCTTGCAATGGTGAATCAACTAGTTGATCAGCTAGCACTTTTCCTTTAATGACTTTTATGTCTACATACTCTATATCAAATTTACTGAGTATTAAGACCCATTTTTCTAGTCATCCTGTTAATGTTGTCTTACTCAGGAGGTACTTAAGAGGATCAATCTTTGTAATTTGTTTCACTATATGTGAAAGCATGTAGTTTCTCAACATTTGGGATGCAAAAACAACAACAAGACAAGCCTTTTCAATTATACTATAGTTGAGTTCATAGGATACCAATGTCCTGCTGATATAATAAATTTATCTTTCCTTCTTGGTATCATCCTCTTGTGCTAGCAATACTCCAAGTGATGTAGTCATAGCTAAAATATAGAGAAACAATGGATTTCCATGAATAGGCACCATTAAGATAGGAGGATTAGCTAGATAATCTTTTAATTCCTTGAATTTCTTTTCATAGTGTTCATCCCATTTGAAAGTCACTCCTTTAGGTAACAATTTTGTGAAGGGTTGCGCTCTATCCGCTAGTTGAGAAATGAATCTTCTGATTGAGTGGAGTCTTCCTTGGAGATTCCTCATTTGACTTATGTTACAAGGGGGTGGCATCTCCATTCTTTCTTTCACTTTTTCTGGGTCTACCTCAATTCATTTTCCTGATACAATGAATCCTAAGAGCTTTCCTAATTGGACCCCAAATGGACATTTCTTTGGATTGAGCCTTAGTTGAAATTTTTCCATTCTATCTAGTATCTTTCTCAATTCTTCACTATGAGTTGTTATGATCTTTGACTTGGCTAAGGTATCATCCACATAATCCTCCATGTTCTTATGTATCATGTCATGGAAGATTTTTGTCATAGCTCGTTGATATATGGCTCCGACATTCTTTAGCCAAAATGGCATTATGTTCTAGAAATTTTTTCCCCATGCACATGTAAATGTTTTCTTTTCTTGGTCTTTAGGGGTGATTTTTATTTGGTTGTAGCCTAAAAATCCATCCATGAGTGAATAGATTTCATATCCTATCTGAGGTCTATAATCATATCAATGTTTGGTAGTGGGAAGTCATCTTAGGACAAACTTTGTTTAGATCCTTGAAGTCTGTGAAAATTCTTATAGACTTGTCTGCTTTAGAAACTGGTAATACATTAGAAATCCACCCTACATAAGAAATGACCATTATGAATCCATATTTTAGGAGTTTTTCTAGCTCTTCTTTTACCAACAATGCTACATGTGGATGCATCTTTCTTAATTTCCTCTTGACAGACTTTATCCCAGGAGCTATAAATAAGTGGTGCATTATTAATTTAGGGTCTAATCTAGGCATATCAGAATAAGACCATGCAAATTTGATATTTTTATCTTTAAGGAAGTTAGTGAATTGTGCCTTTTCTTCCTCTAATAAAGATTGTGCAAGATGGACAAATTGAGGAATTTCAGTTGTTCCCAGATTGACCATTTGTGTTGGTTATATTAGTAATAAAGATCTTTCTTAGAATTGCTTGGCGAGAATATCAAGAATCTCATCCTTTTGTGCCTCTGAGAAGTTTTCACCATTAGCTACATCTTTTATTTTTAATTTTTTAGAATCTGATACTCACACAACGTGGTTTTCTCCATGAGTTCTTTTTTTCTATTTACTCTTCAATTTTTTACTAAGAAAATTTATATCCTCCTCTGTCATATTTTCACTCCTTGCACTGGTGGAAGAGGGATATGGTTCATAAGCATTCATATAGCAGGCCAAAGTGTATTCATTGGAAAATTTCATTATAGTGGTGAGTTATGACTCGGTCCAATCAATCAGTTCAGGGTTTACCAAGGATAATGATTCAAAGGGTTCTAAGGATAGCACCGCATTAGTGTCAAGACTATTAACTGATAAGAAAATTTCT
Organism: Thuja plicata; assembly: GCA_018584345.1. Classification (NCBI taxonomy): domain Eukaryota; kingdom Viridiplantae; phylum Streptophyta; class Pinopsida; order Cupressales; family Cupressaceae; genus Thuja; species Thuja plicata. Next base: position 637,402 of record MU224939.1, read on the forward strand.
ATTAAGTTAGCTTCTATAGTGTTTAGATCATAAAGAGTCATATCGTCATTATTAGTGTCATTATTAGTGTTATGTGAACCTGACTCTAGCAACCTAAAATTTGAGTTTTCTCCTTCTTCTCTTATCACATTGGAACTCGTGATTTGTAGTATCCTTTGGAACTCTTTTGGTCCTATTAAGATGTCAGTGTCTACATCAATTATACTTGGGAATACTTATGTCAAGGTTTGTGAGATGAGTAGTGCTAGAATTTTGTCATCTTTCATGTTGAGGGGAAAAATTGTGTATCACATCTATTTCAATATCCACAGTAGCATAATACATCTCATCCCACTTATAATCATGTGAATATGAGATACTATCATTAGATTGATTTATAAATTCAGCAATAGTTATCTGGTCTACCCTATTGGTTATTTGTGGATCAAAGTGTGGTAGATCTAGGACATGTGAAATTGTCACCAGTTGCCCCCAATAGGATATACACTTTGTTTCTATCTCATAGAAGATAACTCTTAAAGAATGTTTGAGCTCCTTGCTTCTTCTCCGCTGCTTCTTCCTTCTTTCTCCTGATGTGTTCCCTCTTTTTTCTCCTCATGAGTATGACTCATTCCTTCTTCAGCTTCGGATATTTTTTCTAATTGTGATACCAAGGGCCTCTGGTGTTTTGATTGATCTCTCAAATGAGTAGGTACATACCATTCTCCTTGGTATTTTGGGTTCTCAGTACCTATATGTAGTAATCTTTTAAATGTCCAGGATATGAGTTCAACTTCTTCTTCTTCATCATCACTTCCGCTATCAAAGATTGGACCTTCTCTTGAGGTAGGATGTTATAATTTTCTATTGAAACCCAACCGTGTCTTGTCCTTAGTGTTCCTGAATTCCATATAGATCATCTCAGTGAGTCCCTTGCCTTTATCTCCTAAAGGTCCCTTACCTTTGTATCCCATTTTTTTGAGAAGCTCATAACCTTTGCCATATTTTTTGGGAGATATCTGAACATGTTTTACTTCATTTTATCCCTTTTCCTCTTTATATAGCCATGCAAAGACTGCTTTATCTTCCCTTTCTTCCTCTTGAGAGATTGTGGCACTAACAATACCAGTTGGTTCATGAAAATCTCTTTCTTTTGAGGTGGAAGGTGCAAAGGATGGGGATGGTATTCCATATGATCTTGGAGATACGAGAATGTTAGCCAATGATGGTGTTGTATCCAATTTGTATTCCTCCATGCTAGTTTCTTCATGTTTTAACATTTCTCCAAAGCTTCTCATCACCATATCTTTGGAGGTTTCAGCTGGGAACTCTTTTGGAACTTCTTTATTGTGACGAACCATACTATTTGCCTTGATGTTGTTGCAAGCATAGCTTAAATCTTCATGAATTGTTACTTCCACCCCATTGTGTGGGAACTTGATACATTGGTGTTAAGTAGATGGTACTTCTTTGATTTCATGTATTCAGGGTCTCCCTAGTAGTATATTATAGGACAATGGTAGATCAAGAACTTGATACATCACATCTCATTCTATTGGTCCTATTCTTATTGGTAAAACAACTAGTCCTTTCAATAACCTTTCCTCCTCATCATAGGCGTTAATGGTTATCTTTCTACTTGGGTCAATTGTGTTTCCTAAAAATCCCAATGCTTTGACTAGGTTGAGGGTGCATATGTTCAAACCCGTGACTCCATCTATCAATACACATTTTACATGGTGTTTATGGATCAAAAACTCAATGTGAAGGGGCTGATTATGGGGATGAGTCAAATATTTATCATCCTCTTCTGAAAATGAGAGGCAATGGGGAGCTGATATGTGATTGACCATTGGCTAGAATTTGTCTACATCTATTTCCTTCAAAACATTTATTGTATATAGGTCTTGTTAAATAACTTCCCTATGCAATGAAGAGATCTTCAATAACTCAAATATAGAGATTTGAGCTGAGGATCTTTGTAATTGGTCCACCAAGTTGTAGTTAGTGCATGGTGTGGGAACTATTTGTCTTGATGTTTTTGGTTTTGTAATTGTGACAATAGGTAGTTTGGATGATGTTGCATGCTTGGATGAGGAATTAACCTTTGTATTTATGATTTGAGCTTGGCTTCGTGTTACAGCATTTGAGTGTGCCAACTTTTCCTTGACACCTTTGATAGTGATCATATTAATTGATTCTCCTTTTATGTCTAACATATTGATCACATTATCATTGTGAGAATAGGTGTAGTTGACTTCATTTCCTTTTGATTTAGAGGCTTCTCCTTTTTTATAGTTGGGAAATGGTTTATTAAAGGCCGGGTGATCTTCATTATATGTGTGCCCTTCTGGTTTGATCATGTCTCCATTGATAAAATCTTGTATGACGTGCTTGAGTTTGACACAGTTATTGGTCTTGTGTCCTTTATTTTTATGGAAAGCACAATAGGCATTATTGTTCCACCATCTTGGTTTTACCTCTGGTTCCCATGGTTTTGACTCCGATAAAGTAATGATTTTTTTTTATCCAAGAGAGTCTTCAAAACCGTCTCAAGAGGTTCTCCCAATGGAGTAAATGTCCATTTAGGACTAGACACCCACGAATTATTCTTGTTGGCATCATTGTTCATTTGTGGTATTGGTTTTGTTGCCTTAGCCTCTTTGTTTTCTTGTAGGTTGTTTGTAAGATTAAACACAGCTAGTTTAACGTTCATATTTGAGGGCTCCACCAATCCATCATTAACAACATTTTTGTTCTTATTCCATCATTTAGGCTTGTTTTTATAATTTTTAGAGAATTTTTTGTCATTATGAAGTGTGATTTATCCTTTTTATCATAACCTCTTCAGTACAAATGGCGTTCTTAATCATTTTGTCAAAATTGGGAGAAGATTGCATTTGTAGGGAATAATTCATTTCAATTAATAATTTGTTTATAAATATCTCCATCTTTTCTGATTCAGGCATTTGTCGAGAGTACTCTCAAATATCTTTCTCCACCATTACAATAAGTGTGTGAAGGATTCACCTATTTGTTGTTTGGTATTACAAAGATCCATCATGGTAACATTGTGTTGTATGTTATAGGATTAGTGTTGGACAAATCTTTGAATCAATTCTTCAAATGTTTGTATACTAGGTGTTAGTTTAGAAAACCATTCCATGGCCTGTCCTCCTAAATTTCCTGAAAACAATCTCATCAAGTATGTTGGTTCATGCATAAACTCTATACTCAACATGCAAAATTTTCTCACATGATCATGAGGATCTATTTATCCCATATATTTGTCATACTTTGGTCTTTCCATGTTCGGTGGAAAAGGCACCATTTGCAAGTTCTTATTAAATTGGAATGGACATATGTGTTCCAACAAGTATTTCTTTGTGGGCTTATTCTTCTCTCTTTTCAATGTTGTGAGCTCTGTTTGCATTTGATATAGTTGTTTTGAGAGAATTGAGATGGGTGTTTGTATCTCTTCTTCAATCATTCAACATCATAATATTTGGGAAGTTTAACTCCAAGAGAAGATAGGTGGAGAAAATATTTTTCCTTGTCTTCTTCAATGATTTTATCCAAGTTCCTTTGAAACTTCCGACTTTGTTTGAGCTTATTATATTATTATTTTGTTATGTCTTCCTCTCTATCTAAGTCAAACAAGGGATGATCATGATTTATTTCCTCTTGACTATCTCTTTCCTCTTGGTTATCTTCTTGATTATATTCATCAAAGGAATCACTCCATCCTTGATGAGGTATATCCATTTCGAGTGAGTCTTTATAAAAGAGAGGGTTTGTTGTCTCTCCTTAATGAAATTTGAGCAATCTTGGAGGTCTTTCTAAATCATCAGCTAGATATTGTTTACTTCTTGTGTTAACCATAAAAGTGGGATATCAATCTTGTCAAAAGTGTCCCAATAGTGCATTTGTCCAAGGTTTGGTGATTGCGAGTCTGATGTTTCAAAGTGATGGATTCCAGTGTCAGATGGTTAGAATGCCCTGATAGTGAGTTGGACATCAAGGAGAGTTGATTAGTAAAGCAACAACACAACTTGGGATCAATAGTGATGGACCTAAAATGCATGCAAGGTATGCTTACAACTTGACTGAGAAAAAGCTTCAGGTGGACCAGGAAGAATGACAGAATTAGACTAAAGAGAAAAAAGGGTATCCAAAACTGCAAATTTTAGAATTCTGAAACAAGTGTAGGTACTCTCTGTCCCAAATGTGACTGCTGGGATACGATCCTAAAATTACCAGATGTGATTGTGTTCTTCCCAAATGTGATCCTCTTTGCTTGATGCAAGCGAGGATTTACCAGAAGTGAATGTGGTTAGCAAATGTGATCCTATTTTCACAGGATGTGACCTAGGATCCCTAATATGACCTTTTGATGAAAATTTATGCTTGCCACTTTGTTTGGGAGATAAGTAAAATTTGTTAAATTCTAGGGTTTGTTTGACAAATTACAGAGTGTTTGAGGTAGTGAAAATGTTTGTGATTGTCACAGGATTGATTCATTTGCGGTGATCATATTTTCATCACAATTTTGACATATCAAGCATATTTATTAAGAACCAAACACACCTATTCCTATGCAATTGGATTAGCATGAAAATATTTTCTCATAGACTCAAGTGCATACTCACATACTAATTAGAATACGATCATCACCAAGCACGCAATGACTCTAGTCATGATGTCGTATTATCTGACTCCAAACACAAGTGAGGGTACGCAATGATGAGTATCATAGGGACGTTACTATCCTCCTTGCACAAAGATCATCACTATTCAGGGGTGATTTAGGTGGTCACTACCATAAAGTGTCTATTTTGGGCATCCGTTCATAATCATCTCCCATAGAATTGCACAAAGAAAAATAGAGGCATATAGCCCTATGAGTACCTAGATCAGTGTAGTCTTGCAAGAAAGATTGAAGCATCTCCACTCTACACAACATACAAGAATGTCCAAGGAATGATAGTCATAATTCCAGGGACAAAATGGATTAAGTATTTTGAGATTTTAATCTCAAGGAATAATTTTGATTATAGTGAGATGGAAGGGCTGGCATTCACTTGTCCTCACTTGGGTCATTCCCGGGAGATTTTTTCCTCAACCAGTAGATCCTCTAAAGTTCAAAGCACTATAAGAGGATTGGAAACTTAGGAGTCTAGATTTTTGATTATTCACAAGGAAGAAGAGCATACTCTCCTATCCATGTCATTTTCTCCTATCATGCATGTAAAACATTGTTATTTCTCATGAATTATTAAACTCAACACTTAATCGCCCATCTTGAGTTTCTGATTTTCCACTTGCGAAAAGAACATAATCCTCTAGTTGGATTAAAATTCAAATTTGAATCTTTTTTTTATGTGCCTAGAAAATAATTTAACCAAACATAGCTATTGAGTAATTGATTTATTTTTCCCAAATTCATATTCAAGACTTAATTTTATGTTTAAGGTTCTAATTTTACATGATGGAAAAGAGCATACTTCTCTAATCAAATTACGAATTGGATAGAAATCATATTTATATTCCTAAGATTACAAAGAAAAACACAATGTTTAGTTGAATTATGCAAAGGAAGCCTACAAAACCACTCAATAATGGTTTTTAACATTTTTACTCCATCTCTTTGGCCAAGGAAGTCTTCAATAATGTCTTGCAAGAACCTGTTACACTATTTAATGATCAAATTTGCCAAAAACACTCCAAGTTAGCTGATTAATCATCAAATCAAGCAGTTATGCAAATTAACTAACCAATTGTGATCCTGAAATTTACTAAATGCGATCCTCTTTCTTTAATGTGATTAAGGAATAACCAAATGCAAGTAAGGATCATAAATGCGAGTGTTTACCCCAAATATGATCTAGGATTCCTTAAATGCGAGCCTTCCCAAATGCGACTCAGGATTCCCCGAATGCAATCCCAATTTCCCAAATGCAATCCCATTTACCAAATGTAGATCTTCTCTTGAACTAGAGTAAAAAATGATAGTCAATCAACTCAAAATGATAAAAATTCTAGGACTCAGCCTTAGGGTGGGTACCAGAAATGGTGTGTGTAAATATTGTACCTACAAAGCTGCAACACAACACTTCAATATGTTATTAGATCAATAGTTAAAAAAATCAAATTTAATTGAAAATCCTAAAGATACCAAATAAATTGACATATTTCTTCCTATTTAGAAAGATTTTGATCTAATTATGAAGAGTTCTCTCAGATTATGCATTTAGACCAGTGACAATTTAGTTCTAAAATGGAAGATTCAAATGCAAATGAAGCAATTTAGTATGCAATTCAGTCCTAATAAATGATATTATAGGTTCATTGAGATATTAATCATAAAGAAATGTTCTCTAATGAGCTATCACAACATGAAATCAATTCGACATCATATGAGTGAATTCAAATTCTAAAAATCATGACCTTTTGAGCTCAAAAATCAGTTCTTTTATGGAGGAGAAGGAGAAATAGACGGTTGAGATCAATCCACAAAGGGAGGTGAGGATTGAAACTTAGTTGATCCATGTGAGTGAACTCTCATTGGTCCATGGATTGACTTTTCATGTGCAAGTGATGAGTTGTAATTAAGAGTATTTATAATTTGCCTTTTAATTAATTAATTTAGCCAAGGAATTTAATGGGATTGATTTGATTAAATAGGCCAAGGTAATTAATGTGAGGTAGCGATAAATCACTTTGATTTGAGGGATTATCTTGATTTTGATGAATTATGCCAATAACCAGATAGTCAGATTGACATAATTGAGAGTATAATCACATTTAGGGAAAACAAGGTCCCTAGTTAGAGTAGACCAATTTAGGGTGGTTACCCTTATAAAACCTTAAAACACCTATTCCAACTTGTTCCAATAGGTTTCAAACCCCTGCAATGACTCCAACCCTCAAATCCACTTTTTAGCTTTAGTAGGCCTAGAAACCCTAGTAGCCCTATTCTCACTATTTTTTGGACTTTTCATGCAAACTTCTCAAAATAATGAACAAAATATTTATAGTTTAAGATAACCATTTAGGTTTTACAAAACATATCTCAGAATCAACTAGGGGTACTTTGGAACATAACCTCCAAAAACTATTGCTCCACTTTCCTTCCATACCTAATAGGTCACTTTTACAAAGGAACCCTATTACAGACTTAATACCCAACATTTCCACTTTGCACACAATTTTAATATGGTCCCAATTACATGAATATGCAACCAATTAGATTATACAGGCTCCCTATACCCAAAAGCCCCAAATTGCTCCTTAAAACCCCTAAAAACTAGGGCTTCCTCAATGTCAACCCTCCAATCAATTTCTCAAAAAACCAATGATGGATTCACCTTCCCATTGACATGTGGGAACAAATTACAACATAAAATATAGCCCTCCAATGGACATAATCTCTGCTGCTACACCCTTGCACCAAATTCAGTGTTCTTGCAACACAACAACATGATGATCACCAACCTCCTTTCACTTATTTGCACATTATTTTTTTAGATTCATATTTTAAAAGTTAAACTATGACCATACCATGAGAAATAGTGAGAAATATTCATGGAATGACCATTAAGCCATAAAAAACTCAAAATTGTTACAAAATATGCAAATCTCTGAGACTATCAACAAGTACAATGAATGGCCAGAACAAAATGAAACTTTAGTAGATGTGTAAGGCTTCCAAAATTGTTTGTTTTAGTCCCTCAAACCATAATAATGTATAGACAATGAAATAAAATCAAACTACCATGAAAAATTTACAAAAATCTGATATTTTATTGTAATTCTAAGTGAAACCCATACATTCTCATTCATGTCTTCATGTCTTTGGGTGCCCCTGCACCAAAAAACCTGACACAAAGACTAATCCCCACTTATAATTATAGGTAGAAACCTATATGAGACACTAGTCCCATAGTCTAAGGTCAAAGTACCAACTCAACATGTCAGACACCAACCTCGTCTGAATAGAAGAGATAAGAAATGTGGACCATCAAGGTTGAGTACATATCTTGGTGCAGGAGAACCATGGCTACAAGGGTCACTTCATGATCCTATGGCTTCTAGGGTCTGAAAACAATTGTAATTTGGGCCATTAGTGCCTATGAAATGTAAGGGAGTCTCTATTTAATGTAATTTTTCCATGACAAGGAAAATAGCCCTATAAGGGTCATTATGTAATAGGAAAAGGGTTGGTAGTATTTAGTAGGTTTTATGGAGTTAAAAGAATGTAAATGACTTGAATGGTCATGAGAAACAATGTAGTAAGGCAGTAAGGTATAGGTACCTAAATAGGGCATAAATCCTTAAGTGCTAATTAAGTAATTCCATACGTGATAGGGCTTTAAGAATGATAGAAGTATTCAAACAATGTAAGAGGGATTCATTAGTGTGTTGTTGTCAAATTTGACATCTTAGCTATAAAATTGACAACATTCTATACAATTTGTATTAAGACTTCCAATTCGACAAAAGTCTGTCAACACATGGATAGTCGGTTAGGATATAGTTGTAGTTGGTTTTAACTGCTTGAAGTTAGTTCCAAGGAGGTTGTAAGTAGTTGACCGGTCTATTAATGATGGACATAAGTATATTTATATGTAACACCCAGAGACAAAGAGTGGTGTGGTTGGGTCGTGCATTTTTTGTAAAGTTTTAATCAATAAAATAATGCATATTTTGTGATTCACTATCTTTTTTGGGTAACAGTCATCTTGTTTAGTGATTTTAGTGATGGTATTGATGTATCTTTGACAAAGTATTTATTTTGGATTTTAGTGTAGTGATTCAACTCCTTTTTTCTGTTGGAATCACTTCATTTCATCGAGTAGGGAAAAAAATATTTGCATTTTATTGAAACTTGTCCTAACCCTCCAATAGGGTAACCTGAGAGACAAAAGATGTGATTTCTCTTAGATTACAAATGGATAAAACCTCTCATCTTGGGAATTGATGAGGAGGGTGTTTAAATTTACTTCCTTGGAGGTTGCAAAGTACCATGCATCAGTTGGCATGTGTTTGATGGTGGGGAAGTGACTGTACAGTGACAGCGAGCAACATTATCTCAGTCACAGTTGAAGATTTATGACTTGTCCACAAAGATGGATTTAGTGTCTTGGAGGCACAAAGGAATGTTGGATGGATATTCCCCTTCATTTCCAAGGCATTGGATTAGGCAGGGTCCCCAAGGATAGGGTCAAACCATTAAAAGTTCTGATTTTTTTAAGACAGTAATAGGTAGGACACTGACTTGGTAACTTGTTTTGTTTTTCTTAGAAATTGATTTGAAGGGATCAAAGTAATATGGTGGGTGTGTGGAAAGAGTCTAAGGGGGTCTAAAAAGACCTATATTGTGTCTCATTTCACTTATAGGTGAGGGGATACATTGTAATGGTTGGTTGTAGTGACTGTCCAAGATGGAGAAGTTGATTGTCATAGTGGACAACAAGTGTGAGTTTTGCATTCAAGTGTGGGGATGCATAATAGTTTGTTTGGAGAAGAAATTAAGGGTTGTAGGGGGACATGTAGAAGATTCCTTTTGTGTCAAGGAGTGGTAGATCCATAGATAATTATCTAAGTGGATATTTCTTTGAAGGGAAGTCAAGTGTGGGTGAATTAGGACAGTCACAACACCATATTGGAAAATATGCATTGATGTATGAGTGGAAGATTTGAATGAGTAAAGACTTAAGATGTGGAGTCTAGAAAAGGAGAATATTTTTGGTTGACCACTGGCCTCTGCATCATATCTTCTTCCTAATATAATCAATGACAACACATAGCATATGATCTTCAAACAAACTACACAAAATTATTGAAATGCTACTCACACAAGATCACCCACATACTCACACATTAACCACACATTTCAAATGAACCCATCAACAAACATACCAAGAATGTGCCTAGATTAATTATATATGTATTAAAATTATAATTACATTCATGTTTTGGCCCATATTTGATTAGCAAAGTTCGTAGGCTCAACCTACTAGAGGCACCGACCCATCATTCTTTTAGAGGTACAAACCCTTCAATTGTTTAGAAGTACTAAACCCTTATACAACTTTCCACCTTATAAATGTTTTTCCTACAATGGATAATGGATAACATTTTTTTAATAAAAACTCTCTTCTTCAATTTTGTATTATGGAGACAATGAATCTGTCACAAAAATGGTTACGATCTCCTCATACAACTTTTATAATCATCCTATCACTATGATCACATCCATCAATCTATGATCACAAGTAATTTACTGATTTCATTCAAGGACTCACTAGTTACCATTCATCATTCATGATTTCATTTCAAGGTGTGATCACTCTTCCAATATCTAAGGACATAATCCAATGTCCCCAAGACCTTTGACAACATTATACATCCCTTCTCAATACAAACTAGGGTCACTTCATTGACCAACAAGATTCATTTTTAATTCACATTTCCTTATTATTGTCGACTGTTCTAGTGCTTACTTCTTTGTTTAATCACTCGTAACCATGACACAAAGCCTTACTAGTGCAGGAGCACCATGACTACAGGGGTCACCATGAAGTCTTGATGGAGATCCAAGGAGGGGAGAAGACCAATAAGATCATTCATGGTCACTTTTGTAATGTCATGTGACCTATAAGGCCCTAAAAGATGTAATTTGGCCATTAGAGCCACCAAATGTTTTAAAATGCACTAAAGTGCCTAAAAATATAATGTTTCCTAAATGAGGCCTAGTGAGGGATAAAGGCCTAAGGGGTAGTAGAAAGGGTTGGTTTATAGTTTTAAAGTCTTTTAATAGTTATTTACAAGTTTTTAAAGGTAATAAGACTGTATCATCTTAAAATGGAAGAACTTGCATGTTAAGAATGTGTATCCCTCCTTAGGGGGTGTTTTTGACCATCATCATATTGTCCTCTCATTTCTGCACCCTTTCCTACTTTTGTGCATGTTTAGGACCCTGATTGGGCCTCTTCGGACACCATTTATCCCACCTAGCACATTTTCCAGGGGTTGTAACTCCCTGGGTCAAGGTCGACCTCGACCTTGACCTAGGTCAAAGTTGACCTTGACCTTGACCTAGGTCAAGGTCAACCTTGATTTTGACCTAGGTCCCCCTTTCCAATTGGAAAGTTAGTCGGCTGTCGAGGGTCATTAAAAAGTTCATTTTGCACTTTTGGGTCGGCTGTTTGGGGTTTTGAAGTAATGAATCTTGAAATTATATTTGATATAGGTCCTCTTCTAGGAGTATAGGTCTAATTCAAATTTAATTCTTCTATGTAGGCCTCTCTAGAAGATTGTTCCCTAGATTTGTATATAAGGAATTTTTCTCCTCTCATTTTCTCTAAGCATAATCACAAGCGAACAATCATCAACTAAGCAAGAATTCTGCTTGTTCTCAAGCATCCAAAGTTCAATCAGGGTTTTAAAGTCTTCCTCTCAAGAATTCAAGTTCTCCCTTGAACATCGAGGATTCAAGCATTCAAGCCTTTGAAGGGATTTAGTTCAAGCATTCAAGATTCATCATTCAAACCCTAGATCTATCCATCATGGTGGTGTGATCTTCCTTCAAGATCCTTTGTGCATCCTCAAGATTCATTCATTCTTCTTTCAAGGTGGATTCCAAGCATACAATCATGGAGGTTTATGGTTTCTAATATTGATTCCAACCTTTTATATTTACATACTTGCTTACATTCGAAGTATAATTGCATATCTATTGTCATAGCTTCATTATTAGATCTATTTCTACTACTTGCTAGCATTCTCTATTTCAATTATTGATTTCAAGCTTAATTCCTAAATTAGGGTTTGACTAAGGCAAACCCCTTCCCCCCACAGAAAAACCATTTTTCTTGCAGGGAAATGTTCAAAACAACGAATTGGAGTGCAGATCTAGATACCCTTTTAGGAAAACTGTCAGGATCTAGAAATAGATTTTTTTTCAGACTGTGCAGGTCAGAATCGGACATTCTGGGTCAGAATCAAACATTTTGGGTCAAAGGTTACATTCATTTTTAGGACAAAATCAAACCTGAGCTAGATTCGGAAAAGATTTCTGGGTTTTCTTTGTCTTTGCATTTTTGTTCCAGATCTGGTTACAGAATTCCCAAAAACTCAGTACAGACACCCAAAAGCAACATTCTTTAGATCTATTGCATTTTAAGGTTAGTACATGTCTTCAATTCATTTCAATTAAAGTTTTAATCTTCCTAAATCTATTACACATTCTCTTCTATAAAATGGAATTTAGGGTTCTTCTCTCTATCCCTATCCTTAATAGGTTGATTCATTTATGCATTGATCCTTTCTTTGGGGTTAATCAGTTTGGATATTCCCTTTATGAAATTTAGGGTTAAGAGGAAAATCTCACCTTCTCCACTATCTTGACAATATAATAATAACAATACATTCAATCACTACTCCACATCACTATTTTAGATCTTACACTTTATACCTATACCCACAAATATACAAATATATATATATATTATCTTTAAAAGGACATATAGTTTTTGAGTTGACAACTTGACAACCTTTTACATCTTTTGTAATTGTCAAGATTAGGAGGACAGTCGATTAGAAGACTGTTGTAGTCGATTTTGAGTTGGATTTGAACTTGTAGAAGGAAAAAGATCGCTAGGTTGGGAGTTCCAATCTCACATGTATCAACCATTATCATGTTTGGTACAATTTTTCCAGTATCATAATGGTATTGAAAGAAATAACACAAATGGTTATTGTATGATTAATATCTCATGTATACAAGTTTTAATATACTCATTCTCTATGCCATTAAATGCTGATTTTATTGTTACATTAAATGTTGTTTGGATGATAGATACTCATTCAACTATGATTTTCAAATAGATTGTAAAAATTTCTATTATGATTATTGAAATCAGATTTTCCCATTTACTAAAATATTTTATCATACTTATTTGTGTCTTTGTTAAATTTTGTTCTTTTAAATATGTCTTGTTATTCAATTTATTGACTCATTTTATATTGTTGAATGGATTAAAATTCTAAACTAGTTCTTCCATGTTTTAATTTTTTCCCATTGAGTTTATTTGATTCTAACTTGATTTTTTAAATTCTCAATTAGTATTCTTCTAGTTTCCTAGTGGATTTTTAGTTAGTTTTGTTTTAATAGATATAAATGTATAATTTTGAAACATAAAAATAATTAATTATGCTTGATATTTAATTATTATATTGTGAACACATCTAAGGAATTTTCATAACTTTGATTAAAGTTGAATGGCATTGCTATGTGAAGGAGATGGTCTAATTTGTTAAAGTTAGGTAGCTGCAAGAGATATATGCGTACTTGTGATTGTATCGACATTATATTTAAGATATTTGTTGATGCTTTATCTAATCCGTTATTATGATTAGGCTGCGAAGAGTCCTCATTTATGAAATGGTCTTTCAAATGAAGAACCACACTTTTTGAAGATCATGAAGAGTCTTCAACGTTGGATAATAAAGAGACCATGCATGGATACTGAAGAGACAAGACAATGAAAGGTCAAGACAACGAAGGGGTCTTCACTTTGTAACTACAAGATAATGAAGGGTCAAGGAAATTTTATATATTATTGAGGAGGAATTCATATGTGATGGAGATTGATATCTTGTTTTTATGAATATTACTTCAATTTAAGCCTTGTGTTTGGGCTTATTGTATTTCAGACTTCTTATTCATTAATAAAGTGATTTTATTGTGTGGCTGGGTTTTTCTCCCTCAAGTTTGAGGGTTTTCCCAGGATAAATTGTCGTGTCTCAGTGTTCATTATTTTTTCTTGTTGTTTATTCTTCATTTATGGGATGAAACATTAACATAATTAATTAAAATAATAAGATGTTCAATGTTTGACCCTATACAAAGGAATGCAATCAATTCATTATCGTGGCTCTTGCATAACACAAATCACATTGTAGATATACTATTCTCTATACTTAGCAAACCTTGACTTTGATAAATACTTCGTAACACATTATGGTCAAGTCAACATGTCTTCTAAAATTATCTTTTGTCTTAAAAAAAATTCATAGCTACTTGTTAATGCAGGTTACTTGTTAAAGTTATCTTTTGTGCTAAAAAAGATTCATAGTTTCCTTAGAGGTTAATGCAGGTTAAAAGAAGAGTGTTTTTTTTTAGCAAGTGTGTGGGCAGTTAAAGGATCAAATACAACCATATAAATAAAAAAGAAATACAAGTTATTCTCTCCACAACCAAGGCTAATAAATGTAATTATAAAAGTCATGAAAAAGGACAAACAACTAGGCAAAAACATGGGATTCATGCATGGCAAGAAAAATCCAAATTCATCGGCAAGAGAATGCATATTTAAATTTATGAACAACTATAATTCAAGAGAAATATGTATATTTTCATTCTATAAACAACTATAAACCAAGGAAATTATGTAGATTTTCACACTATAAACTGCAATTATAAACCGATCTATTTTACTTTCTTGGAAAAACAAACCTCCTATGACATGCATTATCCTTGAATATTCCTCTTAACAAAACTTGCACAATCAATTATTAGTAAGCATTCTCTAGTTTAATTACTTAATGTGTGTTGTCAAATTTGATTTTTATTGTTTTGGAAACTTAGAAATCAACATAGGTTCATGAAAAATATATAGAATCAATTATATATAGAGATAAAATCCAACATTGAGAGATGTGTTCAGTGATGTCTTCCAACCTCAGTCATTTGTACAAGTTGATATCTATACGCCTCTTTCATGATTTGTGGTTCCCAAGATTTCCAACGACGAGGTTTAGTACCACCGGTTTGCAATGATAGAAATCAAATACACAAAACTACTAATATGAATACTTAAACATAACCAATAAAATGTAAGAGTGAAGAAAGGAAAAAAAATGAATGCAAACCCCAAAGTGCTTGAAGCTTCTATTGTCTCTCTCTACTCCTTCCGAAGCATTGTTTTTGATGCTCAGTATTGGTGTGGGTAGCGTCTATGATTTGAGAAGCATCGAGAATTTGATACTTGAAATGTGTGTGTGATCACAAGATGGCTTGAATGCTAGAACCAAACTAACGGAGTAATGGTGCACGAGAGCTTGAAATCCTGGATCCTTCAAATGGGTATGAAGGGTTTATTATATAAGAATGGAGGATGATATGAACGGTTGAGATCAATCCTAGAGATAGGGAGATGAACGGTTGAGATCAAAGGGAACTGGAGAAGCCATCAGTAAACTCCACCTCTTCAATTGGTAAAGAGGAGATAGAGTTTGGTTGACTGAAGAGCTAATTGTGAGTTACCTTTTAGAACTGAAGAGGTGGGTGGAGTTACCCATGTGAACTGGAGAGATGGGTGGAGTTACCCATGTGATTTGATTAAAGATTATCTCTTTGAAAATAAATAAATATTTAATTCATTTATGTAATTAAAGTTTTCAACATGTGAGATAATTGAATTCTTTTTTATTTTGAATTTCTTTATTGAATGAAATTAAATTAATTTAATTGGAAGAATTTAATTAGTAAGTCTAAATATTTCAATTTAAACTATAGTAAATTGAATTTAATTAATTAATTAATGGTAATTAATCAATTAAGGTTATTTAATTAAATAAAATTAATTATTTAATTAATTTTGGGAATTTGATTAGATGATTTGGGGAATAAATTTAGAAGAAAAAAAATGATTAATTAATGATTAAAAAACCATTAATTAATAGATGAAAATTTGTGTTTTTAATGTAAAGTTGCAAGCCTGTCCATTTTAGGGTGTCTACATTTGCCCCTCTTTGATGCAATGTGACTTGTCGCAGTGTGTCAAAGATTCCCTGATTTTGATCCTACCCCAGCTTGCCCCAGTGATAGTAGGTGTATTTATGCCCCCTTAACAAATTTGAGAGAAAAGTCACGACGTGAGCTTTTATTTGTTGAAACTGCAAATTGTGAATCTGGGTAGCTGACTGATCTTGAAAATGTTACATTATGCCCTTGATATTGAGTTTTGAAATTTCTAGGGTCCGAGAAGAAAATTTTGAAGTCCTGGAGGAATTAGGGTTTTTGGAAATCCCTATATGTAGCCAAGAGAGCCCTTCATTTGTCATTTTGCATTCTTGGAGCTCTGGAAATCTTGGTGATTTTTCTCTTTGTTTTCTTTGTTTTTCTTCCTATTTTCGTGTGATGGCAGGCTTACCTGGGGTCACCCACATGTCTGACCGAGTCCAAACATATTAGAGGCTAGCTAGCGCAGGACGTCCGGTGAATGTTCTTGCCTTGCGTGTCATTAATACATTTATTTCTCCCTTTTAAATTTTTTTGTTTTTGTCCTGTTGCAAACGTTGCCGCAATTGCCTGTGGTTTTGCCGCAATTGTGGTTTTAATGTCACAATTTCCGGCTATGAGCCATGTTTAATAAGTGGCCCGCAATTGTTGGCTTGAATGATGTGATTTCTTTTTGATTGCCACATTTATTTCTTGTGTTCCGCAATCGCATAAAAGTACCGCATTTGAAGTGTTTTTACTGCAATTGCCTGTATAGTTTCACACTTGATTTGTCTGGTCTCATTTCTGCTTTTGCTGACTTGCTGACACTTGTTTGTTTGATCTGTTATTGATATATTTTTTATTTTTCTTGTTGTAGTTCACCGAGAGGATTTTGCGCTGCCGAGAGTCTACACTGGCGGGGCTTGTTTACAGATTCTAGCTGTCTGAGGATGAGAGGTCAGTGCTTAGGGAGTTAGGATTATATTAGGTATGTTATATGCCAGAGATTATGACCAATAGGGGTCTGATCTCAGCTCTTGTAGAGTGATGGAATTCTAAGACATGCACTTTCTGGTTACCCATTGGAGAGTGTACTATTACGTTGGAGGATGTTTACTGCATTCTTTAGCTTCTGATTTAGGGTGTGCTTGTTGAGTATGCCACCCGACCTAGCATTGTAGCTTTGACTAAGTTATCTAGATTGCCCCAAGATTAGCTAGATTTTTCTGGCCTATATGGTATTCCATGGTCCCGATTTGGCATGGGCCTTGATAGATTGTCTACTTTATTAGGTAGCTTGTTATGTGACATCTTATGCCCCGATCGACGCTAGCATGGGTTCTCTGTAGGCTTTGGTGTTGTGTTGCAGAGTATGGTCCATGATCATAGTGTATTTGCATGGGGGCCATGGATGTTAGACCACATACACTTTCATATGTTCTACATGACTTACCTTAATGGTAAGTCGCTCGACTGCGGTGCTACCCTTCTTGAAATATGGGCGTGGGAGCACATTGTTGTGTGCCATGTTGTGGGTGCTCATGATCTGCCTCTAGAAAGGCCCTATGCCTTTATGTATGATGGAGCCATTGTGCAGACTCACATGGGTCATTTGATGTATGCGTCAATAGTTAGATATGATGCCATATTTTATTTGGAGACTGTATAGAGAGTGCCTCGTATGGGTTGGAGAGGATGTCCATCTCCCATTCTGTCATCAATGGAGATTTTTGATTGGGTGTGTCCCACGCCATGTGCATATGATTGATTTCCACAACACCAACAGGGTGTTGTGGCAGTTCAGAGAGCGACAGGATGTGTCCAACTTTTATTCCCATTTTTCACACAGATCGAGGGACATTGCGCTATGGGGTGTTGTTGTTCACTTGATGTTGCGCAGATTGAGTTTGTAGGTTTACTTCCTATTCCTTGGACATGGTGATCTGCCACTATAGATGCAGGTATATTTTTGGGCTATGACTTTTGTAGTTTCATTACTGCTCTCTTAGGCTATCTACTTTATGATAGTTGTTTCTCTATCTAATGTGGTACTGATATTTGAATTGGATCATTTTGCAGGAACCACCCCCCAGTATGATGCTTGGTGGGCATAGGCACATCCTGTTTCACTTACCAATGTTTTACATCCCGTTGCTAGTAGTATCATGAGGTGGCACCGACATTTATGGTGGGGTAGGGGTGGGTGAGACAGAGGGAGAGATAAGGGCCGAGACGGAAGGAGAGATGGCGGCCGAGATGGAGGGAGAGATGGGGGCCAAGATGGTGGGCGGGGGAGGGGAGATGAAGGTGGAGATGATCTTGGGCCTGGGGGAGCTGGTGGTGGGGTTTAAACTCCGAGTGGAAGAAGTAGTACTCATGTTGGATTGGGTGCTATTTTGGAGGAGGAGGAGGTGATGGAGGATGAGGCACCTCAATTAGTTCGGACAGTACGTCGGTGCACTACTGTTGTTGTTCCTCAGAGGTTAGATGAGAGATTTATTGTAGAGGATGTTGATGTGGAGATAGGAGATATTCTCATTGAGGCCTTGGATGCATAGAGCGTAGGTTCGAGCTCGTCCACTGGTAGTAGTAGTATGGGCAACAGTATTGATGATAGTGTTGACGATGAGGACTTTTGGGTAGTGAGGGAGAGGAGAGATGAGGGATTGGGTGATAGGGCTAAGGAGGGAGACATGGATGTGGCTATGGGGGGATGGAGGAGGATCCCTCAGAATTAGAGCCACTTACTTAGTAGGTACAGGATCTGCAGGCTAGACTTGCTGCTTTGGATGCACGTGTTACTGCTTTGGAGGCTAGAGTCTTAGCAGTTGAGGAGAGAGAGCGATAGGCTCGTTCGGAGGTCAGATCCTTCATTGAAAGTGTATAGGATGCATCCTATCAGGGTGTATTAGACTGATACTATAGATCTGGGTGTGATGCCTAGAGAGAGATTGACTACTAGCGGCGCCATTATGAGGGTGGAGCTCCTACAGATCAGTGGGTTCCTAGCTACACTGCCTCCTAGAGATCCAGTAGATCGCAGAAATCATAGAGTAGTGGGATTGGTTCTCCAGCTCCACCACATAGGAGTGCCCCTAATATGCCTCCCCCTCGTCCACCTAGCGGCGAGGATAGGAGTAGCACATGCTGAGTTTATTATATTTTTTATACTCTGATTCACCATTTTTGTAGTGATATAGCATTAATGTATCTTTGAGGCTTATATATGATTGTATCTTGACACACTTGATGTTTATTGATATACCTATTGATCACCTTTTGTTATCTTGACTTGCAACCATTCATTGTACTCAAATATTTTGATTTATATGAGATGCAACTATTGATTTACTTGATATATGTATGAATCTACATGATTGTGCTTTAGATGTTTAAATGTTAATGCAATGTGATTCTATTATGCATAATCTTAGATGGATGATTTACTCTTCCTATGATACTGACATGTGTATGCAGGATGGTGGAAATGAAATGCATGTTTATATGATATGCTTATGGATATATGTGATATGATTTACCATGTATGCAACTGCTATTTTTGTTCATTTTTTTGTATGCACTTAAATGGAATGAATGCGATCTATTATGCACAAAATATCTGAGTAATGCATGTGTTATTTATAAGATAGTTAGTGGAAATGTGTTTTCTAGGATGTGATTTGATAGATATGGAGTGATAGAAAAAAAATTTAAATTTTTTTTTTTTATAGATATGAATTGATAGAATGGATGAGTGTCCCAAGTCACCGCCACATTTCCAATGTTTGTCATCATTGCATCTTTTTATGAAATTATGAAGAGTGTCCAATGCAACTAGATTATATACCATTTGGATATCGCCATGACCTCTTGATAACCGGAAGGAGTAGAGAGATTGAATAGAAAGAGACTTTAGTCCACCCAAATATTGACCATCTAGGTTCAGGTATGTTCCATGTTTGAAAATAAAGAGAGCCAAAAGAACCCAGTTATTGGCCATCTAGATACCGCTTTTCCCTCTGAACAATCTGAACAAAAGTAAAAAAACAAAACCAAGATAGAACTCCAATGTACCCAGAGTCCATCTAGATAGCAGATGTGAGCTCTTGATTTTGAAAAGAAAGACCAAAAAAACCAAGATAGAATTCCAATGCACCCAAAGTCTATCTGGATAACACTATGAACTCTTGATTTTAAGAAGAAAGCCCATAAAAACCAAGATAGAAATCCAATGCACCCAGAGTCCATCTAGATACCGCTATGATTCTATTGGTAAATAAACAAGCAGATAATAGAGAAGGAATGTTCAATTCTTTCCCAGGGTTAAGCTCAGATCGTGGAACTGTGTAGCTGCCAAATAAGTGACAACACCTTTCGCATTTATCCTAAATCATGATGCCCCAGAATCGAAGTGAACATTCAATAGATAGAAATCAAAGAAAATAAGTCATGATCCATCATAGCTATTCTCCTCACTTGGTGAATCCTGGAGTAGTGTAAGAACATAACCGCAAAATATAGACTGACATCTAACCAACTGACTGACCTAGTCAACATTTTGATTGTTCCTTGATTCAGTTGGATTCTCTTTGATTGGCTCGATTCTTTTGATAGGCTTAATTGGCTTGATTATTTTGATTGTGTCTGGTTTCAGTAATAGATGACTCATATAAGACTGACCTGTCTAGTTTTGAGTGTATCCATCACTATATAAGATAATTGATATGATTGATTGATTGATTTTGATCATTTTTGGTGGCTGATCAAGCTATGTCAGATGGGCCCAATGCTGAATCACAAAGCTCATGGTTGTGACATTTGATAGATTAGATTGGTCGCCAGTTTGCTTCTTGATAGATTTGATATATTTGTAAATCTATGTCATATGGGCCCAATGTTGATTCACAAAGCTCATGGTTGTGACATTGATTGACTGGGCTTGATTTCCGTTTGCTCTCTTGATAACCGAATCAATTTTATTGCATGGGATTTTGCAATTTTTTTATTATTTTTGATGAAGATTGATTTTATCAGGAAATTTTGATCTTTTTAGGATTTTTGATGAGTTTACTAAATTTTGGGGATTTTTTAGGATATTTAGGATCGCCCCCTACTCTGGTGGACCAGTACTAACCATGGATAAGTGTTGGTGCTCAGAGGGGTTTGTGCTTCTGGATAAAGCTTGGGTAGCTAGTCTTGCATTTGAAGTGGGCTCAAGCTTTTGATCTTGGAGTTCATTGATGGTGAAGCTGGATTTGAACACTTGGCATCTGTTTTCCAGGTTTTCACCAAGGTACCTACTTAATAGCACCTGTTTGCCAGGTTTTAACTGAGAGAGCAATTTTTTTCTCTTTAGTTTTTTTATTTTTTTGTTATCTCCAAGGTGCCTGTTTGCTAGGTTTTCGCCAAGGTAACATTTTATATTTTTGTATTTTTTTTTTTCTATTTTTTGGATATATAGATAGTTTCCTTAACCATTGAGACCTTAGGCATAGAATCTCTTGAGGTGCATGTTTTTTATGTATTCGGGGAGTTGATCTCCTTCTGGTGTTTCCAGTTGGTATACCCCACTCTGGGTAGAGTTGACGATGACATATGGTCCTAGCCAGTTAGGCTCAAACTTTGCTGGTTTCACTCGCTCTACTTGGTTCTTTTGATTTTCCATGAGGACAAGGTCTCCTACCTCAAATGTGTGTGGACTCACTTTCTTATGATATCTCCTTCTAAGGTGATTCTGATAGCCTTGTAAGTGATTGAATGCATTTTGTCTTCTTTCGTCTAGTAGTTCAAATTCACTGAGCCTTGCTACTCTATAGTCTTCATCTAAAATTAGGTTCTTTAATGATATCCTCAGGGATGGTATTTCCACTTCGAGGGGTAGGACCACCTTTGATCCATATACTAGGGAGAAAGGAGTGGCTCCTGTAGGTGTTATTATGCTAGTTCTCTATGCCCATGATGCGGGACTAAGCTGTAAATGACAGTCTCGCCCTAATTCATTCACTATTTTCTTCAAGATTTTCAAAATGGTCTTGTTTGTTGCTTCAGCCTAGCCATTCCCTTGAGGATAATATAATGAAGAGAGCCCTTGTTTGAGTTGGAACTGTTCACATAGCTCTTCGACATCTTTGTTTTGGAAGGGTGTATTGTGATCTGTCAGGATGGTTTGAGGAATTCCATACTGACAGATGATATGGTTGAGTATGAACATTGATATCTTCTTTCCAGTTATGTAAGTGAGGAGAATTACTTCCACCCACTTAGTGAAGTACTATGTTGCTACTATGATGTATTTATGTCCATTAGCTGAAGATGGTGTAATTTTGCCCACTAGGTTGAATCCCCACATAGAAAATGGTAATGGTGAAGTGATAAGATTTAGTTCTTGGGCTGGTGCATGGATGAGGTCTCTATGAATCTAACATTTCCTACACCTTTGTACATATTTGTTTGCATCTGTCTCTACTGTGGGCTAGTAGTATCCCATGCAGATGATCTTCTTAGCTAAGTTGTTTCCACCTCTATGGGTTCCACAAATTCCTTCATGTACCTCGTACATAGCTCTCCGGGATTCCATGGAAGTGAGACATCATAATAGCGTTCCATCTAGACTTCATCTATATAGAGTAGTTGAGAGGATGGTATACCTAGAGTCTTGGTGGATGAGGGACTTTTTCTGGTTTCTAGACAAGTCGGGCGGTAAAACACTAGTTTGGAGGTAATTATACACATCATGGTACCATGGGGTTTCAGGACCAACAAGGACACACACTAATTTTGTGATTGGTGTCTGATGTGATGGCATCATGATTTGTTCCACTAGAATCTGGAAGTGGGTTTCATTTCCTGGCATATTGATCAGTGATGCTATGGTAGCCATCATGTCTGCAGCTTTGTTTTGAGCCCATGGTATTTTCTCAAAGAATATGTATTGGAACTTAGTGCACAACTTGTCCATCTGTTCTTTGTATGGTATTAGCTTCTTATATTTTGTCATATAATTGTTACCCAAATTTTTACATGTGGGAAAAAAGTAAAAATTGCATAAAGAAACATCTCTTTGACATTACTGTTCAGCCAATGCAAAAGAAATACATTGTTATTACATTCATATTATCAGATTATATTTGTACTCTAAGTTTTGATCAAATTCACACTATCATATTCATAAATGATCATTACATTGTGCATTCATAAGAATGTAGCACAAATGTCCTTTGATTCATAGTTCATGTTTCAATAAACATAGTACATTGCAAATCAAAGTAAAAAACTGAGGTATGGAATAAGGGTCCCATGCATTGCCTTGTGTTTATATCTTGTCTCTGTTGGTAGTTTTGTCAGGTTTTCTTCTGCATCTAGGTCACTCCCGAGTCTCCATCAGCATTTAGGTCCTTAGGGAAAATATCTGCATAAAAGAGGAAGAAGAACAGTGGTTAGATCCTGATGGATCTAAGCAATGCAAGAGAAAAATTACATACATCAGCTATCTACTTCTATTTGCATATCAATCTGAAGTAATAAATGTAACAAGAAAACATAAATCAGCACTCGCTATAAGGTAGTGTTAAAGGGACGTGTTTTGAAACATGAAACCTTTCACTTCTAAAGTCTATTGTAATGTATGT
>MU224939.1:669967-703231 GCA_018584345.1 Thuja plicata
TATTGCTTGTGGTGAAAACCCTAGTTATTCATTTTCAATTAACCTATGTATTGATCAGTGAATGATAATCTGAAAGATCCATCAAAATATGATAAGTACAAGTCAGTTTGAAGCTTCATAAAAGAGTATGAATATCCTTGGTGTATCACCTTTCTATTATGCAAGTTTAGTTACAACCCTCTTTTCTCTTTTCCCAGTTCAAGTTTCAAATCAGGAAGTTATATACCATATTTTATAGGAACCGGCCTAGAATCCAGAGATTCCTCTTCACTCATAGCCTACCCACAACTAGGAGAGGTTTCCATTGTGAGGATGGAATTGTCGTGTAACCCTAATGCCTGAGTTAGGGTGACAATTCTAAGCCTGAACAATAATCATTGTTGACTTGGCTAATGACTAACTATGAATCTTCATAGACCTTAAGGTTCTTGATTATCCATTGAATTTTTGTCTTTAATCCAATGACCAGTGCTTCGTATTCTGCTATGTTGTTTGTGCATGGGAAGTTGAGTCTAAAAGATTTTGGAATTGCATCATTATTCAGAGTGATGAGCACTATTCTTTCCTCCACACCATGGTTCGTGCATGACCCATAAAAGTATAGTTGTCATACCTTGATCGCTGGTTGTATTGTCATAATAGACTCATTGGGAAAGTCACAAATGATAGGTTGATGATCCTGAATAGGTGCCTATGCTAGTTGATCTGCAATCACTTGCCCTTTGATGGATCTTTTGTCTATGTATTCAATGTCAAACTCACTTAAGATCATTACCCACTTTGCAAGTCTTCCAGTGAGTGTCACTTTCCTTAGGAGATACTTTAAAGGATCAATATGTGCTATCAACTTTGTTTGGTGACTCAACATGTAATGCCTCAGCTTCTGGGAAGCGAAGACAACTGCAAGGCAAGATTTTTCAATTGGCGTATAGTTGAGCTCATATCCTACCAATGTTCTTCTTAGATAGTAGATAGCTCTCTCCTTTCCTGTGTCATCATTTTGTGCCAAGAGAATGCCTAATATTGATCCTATTGCTGAGATATACAGAAGCAATGGTCTACCTTGGACTTGTGGCACCAATATGGGAGACTTAATTAGATATTCCTTGAATATTTGGAATGCTAGTTCACATTGTTCTATCCATATAAATTTGATGTCTTTGTGTAGTAGATGTTGGAATGGGTGGTACTTATCTGCTAGCTGAGCTATGACGCGCTTGGTTGATTGGAGCCTTCCTTGTAATCCCCTTACCTTCCTTAGGTTGGATGGTGGCGGCATGTCCAATATGGCTTTGAATTTCTCTAGGTCTACTTCAATGCCTCTATGTGACACTATGAATCCTAATAGCTTCCCTATTGTGACCCCGAATGCACATTTCTTTGGGTTTAAATGGACCTTGTATTCCTACATTCTATCAACGATGGGTCCCAATACTTGTAGATGATCCTTTCTAAGCATTGACTTGGCTAGTATGTCGTCAACAGTCTTCCATTTTATTATGGATGAGATCATGAAATATGGTTGTCATGGCCCTTTGATATATTTCTCCGGCATTTTTTAGACCAAACGACATGACATTCCAACAATAAGTGCCCCAAGGACATGTGAAAGTTGTTTTATGTTGACCCTCTAGCATGATCCTTATCTGATTATACCCTGAAAATCCATCCATGAGTGATAGCATTTGATGGCTAGCTATTAGATCTACTATCATATCGATGTTAGGCAAAGGAAAGTTGTCCTTGGGACAAGCTTTGTTAAGATCTCTAAATTCTGTGCAAATTCAAATCTGACCGCTGTGCTTTGTAATTGGTAATAGATTGGATATCTAGTATGCGTATGGGATCAGTCTTATGAACCAATGGGAGATGATGCAGAACAAGCTATGGATCTAATCTTGGCATGTCTGAGTAGGACCATGCAAAGTTGATCATCCTTTCCTTGAAGAAACTGATAACTGTTCTCTCTCCTTTGGGGTGAGTGATTTTGCTAAGTAGATGTTCTTTGAATTCTTTTCATCTCCCAAGTTGACTTCTTATGTTTCTTCTTCTAACAATGCTGACTTTTCCTCTGTCAAGGGGAGGATTGCCTTCTTTCCCTCTTCTAGCACCTCAGTGAGGTTTTCACTAGAAGATACGTCTTATTTATATTTTTATCATTTTTGTGTCAATAAACACCTTTTGGTTTTCACTTACTGATGATGTTTTTTTCATTTTTCAATTGTTTTTGATGACTGGAAAGAGGAGCTTCCTCCCCAAAGTATGTTGATCTATCAAGGTCAATGGAGATACCTGCTTTATGATATCCTTATGGCATTCCCTCTCTAAGTCCCATGAAATCTGTGATAGCCTCATCATTCTCAAAGACATCCATATAAGGCGGTCCTTGTTGATCCCACTCTATTAGTTCTGGGTGTACAAGACATAGGACCTTGTGTTGGGTTGACTCTGTTTGGTTGAAGGGGACAATGGAAATGGTTCTGAAAAACCTAGACTATGATGTGGACGCACCACCTAAGGAATTATTATTGATATGTTTATCGATACAATGGATGTCATCTATGGTTAATTGGTCAAACAAATCATCAAGGTGTATGGTGGTGGCTGACCAAGGGGAGTAGTCTGAGATAGAAGGTTCAGAGTTGTGAAGGGATCTCCACTCGTACTTGTGGGAGTTAGTTTCGCTAGAATGCTCGTCAGATGTCTCACTTCCTTCATTATCATCGATTTCTTGGTTGAGATTTATTTGGGATTGAGAGGTCCCCACTTCGGTGGGAAACAAGTGTTATAGTATGTTTCTTATCAAGATGTGTTTCGGGTTTTTCCCCCGGTGTAACTCTACTATTTGTTCTTGATCAAATTGTATGTCTTGGATGATAGGGTTGGTTCTTTGTTTCCCATAGCCTAACCCTCTCTTGTTTCTCTGGGTTGGCGGGAGAGATAGTTCCATTAAGCCTTGTTGTCTTGCCCCCATATTAGTTATGCCATCATACCCAATTTTTTGTAGCATTGTATAGCTAGTTCCATAGTTTGATAGGGGTAGGGGTTGTTGAAGTGTCTCTTGTGGATCTTGGTACAACCATGTATTGATATCTAGATCAAAGGGGTTCTCTTCTGTAATGTTTCCCCACCTGAAAAAGGTCATGGGTGGGCATCTGAATACAATAGGTTTGAAGATCTCCACCGTTGTTACCACTTGTGGCATGCCATATGATCTTGGGCTTTGAGGCATGTTTGTGATAGTAAAAGCCTCTTTATAACTGTATTCACCACATCCTTTATCTTTGATAGATATTTTTCCTGCTTTCCATGTGACATCCTTGGGAATTGAATCTGAAGAGGAAGGGATGCTTGCATCTTGGTTTGAGGGAACCTGGTTATCAGTGCTGATTTGGACCGCATTATAGTATTGGAAAGGATTTGGATTTCCCTCAATGATGATTTCTTCTCCCTGGTGTGGGAACTTGATGTACTGATGGTATGTTGAAGGTACAACTTGCATCTCATGTATCCATGGTCTCCCTAGTAACATGTATCCCAACTCAAGATCTAGGATCTAGAAGGGAGTGTTTTTGACAATTGGACCAATCCGGATAGGTAGAATGATAATACCTTTAGAGGATCTTTCCTCTTCATCGTAAGCTTTGATATTGATCCTTCTTGTGATGTCAATAATGGATTTTGAATAGCCTAATGGCTTGATTTACTTTAGAGTACATATGTTTAATCCAACCCCACCATCAACAAGGACTCTATGGATAGCGTTATTGTGGACCTTGACAAGCAAGTGAAAAGGATCATTATGCAGGGGTTTATGGGGTGGCACATCAGGGTCTATGAATGTTTCATTTTTGTTAGCTTCTATATGGTTAACCATCATTTGGAAGCTCTCAGGGGTTATGTCCCTTGGGACAACTACATTCTGAAGGGCTTGGTCAAGTGCTTGTTTATGTTGTGGAGATATGTGCAAGAGGTCAAACATGGAGATTTGGGAAGGTGTGCGCTCTAGCTGATCCATTACACTTGTCTGTGGATTTGAGGTTGCTTGAGGGTTGACTGGTGTAGCAGATAAGGAAGGTTCTCCTTGCAAGAAAACTCATGTACGATGTGTGGTTACAACACATTTGTTACCTTGGTCTCTAATAGTGATCGTAGCCACCTGGCTATCTGAAGGATTTAGGCAATTGATAACGTTATCACTGTTGGCATAAGTATAGTTGACCTATTTTGACTATCCACCAGACCCAAAGGTTTTCCCTTTATTGTGATCATGAAATGTGTCTTTGAATATTGTATGATTAGTTGTTCCTTTATTTTGGGTATTTTTTACATCGATGACCCCTGTGTCAATAAGGTCTTGGATAGCGTGTTTCAATCGGTAACAGCTGGCTATTTTGTGTCCCTTCACTCGATGAAACTCATGGAAATCATTGTCATTATACCACCTTGGTTTGATTGCATTGTGTTCATATTCCCTAATTTTTGGGAGAGTGATAGTGTTAGATTGTATCAGCTTTCGTAACGCTGACTCTATCGACTCTCCTAACGGTGTGGAGTCTTGTTGTTGGAATTGAAACCATGGTTTGCATTGAGCTTGTTGTTGACTATTTGACACAGTGGCCGCTTGGACATGGGGAGGTTGGGTTTGAGTGTATTCTTATGGAGTGGGCACCGTAGGTTTTTGGTTGGCCATATGTGTGCCTTGCATTGACACTTTGGGTTGTGCGTAGTTGACTCTCTTCACATCAATGACACCATTGTTGGTGACATTTTTGTTTTTATTCCACCACTTAGCTTTGTCTGCTGCAGTTTTGTTTGTATTTGTTTGGGTAGGATCTGCAAGGATTCCTAGTTTGATTAAGTTCCGATCACAACGAACTCCTCGTTCGATGAGTTGTGTAAAGTTTAGAGCTAACTGCACTTCTATTGTGAATGACATGTCTAGAATCAGATTGTCAATGAACATGACTATTAGGTCTTGCTCGAGTACATCATATGTTATTTGGTTTGTAGTATTCCTCCATCTCTATAGGAATTTCACAAAATACTCTCCATCCTTTTGTTTGATATCACAAAGATCCTTGATGCTGACCTTGCGCTTGATGTTATGATGGAAG
Source organism: Thuja plicata (assembly GCA_018584345.1). Classification (NCBI taxonomy): domain Eukaryota; kingdom Viridiplantae; phylum Streptophyta; class Pinopsida; order Cupressales; family Cupressaceae; genus Thuja; species Thuja plicata. The sequence continues at coordinate 675,085 of MU224939.1, forward strand.
TGAGCGATGAACTTTTTAGCCAACTCACCCCATGACAAAATGCCATGAGGTAGATGTGAGAACCATTTCATTGCTGGTTCGACTAATCTTTATGGGAATAATTGCATTAAGTATGTCTCATCATGTGTGAATTTGACGCAACTAGAAAAGAACTCTCAGATATGTTCAATAGGGTTGGTATTGCCCTTATATTTGTCAAATTTTGGTACGGAGAAGTGAGTTGGGAATGGAGACATGTGAAGAGAGTGATCAAAGGGGTATGGGTATAAATCCTATGCGGTGTAGGATTTAGTTTGCCCCTGATTTTGCATATCCATCATTTGGGTTTGAAGGTTCTGCACTTGTTGGATCAACATGTCTGTTTGATACTTAGGATGATGTGTGACATTGTACCTCTTTGATGTAGTAGGTATGAGGCTGTGCCTCTGCATCCCTTGAATAGGAACATAGGACCTCGTCCTTGGGACTTGATATTGATTTCCCACCACACGATTCTAAAATGGGGGCGCGTGAGTGGCCCAAGGTGGGTTTTGTTGTATTTAATGTTGGGGTTGGGGATGTTGTTGTTGTTGAAGCTAGGGTTGATATTGTTGGGGTTGGGGTTGCTGCTACCGGGGTTGGGGTTGTTGCTGCTGAGGTTTGGGTTGTTGTTGCTGAAGCTGGGATTGTTACTGCTAGGGTTGAGGTTTTTGTAGTTGAAGCTGGGGTTGTTGCTAATGGGGTTGAGGTTGTTGCATCTGAAGCTGGGGTTGTTGTTGATGGGGTTGAGGTTGTTGCTAGATGAGAAAAGGTGTAACCTTGGGTGGGCATTGACTGAAAGTCAGACCTACAGAGATAGATCCCTGTGGGAATGATGTGTTGACCCCAAGGCTAGTAGGGATTGACTACCGTAGTGGCATGGTTGTGAAAAGGTTACTGCTTGTTGGTGGAATGGAAGGCATAGCATGAGAGCTTGATTGGCCAGGCCATAAGACCGAAGGTGGAGGCATACTAGTGATCATGGGTACACTTATTTGGGAGCCTGTCATGCTTTGAGTGTAAGATGTGCTTGCTGATGACATGTAACTGATTGAATGTTTGAAGATGTTAAGTTGATGATCATGCAAGGCATTAAATCAGTTAATGTATTGTATTGTCATTGATGTCAACTTGATATAATATGTATGGTCATGGAAATACTGCCAAAGATTTCAAAGGACCAATGAATCAAAGGCTATGATATCAGTAATGCATATAAGTCAAGTATTCACTAAGTGACTGTATACACTGACGGAGTGCACACTGACGGTCAGAGTAAAAGAGCAAGGTCATAGTGTTACCCAATGAGCTAATGCACAACATTACCGATGAACAAAGTTACAGTTTTGCCTGACGAGAAAAACACAGAGTAACTCGACGAAAATAATTTCAGTGTTACCTGATGGAAAATACAAGGATAGAGATCCTGATGACGATTGAAGTCACACCAATGGAACAGTTAGTTATCACCAATGACTAACTAAAGTGTTGACTGACAGAACAAAGAGTTTAGAAATGACAAAATGCTTAGCTTTCAAGAGCTATAAATAAACTTAACGGATACTTATAATTGGTTTAATCATCCAGATTAAGCTGGATATAAGTAATTGATTTAAAGCTGATTTGTCTAGTTGGCAAGAAGATCTCTTTGAGATAAAACATGAATTTGCTTTAAATCTATTGGTGAGAATTGTGGATCACGCCAAGAATCAAGAAAGCCAAGAAAAGGTAAATCATGTATATATAGAGACAAACACAATTCATTACAAATTGGTGTGTGGGGTGAAAAAGAGAAGAGGAAATATGCAAAAGAAAATCTGAAGGAGAAGAAGTCTTCATTCAGTCTCGATCAAAAAGCTAAGGAAAGAGAAATATTTTGTAGACACCGAAAAACAGTGAGACAACATCACAGAGAAGAAAAATGTGGAGAAAAGGTATAGAATTGATTATATTGATCAAAGAAGTAATGGACTTATAATAGATTTGAAAATCTGCAATTGAGTTGTATGTATGAATAGATCATTAGTGTTTCAATTTAACCATTGAAGCATCAAGTCTCTTAACTGAGTAGGACTTAAAATTCTTTTATAACTGAGATACATCCCAAGGAGTATCAAAAATTTTGATCATAAAAGTAGCATTGGATATGCCTGATACCTATTGATAGGCCAAGTGAGTTTTTGATCAAGGATGGTAGCATTAGATGTCAGATACTAGTGAAGAGCTATCTTTTAAATCTTCTAACTAGGTCACACCTAACAGTGTGTTTGTAACCTTTAACAGGGTTGGCTCCTAACAGAGCTAACTTCAGAAGAGTGAAAATTTGGGGTACCGTTCCCAATGGTTTTTCCCTTAACAGGATTTCCATGTTAAAATCCATGTGTTATGTGTTTATGTTTTATTAATTTACTATTTTACATTTCACATATGCAATTATGGATTTGTCAGTATACTCTGTATATTTACTGTGTTTTGGTAAATAGTTAACTAGTTATCGGTAATCATATAGAAGAGAGATTTACAAAGCAATCCGACAAGTAGAAAATTGATATAATTATTTCAAGGCATTCATCTTGTAGGACATAAGATAAATTGAGACATAATTTGTGGTTATAAGTTTTAAGGGTTGATTTAAGGATTAATTTTTGAGGCCACTGATTCACCCTCCCTCTTAGTTATTACTAACAATTGGTATAAGAGCTTGTGTGCTTAGAAGGAGGGTTTCAAGACCTAAGCTAAAGATCACAAGATGAACAGATGAGATGTTCCCAAGCTGACCAAAGATAATTTTGCTTCATGGCAGAGCTGAATAAGACTCCACTTGTCAGGTATTGGAAATGATGTTACTCAATACTTAGATACTGAATATATGTTTCCCATAGGAGCACCAACAGTTGAACAAATGAGAGAGAAGCATGAGCACAATTGTATGATGATAGAGCTTTCTTCCTCACTCTCTGATGCTGAACTTGGAGATGTCAAAACCTGCAAGACTGCAAAGAAGATGTGGGATAAATTGATGCTTGTACATGGTGGTGAAAAAAATATTTTGAGAGCCAAGGCAGAAAGCCTTAGAGGAAATTTTGATGATCTCAAAATGAAATAAGGTGAAAACATCACTTAGTACAACACAAGAATTAAAGAGTTAGTCAATGTTATCCGAGGAGTTGGAGGTGTACTAGAAGAAGGTATAGTGGTAAGTAAAATTATAAGAACCTTACTGCCTACTTATGCTATTAGAGTATCTGTCTCTCAAGAAATGAGAGCAGTAGAAAATAGCAATGTTACTCTAGACATTTTGATTGGAAGACTGATTTCATTTGAGATGAATAACTTTGATAATAGTTTCGTACCAAACATAGAGTCTGCATTCAAAACGTCTATGAGAATAAGTAAACCAAGTCATAAACACACTATGAGAAAAGAGAGTGATAGTGAAAGTGAAGAAGAAGATCTTGATGAAATTGAAGCACTTATGGCTAGAAGAATGCAAAGACGCAAAGGTAAATTACCACTTGTTTGTTTTAATTGTAAAGAGATTTGACACTTTTCTATAAGATGTCCTAATAGAAGAAAATATGATAGAAGTAATGATAGATCATTTGAAAAGAAGTCTGACAGAGGTGATTATAGAAGCTACCAACAATCAGAAAGAAGAGATTCACGAGACTACAAGGACAAAGGAAAGAAGGCTAGTTACCTAGAAAAATGGAAAGATGATGATATTGACACCGAATCTGATGAAGAAATCGAGATGGTGTTTGTGGCAGTAAAAGATGATTTAGATGATGATGAAGAAAGGTATGTAGAAACTGCACTCATATCTAAAATTACTAAAAATGATGTCTGGATCATAGATAGTGGCTGCAATCACCATATGACCAGTGATAAGCAAAAGTTTGAGACTTTTGAATACTATAAAGGTGGTTCAGTAAGAATGGGTAATGACACACCTTGTCTAGTTAAAGGTAAAGGAACCATAATGTTGAATAACTAGATAAAATGTGAAAATTCTTATTGGGTAAATGGATTGAATTATAATCTATTGAGTGTTTCTTAGTTGAATAATTCAGGTCACAGAGTAGAATTTGAAAATAAGAAGGCAAATATCTTCAATAAATCAGGAAATTTGATTGGTACCGGTGAGCAGACAAGGGGTAACTTATTCTATCTGAACGATACTAACACCACTTGTTTGATTGCTACAAATGAAGACATATGGTTGTGGCACAAAATATTGTGTCATGTGAACTTTGACAACATGATAAAGATTATAAAAAAGATAAATGTCAGAGGCTTACCAACGATGACCAAGCCCGACAACATCATGTATAAGAATTGTCAAAAAGGTAAGATGACAAAGTCTAGTTTCAAAAGAAAAACCCATACATCTGATGCCATTCTAGACTTAGTTTATACTGATTTATGTGGACCTATGAGGACAAAGAGTTATTATGGAGATAGATATTTTATTCTTTTTGTTGATGATTACTCTAGAATGATGACAGTCATGTTTCTAAAAGATAAATCAGAAGCATTTAATATGTTTAAATGGTATAAGGAAATGGTTGAGAAAAAAAGTGGTAAAGCATTGAAATGCTTAAGGTCAGATACAAGAGGGGAATTTATCTCAGATGAATTTACTAACTTTTGTAATGAACATGGAATCAAAAGACAGGTCTCTGTACCAAGAACAACACAGGAAAATGGAAATGCTAAAAGAAGGAACAGATCCATAGTTTATTGTGAAAGGACACTAATGATAGAGAAAGGCATCACCCAAATCTTCTAGAGAGAAGCTGGCAGTACTACTATTTATACATTGAACAGAGTACAATTGAAGAAAGATACCAAAAAGACACCTTAGAGCTTTGGTATGGATACATGCCCAATTGCAAATGTAAAGATAGATGAATTTGCAGAGAAGAATGAAAAGGAAAGCACTAAAGAACTAGAGGAATACAATAGGTTGGCTTACAATGAGGAACCTGACACTCTACCCGACCAACAATGTAGAGCTCCCAAGAAACAGATCATTGCACCCGAGCATCAAGCTGCAAATACCAACGATCAGAATATTGCTCAAGATGATGCACAAAGTGATGGAAAATAGAATGAAGAACAAAATGACTATCAAGCTGATAGACAAAGAGCTGAACTTGTACTTGCAAGATATGTTAGAAAGAATCATCAACAAAACCATATCATAAGAGATAAAAAGGCTGGTATGAGAACCATAAGTAAGTCTCTAAATACAAGATGTCTTATTTGTGATTATGAGCCCAAATCTATCAATGTTGCACTAGATAATGATGAATGGATAAGTGCTATGAATGAAGAGATTGAGTAGATAGAGAAAAAAAAGACATGGAAACGTGTGCCGAGACCATATGACAATAATGTCATTGGTACAAAATGGATATTCAAGAATAAGTTAAATGAGAATGGAGAAGTCACAAGAAATAAAGCAAGACTAGTAAGCAAGGGGTATGCACAAGAAGAAGGAATATATTATGGAGAGAACTTTGCACCCGTTGCTAGGCTAGAAGGAGTGAGAATATTACTTGCTTATGCTGCATGTAAAGGATTCAAGGTATATCAAATGGATGTCAAGTCTGCATTCTTAAATGGAATACTTGAAGAAGAGTCATACATTGAAAAACTAGAAGGGTTTGTTGATGCAGATAGGAAGGAAATGGTATGTAGACTACACAAAGCACTATATGGATTAAAAAAAGCACCCCGAGCCTCGTATGAAAGACTTCATTCCTATCTTATAAGTATTGGATCTATAAGGACTAGTGAAAATAATAATCTTTATTTGAAGGAAGATACTGATGCTAACATTTTGATTACTGAGATATTTGTTGATGACATCATATTTGGAGGCAATGATATGCTATGCAAATCATTTGCAAATGAAATGAGCAAAGAGTTTGAGATATCTATGTTTGGAGAGATCAAGTTCTTTCTTGGTCTGCAGATCATTCAACAAGATGAAGGTATTTTCATTACACAATCCAAGTACATCAAAGAAGTACTAAAAATATTTAAGATGGAAGAATCCAAACCAGTTGGAACACCGATGGAAACTGGATGTAAGATGACAAAGGAAGACAAGTCATCAGAGGTAAATCAAACTCTGTACAGATCAATGATTGGAAAATGCATGTATGTTGTACACACTAGACCAGATATTATACATGCAATAGGAATATTTGTAAGATTTTTTGCTAATCCCAGAGAATCACATATGACTGCTGTGAAAAGAATCCTAAGATATCTGAAGAATACTGAGGAATATGGCTTATGGTATAGAAGAGAAGGAAAATTTGAACATAAGGTCTTTATCGACGTTGATTGGGCTTGAAATATTGATGACCGAAAGAGAAAAACTAGAGGAACATTCTTTATGGGTGACAGACTTGTCACATGGATCAGCAAGAAGCAAGGATGCATCTCTTAGTCTACTGCAGAAGCCCAGTATGTTGCTGCTACTACAAATTGCTCAAATGTTGCATGGATCAAACAGTTACTGGAAGGTATGCATATGAAAATTTTAGAACCAGTAATTATCTATTGTCATGATAATACAGGTGCAATAAACATTTCCAAAAATCCAGTCATGCATGCTAAAACAAAGCATATTTCCATCAAGTACCATTATTTGAGATAACAAGTTTAGGCAAAGGAGGTGATTCTTGAGTATGTGCAATCAAAGGAACAATTGGCTGATATCTTCACCAAGCCATTGCCCAAGGATGCATTTGAGTACTTGAGAAAGAGACTAGGGGTTAGACCCTTGTCTACTGGTCAGTAAGCTCACTAGAAGGCTGCATCAGCCTATATATTATCAGAATATCATTCATGTTGATGCAAGCACAGAAATGGACTTCAAAGATACATCTATACACAGCAAGGTATTTATCTACTTCGAGCACCAAAGTTATTACTGATGGATTGGAAAATTCAAGGAATATATTATGGATAGAAAGGATCCGTTTGGCATCAGTGTCAAAAGCTTGTTTGAAAAGATGTTTGTTTGGCATTGCTGTCAAAGGGAGAGAGATATCTCATTATCATACTAATAAAGAGAGAGATTTTATCCATTATCAACTCAAGGGAGAGATGTAACAAGAAAGGGAGAGTACACACAAAAGGAAGAGAATTGCTGACAAGAGACATCACAAGATAGGAGAATAGTCAAAGGGAGAGAGTTTGACACAAAAGGAGAACACATCACATCAGAGAAAGAAATATTCTACATCTATCTAGTAAAGGGATGGAAGACAGACATAAATCTGCAAGAATCAAATCAAAGCTATTTGAGCTTACTGAAAGCCAGACATTTGTAATAGTTACATTAGAAAAGCTTGATGAAACTGTATATTTCATATTGTATTAGTAATAGTATAGTATGATAATGTAGTATGTTGCCATCAATGCCAAAGGGAGAGATTGATGACATGTAACTAATTGAATGTTTGAAGATGTTAAGTTGATGATCATGCAAGGCATTAAATCAGTTAATGTATTGTATTGTCATTGATGTCAACTTGATGTAATCTGTATGGTCATGGAAATAATGCCAAAGACTTCAAAGAACCAATGAATCAAAGGCTATGCTATCAGTAATACATATAAGTCAAGTATTCACTAAGTGACTATATACACCGACAGAGTGCACGCCGATGGTCAGAGTAAAAGACCAGAGTCACAGTGTTACCCAATGAGCTAACGCACAACATTATCGATGAAAAAAGTTACAGTGTTGCTCGACAAAAAAGACAAGGACGGAGATCCTAATGACAACTGAAGTCACACCGATGGAATAGTCAGTTATCACTGATGACTAACTGAAGTGTTGATCGACATAATAGAGAGTTTAGAAATGACAAAATGCTTAGCTGTCAAGAGCCATAAATAGACTTAACAGGTACTTATCATTTTTTTAATCATCCAGATAAAGCTGGAGATAAGTAATTGATTTAAGGTTGATTTGTCCAGTTGGCAAGAAGATCTCTTTGAGATAAAATAGGAGTTTTCTTTAAATCTATTAGCGATAATTGTGGATCACGCCAAGAATCAAGAAAGCCAAGAAAAGGTAAATCATGTCTATATAGAGACAAACCCAATTCATTACGAATTGGTGTGTGGGGTGAAAAAGAGAAGAGGAAAGATGCAAAAGAAAATCTCAAGGAGAAGAAGTCTTCATTCAGTCCTGATCAACAAGCTAAGGAAAGAGCAAGATTCTACAGACACTGATGAACAGTGAGACAATATCACAGAGCAGAATAGTGTGGAGCAAAGGTATAGAATTGATTATATTGATCAGAGAAATAATGGCCTTACAATAGATCTGAAAATCTGCAATTAAGTTGTATGTATGAACAGATCCTTAGTTTTTCAATTTAACCATTGAAGCATCAAGTCTCTTAACCTAGCGGGACATAAAAGTCTTTTACAATTGAGATACATCCCAAGGAGTATCAAAAATCTTGATCATAAAAGTAGCATTGGATATGCCTGATACCTATTGACAGGCCAAGTGAGTGTTTGATCAAGGATGGTAGCATTAGAAGTCGGATACTAGGTGACAAACTTTCTTTTAAATCCTCTAACAAGGTCACACCTAATAGTGTGTTTGTAACCTTTAACAGGTTTGGCTCCTAATAGAGCTCACTTTAGAAGAGTAAAAATTTGGGGTACCGGTCCTAGTGGTTTTTCCCTTAACAGGGTTTCCATGTTAAAATCCATGTGTTATGTGTTTATTTTTTATTAATTTACTGTTTTACATTTCACATATGCAATTCTGGATTTATCAGTATACTCTGCATATTTATTGTGTTTCGGTAAATAGTTAACTACTTATCGGTAATCATACAGAAGAGAGATTTACAAAGCAATCCGACAAGTAGAAAATTGATATAAGTATTTCAAGGCATTCATCTTGTAGGACATAAGATAACTTGAGACATAATTTGTGGTAATAATTTTTAAGGGTTGATTTAAGGATTAATTTTTGAGGCCACTGATTCACCCCCCCCCCCCCCNCTGATTCCCCCCCCCCCCCCCTCTCAGTTATTACTAACACTTGCTTGGTTTGCGTAATTGATTTGATTGGGTATCATCTGTGCCAATATTGGTATTGTCAAAGGTGGGAAAATTTGAGAAACCACAGGTAGTATCTGAGAGGGCTAAGTAGTGTTTTGACCTGTGAGAGGGTTTTTGGGCCATATGGTCGACACACTAAATTTAGCGGGGAGTTTGACTCCCTTCTTTATCAGCATGGCTAAGAAACATTTGGGGTTTCTCTCTACAACAGTGTCAACTACTTGTGTGGAATAGGTGTCTTTCTCTATATCATCGAGCTCCTCTTCTGTGACATTTGGAACAAGGCTAGCCCATGGAGATTTTCAACAAATAGAGCAAAAATAGTATTTTTGAAATGATCGTCTTCTTGCTCTATTTCCCAAGCAGGGAATCTATTGATATATGACTCATCAGGTTGTGTTCTAGCCTTTGACCTTGTGTAAGGCTCTCCATGAGGTGTTTGAGGCATACTGTGGTCCATATTTTGTGACTAAAATTAGTGATATAAAGCAAACAAAAAAGGATAACCTTTCTAAGGAAGTCCAAGTTATGTTTTGGAGAAGGGTAATTCTAAGGATAGATGTTAATTTATCTTGATCTCAAATTTCTAATGATGTAAGAATAAGATTTGTCGACCTTTTCCTGGGACAAAGTCACTGATAGAGATAATGATGATGTTTGAGATGATGAGATCAAGATATTTCGAGTCTAAACTTTCGAACTAACAATGTTTTAGACTATAATCATGCTTTTCAAAGAAGGGATGATCTTTAATGTTTAGAGATTCACACAATGTTCTTCACGTTTCTCTGGGATAGACACTGGTCTTTGACACAAAATAAAGAGTATTTTAAAGGTTTTTAGGTCAAAACAGGTGTAAAAAATGTCTCTGGTCAATTGCGGAAAAACTCCATCGATTGCGGTAAAGTGACTGGTTGATTACGGTAATTTATCACCAATTGTGGTAATAAACAGGTCAACTATGGCAATAAACAAGTTAATTGCGGAAAACTTTCATCAATTACGGCAAAATGCGGGCAATTGTGGAAAAGGGGAAACAGTCTAAAAAAGTCTCACTGTCTGACAATTTTTACTTGCTGGAACAAGGCTTCTGATTTGAAAGACAGTTGATGTTGACAACCCTAGATTTTAACACGTTTGACTCATTTTGATAGTTTTGATGTTTTGTTTTTCATTTTGGATATTGATCAAAGAACAAGCACAAAAGACAATGTGTTTTTAAAGAATGTAGACTGACATGTGTATGTTCTACAACTTTTTCAAGTTACAATGTTATCACAAGGTCTCAACAATGAATAGTCAGATTTAATCTAAGTCAATGGCTTCAAAATACAATATTATAGGCCCAATGCTTGAATGTTCGTTAGCTCACACAGCAATTGTCACACTACTAGGACACGAAGGTCCATGACGTAGGCGGCCGTGTTTTTTCCGTTGCCAGGTATTGTTGCCGTGGAGTGAAGATCTCTTTCACCACACAAATACCTTGGAACACATATGTTGGGAATCTTGGGGGGAAATTTTGCAACCCCTTGCAATATAATAAGGTATCTCTTCAGAGGTAGATCGATTTGGCCTCTAATTAACAATGTTGTAGTAAGGTTCTGTGGCGTCTATCCAATCGGTTTGTATGTGTGTGACTCACTTAAGAGCCTAGTTGACCACGCTGGCTCCTTAGGGATATTCACCCAATCCAGACTATCATCAACACACCTCGCCTGAGCTTGGATAGATAAGATGGAACTTTGGTTTGTGCCTTGTTTATATACTGATCAGAAGGATTACCGGTTTAAGGTCATTTTCTGAGGAAGAAGCGCATTCCCCAGACAGGCCTTTCTAAAAATTATAAAGGTTTTTAATCTAACAGATTGTGCAAGTGCACCCAAAACTCAAGACACAAGATAAATCCTTTAAGCTCCAAAAGTTTGAAATGTGAACTAAGCTACAACACCATACAAGCACAAGTGTTCATTTTAAGCCCAAAAGTAGGTGTTGATTGCTTGTTCAATTTTGATGCACCAAATCAAGAGATTCTTTGCCTTTGTTCAATTTTAATATCCATGTCAAATTTAAGCACCAAGTTCTGAAATGTGAGGTGTGAGATGTGTGACAAACACTGTTCTTTTTAAACCCAAATCGACAAGTGAATGAATTTTATGTTGTATTGTTATCTTATCTCCTCGATTCAAACCTATCAAAGAAAGTTTTTAGTATCTCAAGAAATGAAAGCTTTTCAATCCAAGACAATAGAATTTCAGGAAACTCCAGGATTATTGAGATTGCTGAAATTAATGGTGACTTTATACTTACTTTCAAATCTCTTGATTGAATCAATGTACCTTGTGTATGCTTCGCTTTGATCTTCAGCTACAATTGTGAGAAAAGCCCTTTGTTGTGATCAATAATTGGTGGTTATCCTTATTGGAGCTCTTAATCATCTAGCACCTAGTATGCGTCGGATTACCTTCTTTGTCATTCACCATTAGTCAACCCTATAAAGAAACCAAGAAAAATAGCCAAAAATGTGTCTTTTATGTCAATAGCGGCAGTGGTTGTTCAATTGCAGTAATATCCTATCAATTATGATAGAATGTTGGCAATTGTGGCAAACAAATCTGATCTGTGGAAGAATGTTTTTGTTTGTGGCACTGATCGGTTAATTGCGACAAAGCACAGGGAATTATGGTAAAGCACAGGAAATTGTAGCCAAATATCGGCTATTGCGACAAAGTTCTAGAAGACAGAAACAAAGAAGATGACAAAATAGCAATGCGAAAACCTACAATCAATTGCGGAATTAAACCAGTCAATTGTGAAAAAATACTAGCAATTGTGAATTTACATAGATATCGAGAAAATGATGAAAATTTAAGTCTGCAACCGTACAGCCGTGGCTGATTGATTCTATTTGTCATCTGCAAGAGATATTCAAGTTGTTTGCTTCACGTCGGGTTCACCAAAATGTACGCCTCTTTCATGATTTGTGGTTCCCAAGCTTTCCAACAATGAGGGTTAGTAGTACCGGTTTGCAATGATAGAAATCAAATACACAAAACTAATAATATGAATACTTAAATGTAACCAATAAAATATACAAGCAAAGAAAGGAAAAAAAATGGATGCAAACCCCAAAGTGCTTGAAGCTTCTATTGTCTCTCTCTACTCCTTCCGAAACACTATTTTTTATGCTCAGTATTGGTGTGGGCAGCGTCTATGACTTGATAAGCATCGATAATTTGATACTTGAAATGTGTGTGTGATTGCAAGATGGCTTGAATGCTAGAACCAAACTAATGGAGTAATGACGCACGAGAGCTTGAAATCCCAGATCCTTCAAATGGGTATGAAGGGTTTATTATATAGGAATGGAGGATGATATGAACAGTTGAGATCAATCCCATAGGTAGGGAGATGAACGGTTGAGATTAAAAGGAACTGGAGAAGCCATTAGTAAACTCCACCTCTTCAACTGGGAGAGAGGAGATAGAGTTTGGTTGACTGAAGAGCTAATTGTTAGTTACCTTTTAGAACTGAAGAGGTGGGTGGAGTTACCCATGTGAACTAAAGAGATGGGTGGAGTAACCCATGTGATCTGATTAAGGATTATCTCTTTGAAAATAAATGAATATTTAATTCATTTATGTAATTAAAGTTTTCAACATGTGAGATAATTGAATTCTTTTTTAGTTAGAATTGCTTTATTGAATGAAACTAAATTAATTTAAAAAGTAAGTTTAAATCTTTCAATTCAAACTATAGGAAATTGAATTTAATTAATTCATTATTGGTAATTAATCAATTAAGGTTAATTAATTAAATAAAATTAATTATTTAATTAATTTTGGGAATTTGATTAGATGATTTGGGGAATGAATTTAGAGGGAAGTAGATGATTAATTAACAATTATAAAAACCATTAATTAATAGATGAAATGAATTTAGAAGAAAATAGATGATTAATTAACGATTTAAAAACCATTAATTAATAGATGAAAATTAGTGTTTTTAATGTCAAGTCGCAAGTCTGTCTATTTTAGGGTATCTACAATATCTTATGTTGAATTACATATTGTAGTAACATTTATGAGTACAAAGGTTGGTTTAAACTTGACTTTGATGGTGTTGCTAAGAATAACCTAGGATTTCAATAGTAGGGCTATCCTCAAGGATAATAAGAGTGAGTTGGTGGATTTTGGTACCCTACTAGTACCAACTTTGACAATATTGTCCAACAAAAGGGTCTAGTGTTAGGTCTCAAATTCAACATTGACTTTAGTACTAAAAATCTGATTGTTGAAGGAAATTCCCTATTAGTTGGAAATGAATCCAAAAAGGTAATATCTTCAATTGGATATTCAAGAACCTAATTTTAAAGGAAAAGAGCCTTCTTTATCATTTTAAGAAATGTTTTGTTCTCCACAACAAGAGAGAAGAATAAAATTGTTGACTAGTTGGCTAATCTGAGTTTCAACGAAGGTTTTCATCAATTCACTAAAGATAAAAATAGTATCTTGATCTTCAACTCAAAAAATTTCCAACTTTCTAAAATTGTCAATGTTTTAGAGGATTCTATAAGCCTCTCCCAACCATCACCTATTTCTGATTTATGAAGAAAGTTGATTCTTCATATTGGTGGCTCCAAGTTAGACTAGGAATTGTGAAGCAATTGCATAGCTTGTCCAATTTTGACAAAAATAAGACAAATAAAGGGCGAGGACCACATCTAGTTCCCAGACCAAAGAAAATGGAAAACTTTATTCTCTAAGCAATCTCAAAGAAGAAAATAAATGTCACTCATGATCATACTAGTACAATTCATTCTACCAATGTTGGTCCCTTGTTAAGAAGGAATTCTATGGAGGAGGTTTCTTCTAGTGTCTTTGTACTTCTTTAGGAAATGAACACAAATTGGTTTAGTTTCTTTAAGGGATTCACCACCTAAAACCTCAACATTTCAGTTCATGAGCTCCTTGATAATAAAAATAAGAAATGTCCCAAGTGCTAATTGACACAAAAAAACCAAGGTAATACAATGATAACACATGGCGGAGCGAAGGAGGAACCCAGGGTTTTGTGACCATGGCGGCAGGCAGTGGTTGTAGCTTGATAGAGGAGTTTGTGGTGGGGTGCGGATTCCATGGAAGCCCCCATGGCATCATCATGGAGCCCACCCTGGGCAGATGGAAGGAAACCGGAGAGGAGGAAAATAGTCCAGGATGGAGACCTTTGCTTCTCGTAGGGATGATTAGAATATGCCAAGAAGCAGAATGGATGGAAATAGTTGGAAATGGGTAAGGCATGAGGAGGAATGATAGACGATTGATGTCTTGCTCATGAAGGATACCTTGACGCCCATTGACAATAAGGCGATCAATATCCAGGTAGATTCGGAAGAATGGAAGGCGTCGATATCTTTACTGAGGAATAGGGCTTTCTTTATGAAGTGGGAAGGGGGATGGCCGGCCCTGGATAAGATGAGGAAGTGGGTCAAAGATACATGGGGGCCAACACCCACGATCAAAAATTTGACGAATGGTTTCTTCCTAATCATTATGGAATCAAAAAAGGAAAAAAACGGTAATGTTTAATGGGCCTTTTCTTATGGATGGTGTTAGTTTTTTCATAAAAGATTGGGTCCCAAAATTTAACCCCAAACAAGCTAAGGTGGAAGAGGTTCCAATCTGGATTTGGTTGTATAATCTCCCTCACAAATACTGGAACAAGGATATCTTCAAGATGATAGGCGATAAGCTTGGACAGTTTATCAAAGAAGATGAAGCAATAGAGCAGAAGGACTTCAGTCAATATGCCAGGATCTGTATAATGTGGAAACCCTACCCCTTCTTACCACATGCAATAGAAATAAGAATGGCTGAAGGCTATTGGTGGGAGGAGATTGACGTTGAAGAATCCATTAGTCGATGCACAAACTACAAAGCTTAGGGGCATACATTGGAGGAATGTAAGGTAAACATTAAGGGCAAAGGAAAAGTAGTGGAAGGAAATGGCAAAGTTATGAGGGACCCAAGCCCATCCCATGTTGGAAGTTAGGAGATACCCATGGAGGTGGAGGGCAACACAGAGACAAATATGGATTTTGAAATAGTAGAGGAAAAAGTACTACCCTCGAGCAAAGAAGGTGAAAATGGAAAAGACACAATAGAGTTTGTAGGCCTGTTGGTGGACTCCAATAACCGAGAACATAATGTTTCGATTAGGGAGATCATATTATCGACAGTGGAAGAGGATCTTAACAAGACACTGGGAGACAGGGCAAAAGTCTCAAGTGAGGCCATTAAAGAATGACAGGAATGAAAGACGGGAGAGGAAATATTAGAGAAATTAACACCATTTGAACAACAGAGATGCCACGAAGAAGAAAAAGAGGCAGAAATCCCTCCCTCATCTCCCTTTACAATGATGATCCCTTTTCTGGGAGGGATTCCAGAGGTAGAAGAACTATTGGAAGATGGGGGAAGAATAGATGGGGATGAGCTTGAAATCCTGGAACTATGCACTATCTCATAAAAAAAGACAAATAAGGAGAAGAACAAGAAGGAAGGTTTGTTAAGGAAAAGAGGAAGTAAATCTAACCAGTAATTGCTTGCTGATGTGGGAAACATGCAGGGCAAAAACCATTTGAGATATGGGAGGGACATAGTCTCTCCTGGGCAGCCATGAAGTTCCTTACATGGAATGTCAGGGGATGCAATGCCCCTGACAAAAGGCACCTGATCAAGAGAGCTCTTGATCAAGCAAAAGAGGAAGTAGTATGCATTCAGGAAACCAAGATGGAAGTTGAGGAGGCAGCAAAGGTTTTAGGAGTAAGACAGAGATGGTCAGGTTTTTTTTGGAAGCTATAGGGGCTTCTGGTGGTTTAGGAATTCTATGGAACCCAAGGTTACTCAAGGGTGAGCCAATAATTGAAAAAAGGTATTGGCAAGCCCTCTGATTCTCTTCTTTGACAGTCAACTTTGTTGGGGTTTTGGTTAACATTTATGGACCCACAAAATCTGATGAGAAGAAAACTCTCTGGGGCGAGATCTCATCCTTTCTAGCTTCTCTGGGAGATGAATTAAGATTGATAGTTGGAGATTTCAATGCTACTTTAAGTAGGGAGGACAAAAAGGGAGGGGCCCTCTCTCTTGGCAATGTCCAGACAGATTTTCAACAATTTGTATAGGGCAACAAGCTCTGGGAAGTACCTACCAAGGGGGGCCACTTCACATGGATGAATAGAAGGAAAGGTTTCTCTCACATTGCGAAGAAATTAGATAGAATTTTTCTGGCTAGAGAATGGCAGTCTTTACCTGTGGTATTTGAGGGAAGAATATTCGGACTGACTGGCTCTGACCACTTTCCGGTTTCCCTGGTGGTTCAGCAAGATGGAATCCCAATCAGGTGTCCTTTCAAATTTGAAATGATGTGGTTTAGGGAGGATAGTTTTTGGGAGAAAGTGACTGAATGGTGGATTAATGCGCCAATGGAGGACATAAATGATGCCTTTAGATTTTTCACAAAACTTAGGCATCTAAAGCAGAAGCTAAAGGAATGGAATAAAGCTCACTTCAGAAATATATTCCAGGTGAGGGCCGGGTTAGAGGCAGATCTGGAAGCTTTAAACAATAAAGTATTGGAGCATGGGATGGATGAGCTTGATTTTCAAACAGAGAAAGACTTGATGGGGAAGTAATCTGAAGTCTTAAAGTGAGAGGAGATATTTTTTAAGCATAAATCAAGGGAAACGTGGTTAAAGGCAGGCGATAGGAACACAAAATTTTTCCATAGTTCGATGAAAGTCATGCGAAGAGTCAACTAGATTCTTTCTATTGAGAACAAAGATGGTACTCTTGTAGAGGATAAGGAAAGCATTAATAAGGAAGCAGTGGGGTTTTTATCAGAACTTTGGCAAGAGGAACTAGTGGATAAGAGGGAGGCTCAAGATAAGATCTTGGGAGTCATTCCAAGGGTCATCACAGAAGAGGTCAATAAAATTCTCATGGACACCATTAAAATGGGGGAACTCAAGGCTGTTGTGTTTGGTTTAGGTGGGGATAAAGCACCTGGACCGGATGGTTTCCAAGCTTTTTTCTATCAAAAATTTTGGGACCTTCTGAAGGAAGATGTACTGAAAGTTGTGGAAGAATCAAGGAGGGAAAGATTTATCCTGAAGGACTTCAAAAATACATTGGTTGCACTCATCCCTAAGAAGGAGCACCCATCTAGGTATGAGGATTTTATACCTATCTTGCTTTGTAATACAATCTATAAGATCATTACAAAAATTGCAGCAAATAGGTTGAAAGTCCATGTGGAGTTGATTATTTCTATGGAACAAAGTGGATTTATGCCAAATAGGAGTATAGTCGATGGCATTATTGTTTCTCATGAAGAAATACATTCAGCCAGCAAGAGTAAAGATAGGAAAATGATGCTTAAGTTGGATGTGCATAAAGCCTACAATAGGGTAGATAAGAGTTTCTTGATAGAAGTTATGAGGAAATTTGGCTTTGATGAAGGTTGGCTAAAGTGGATCAAGAGCGTGATCTCAAATTTTAGAGAATCAGTGTTGGTGAATGGGAGCCCACAAGGGTTTTTCAGTAAAAAGAGAGGGATTAGGCAGGGTGATCCCATTTCACCATTCCTATTCATTATTTTGGCCGAAGTCTTGGGCAGATCTATTGCTAGAAAGCAAGCTTTGGGGGCCTGGAAAGGCATTTTGATTGCAAATGGGATTGACGCATCCACCCACTCATAGTTTGCGGATGACACTTGACTCTTTGTAGAGGCATCAATGGCAGAGGAAAGAGTGGTTAAGCATGTCTTGGATGATTATAGTATGGCTATAGGATAGTCAGTTAACTGGGATAAATCTGAGATGCATTTTTTTAATATAGAAGAGGGATCACGGAGGATTATTGCAGGTACCTTTGGGGTAAGAATTGGTACTCTCCCAAGCCGATTCCTAGGAAATCCATTATTCAGAGGAGCGGGGAAAGGCCACATCTGGAAGAAATTGGTGGAGGACTGCATCAAGCGGATGGATAGTTGGAAAGGTCAGTGGCTCACCTTGGCAGGCAGGATAACCATGCTCTGTGCAGTTATATTAGCAATGTTGATCTACTCCATGGCATGCTTTAAAATTCCAAAGAAGGAAATAAAAAAATCCAAAGTAGCATGTGGAAGTTTTTGTGGAACGGCTCACAGGAGGAGAATAAGATTTCACTGATGGCTTGGTCAAAAGTGTGCAGGCTGAGAGGTGGCAATGGAGCTAGAATTAGGGATTGGTTATTGTTAAACATGGCTCTTGGTGCCAAATTGGTGTGGCAGGTTTTCAGTGTAGGGGATCAGAGGTGGGTACAGATCCTGAGAGCTAAATATTTGGACAGCCGAGAGGATGAACGCATTTTGAAATTGGCCCACCCTCCAAGGGGTTAGCAATTTAGAACTACATGATGAGCTATAGATATCTAATTTTAGACCACCTAACTTGGAAAATTGGAGATGGAGCAAAGGCAGACTTCTGGAGGGATTCGTGGGATGGGGGCCAATAGTTGGATAAATTAGGGGTCTCTGATAGTTTGATAACAGCCACACAACAACAATGGGGCTTTAAGGTGAGAGACTTTATTGTAGAAGAGAACCATGTCAGGGGCATCCCAAGGAAATGAAAAGAGACCTCTACCATCATTGTGAATGATGAAGACGAGTAAAGTTTGGACCAGATTCTGAAGGAGTGGAATTTGGTCTCTTCTAATACCAGGGATCAACTGATCTGGAGTGGATCTAAGAGTAGGAGTTATATAGTCAAGCTAGGATACCAACTGTTGGAAGGTATTCACAAATTTTTTTTGTGGGAGTAGAATTTTTGTTGGGATAGAGCATGCCTACCGAAGTCTAGAGCATTTTCTTGGGTGGCAGGCAATGGAAAAATCCTCATAGGGGAAAGGCTGAGAAAGATGGGCTTTCAAGGACCCTTTTGCTGCCCTATATGCCAGAATGCAGAAGAAAATACAGATCACTTGCTACTGCATTGTAGCTTTTCACAGAAGGCATGGAGTATGGTTCAATCAAAACTTGGATGGGCCAGTCCAATAACAGAAACTCTGAGGGGCTGGATGGAAGCTTGGCTTGTTAAGAGAAACAACCATGTCTTTGAGTCAGCTTAGTGGGTTATACTGGTAGTTACATTGTGGGAGCTTTGGAAAGAAAGGAATAGGAGAATCTTCTAGGATAAGGAGGAGGAATGGCCGCGCTTTGTTTAGCGTCTAAAGAATGCCATTGCAGAAGTTATTTCAGCAGCATCCTCATTAAGCCTGAAGAATCCAATATTCACGAGGTAGGACTCTCAAATACAAACAATATTCCCTACCAGCAAATTCTGACCTGTTAATGGGCCTTGTAGGGATAATCCTAAGTTGGAAAGAAAGAAGGTTTGTTGGAAACCACCCGAGGAAGGATGGGTGAAAATCAACTTCGATGGTGTTGCACGGGGAAACCCGGGGATCTCTAGATGCAGATGTATTACAAGAGATTGTTAGGGTAATACTCTTGCCTTTATGGCCAAACGCTTGAATAATGACATGAATAATGTGGCAGAATGTGCAGCGACAAAAGAGGCCCTAGTCTTAGGAGCCAAATTGGGAATTCGCAGAGTGCACCTTGAAGGAGACTTAGAAATAATAACCAATGGAATATCAAAGGTGAAAATGGTTGCGTGGCACCTTGACAAGCACATACAATAGATTCAGAGCCTGTTACAAGAGTTTGAGGACTTCAAGGTATCCCATGTTTACCAAGTAGTGAATAAGGTGGCCGATAAACTGGCTAATATGGGGGCAAATGTAGAATTTGGGACCCAATTTGAAATACATGAAGACTTTAGGAGTCTTGAACTAGAATAGACAAGGAGGATAAACTTAACACCCCACTTAAAAAACCATAGCAGAGGTATAAAGGAGTATTAATATTCCATCATGCCCGATAGCACTCAAGTTATTTCATGCCTTAACATGTGACAAATTTTGAAATCATTAATTGATACTTAGCGAAGGAGTTACTTCTAGATTGTTTGAAAAAGGTAAATTTATTTAGGGGAAGGAGAGCAATCTGCGCGGTTTTGAGTGTAGAGGAGAAATGGAGGCCAACTTTGCGTTCGAGTCTAACAGCCAAACGCAAGCTTATAAGGGCAAGATCACGCCAAGGAGATTGAAGAACATCTTCATGTTTGCAGATGTGGATTTCATGGATGGCATTCACCAGATTTTGGGATAGAGTATCTGGAATCATATTGGAGGCAGCGCTCCAACCTAGACATGGCATCTCTCTTTGTAGCACTACAACTATCTATGGGAGAGACCAAGGAGGAGGTCCTTGGGGTTGTGGAGGCATGTTTTGACCCACAATGGTTGTTGGATTTGGAAGATATTGTTGACAGAGCAGTATTTGGGGTAGGGCTGGAAATGGGGCTTGAGCCATGGAGGTGCATTAGACGTAGGGACACATCGGTTCAGCCTTAGATTGTCTGGATGGCTTTGAACCCACAAGGGGTGCACATACCACGGGCAGAGAAGGGCTGGAAGTAGAACATTTCATATCTGCAGGAGAACATTTGGGAGAAGGGTGAAGGAAGGGAAGGCTTTATGAAATCGATGCCAAGAAAGAGTGTTATTGCACCGAGCCAGCCTCTGCGATACCAAATAGAAAGGAAGATGAAGAAGATGGTGGGCACAAGCAGAAAGGGAAGCTTGCATGGGGCCAACCCCTCTGGCAGATCAAGAGCAGTGCAGGAAGACAATGTCATCCCAAATTTCATGAGGGAGGAGGCAGAAAAATGGTTTAAGGAATAGGCATGAAGGTTGGGGAAGTTGGTGTGTTTGCGACCGTGAAAATTATGGATGTTTTTTGTCTTTTTGGGTTGGGCGTTAATGCCTTTTTGCTTTGTAAAAATGTCTATATCTATATTGGTTATGGGGGTAGGGTAGCAGTGTGCTTGTAATACGGTGTCCAACCGTAAAAATTAGCTTTGAATGTAATCCCTCTTTTATCATTAATACAAAAAAATGTTACCTATAAAAAAAAATACAATGATAACACAATATTGTTGCAAAATTCATAAATCAATAACAATTATCAGAATGATGTGTAATTGATTACAATAGTACAACAAAGGGCCCTCCCATGATATGTATCTACATTGGGAGGCATGGTTATAGTAGACACCCTAAAATGGACAGACTTGCGACTTGACATTAAAATCACTAATTTTCATCTATTAATTAATGGCTTCTTAATTGTTAATTAATCATCTATTTTCTTCTAAATTCATTTCATCTATTAATTAATGGGTTTTTTAATCGTTAATTAATCATCTATTTTCTTCTAAATTTATTCCCCAAATCATCTAATCAAATTCCCAAAATAATTAAATAATTAATTTTATTTAATTAATTAACCTTTATTGATTAATTACCATTAATTAATTAATTAAATTCAATTTCCTATAGTTTAAATTGAAATATTTAAACTTAGTAATTGAATTCTTCCAATTAAATTAATTTAGTTTCATTCAATAAAGCAATTCTAAATAAAAAAGAATTCAATTATCTCACATGTTGAAAACTTTAATTACATAAATGAATTAAATATTCATTTATTTTCAAAGAGATAATCCTTAACCAGATCACATGGGTTACTCCACCCATCTCTACAGTTCACATGGGTAACTCCACCCATCTCTCTAGTTCACATGGGTAACTCCACCCACCTCTTCAGTTCTAAAAGGCAACTCACAATTAGCTCTTTAGTCAACCAAAATCTATCTCCTCTCTCCCAGTTGAAGAGGTGGAGTTTACTGATGGCTTCTCCAGTTCCCTTTAATCTCAACCGTTCATCTCCCTATCTCTAGGATTGATCTCAACCGTTCATAGCATCCTCAATTCCTATATAATAAACCCTTCATAACCATTTGAAGGATCCAGGATTTCAAGCTTACGTGCGTCATTACTCTGTCAGATCGGCTCAAGCATCAAGCCTTCTTGCGATCATACATCGGAGATTTCAAGCTCACATGCGCCATTACTTTGTCAAATTGGTTCTAGCATTCAAGCCATCTTGCGATCACACACATTTCAATTATCAAATTCTCAACACTTCTCAAGTCATACACGCTGCCCACACCAATACTGAGCATAAAAAAACAACATTTATGAAGGAGTACAGAGAGACAATAGAAGCTTCAAGAAAATTGGGTTTGCATTCATTTGTTTTCCTTTCTTTGCTTGTATATTTCATTGATA
Organism: Thuja plicata; assembly: GCA_018584345.1. Taxonomy (NCBI): domain Eukaryota; kingdom Viridiplantae; phylum Streptophyta; class Pinopsida; order Cupressales; family Cupressaceae; genus Thuja; species Thuja plicata. Next base: position 697,515 of record MU224939.1, read on the forward strand.
TGTTAAGTGTTCATTATTAGTAGTTTTGTATTGATTTCCCCATTGTAAATTAGTTTAGAGGCACCTATTCAGGATCATCAGCCTATCATATCTGACTTCCCATATGAGTCTATTCTTACACTCAAACCGACAGTAAAGGTATGGAAATTATACTTTGATGGGTCATACATGAATCATGGTGCAGGAGCAGGGATAGTACTCGTCACTCCAAACAATGATGCAATACCCAAATCTTTTAGACTCAACTTCCCATGCACCAACAGCATAGCCGAGTACAAAGCTCTCATCATCAGAGTAAAAATAATAATTCAATGGAGAATCAAAAACCTTAAGGTCTACGTTACCCAAATATTTTAGACTCAACTTCCCATGCACCAACAACATAGCCGAGTACAAAGCTCTCATCATCAGATTAAAAATAATAATTCAATGGAGAATCGAAAACCTTAAGGTCTACAAAGATTCATAGTTGGTCATTAGCCAAGTCAACAATGACTATATGACAAAAGATGAGAAGCTAATACCATATAGAGAACAGATGGACAGGTTGCGCACTAAGTTCTAATACATATTTTTCGAGCAAATACCAAGGACTCAAAACAAAGATGTAGACACGATGGCTACCATAGCATCACTGATCGATATGCCAGGCAATGAAACTAGATTCCATTTTCTAGTGGAGCAACTCCTGATGCCATCACATCAAGCACCAATCAAAGAATCAACGTGTGTCCTTGTTGGTCCTGAAACCCCATGGTACCATGACATGTATGATTACCTCCAAAGTAGTGTCTTACCTCCTGACTTGTCTAGGAACTAGAAAAAGTGCCTCATCCACCAAGCCTCTAGGTACACCATTCTTGCAACTACTCTATATAGACGAAGTCTAAACGGAATGCTATTACGATGTCTCACTTCCACGGAATCCCAGAGAGATATGTATGCCTGTACATGAAGGAATTTGTGGAACCCACAGAGGTGGCAACAACTTAGCTAAAAATATTATCCGCATGGGATACTACTGGCCCACAGTAGAGACAGATGCACACAAATATGTACAAAGGTGTAGGCAATGTCAGACTCATGGAGACCTCATCCATGCACCAGCCCAAGAACTAAATCCTATCACTTCACCATTACCATTTTCTATGTAGGGATTTGACCTAGTGGGAAAGATTAAACCATCTTTAGCTAATGGACATAAATACATAATAACAACATAGTACTTCACTAAGTGGGTGGATGCAATTCCCCTCACTTACATAACTGGAAAGCAGATCTCAATGTTCATACTCAACCATATCGTCTGTCAGTATGGAATTCCTCAAACCATCCTGACAGATCACGGTACACCTTTCCAAAACAAATATGTTTAAGAGCTATGTGAATAATTGCAAATCAATCATGGGTTCTCTTCATTCTATTATCCTCAAGGGAATGGCCAAGCTGAAGCGAAAAACAAGACCATTTTAAAAATCTTGAAGAAAAGAATGAATGAATCAGGGTGAGACTGGCATTTACAACTTAGTCACACATTAATCAGGGTGAGACTGGCATTTACAACTTAGTCACACATTATGGGCATACAGAACTAGCATGAGAACACCTACATGAGCCACTCCTTTCTCCCTAGTATATGGATCAGAGGCAGTCCTACCCATCGAAGTGGAAATCCCATCCCTGAGGATATCATTGAAGAACATAATTTTAGATGAGGACTACCGAGTAGCAAGGCTCAGTGAACTCGAACTATTAGATGAAAGATGACAAAATTCATTCAACCACTTATAAGGCTACCATAATCGCCTTAGAAGGAACTATCATAAGAAAGTGAGGAAACAAAAATTTGAGGTAGGAGACCTCGTCCTCATGCAAAAATCAAAATAACCAAGCAGAGCAAGTGAAACCAGTAAAGTTCGAGCCTAACTAGCTAGGACCATATATCATTGTCAACCTTACCCAGAGTGGGGCATACCAACTGGAAACACCAGAAGGAGATCAGCTCCCCGGATACATAAACAACATGCACTTCAAGAGGTTCTACGCTTGAGGTCTCAATGGTTAAGTCAACTATCTACATATCCAGAAAATACCAAAAAAATCAAAAAATACAAAATGTTACCTTGGTGGAAACTTGGCAAACAGGCGCCTTGGCGACAACAAAAATATCAAAAAAGAATAAAAGTAAAGATAAAAAAAATCGCTCTCTCAGTGAAAACCTGGCAAACAAGTGCTATTGAGCAGGTAACTTGGTGAAAACCTAGCAAACAGATGCCAAGTGTTCAAATCCAGCTTCACCATCAATGAACTCCAAGATCAAAAGCTTGAGCATTCTTCAAATGCAAGACTGACTACCCAAGCTATATCCAGAAGCAAAATCCCCTATGAGCACCAACACTTATCCATGGTTAGTATTGGTCCATCAGAGTAGGGGGCGATTCTAAATGTCTTGAAAAAAATCCCCAAAAAAAATTAAAAACTCATAAAAAATCCTAAAAGATCAAAATGTCCTGAAAAAAAAAATCAATCTTCATCAAAAAATAATTAAAAAATTGCAAAATCCCAAGAAATAAAACCAACTCGGTTATCAACAATGCAAAGGGCGATCATGCCAAGTCAGTCAATGTTAAAACCATGAGCTTTGCGAATCAGCATTGGGCACATGTGACACAGATTTATCAATCTATCAAATCTATCAACAAACCAATTGGCGACCAAGCCAATCTATCAAAAGTCACAACCATGAGCTTTGCAAATCAGCATTGGGCGCATCTGACACAGCTTGATCAACCACCAAAAAATGATCAAAATCCAATCAATCAATCAATCAATCATATCAATCATCTTACACAGTGATGGATACACTCAAAACAAGATAGGTCTGTCTTATACGAGTCATCTATTACTCAAATCAAACACAATCAAGCCAATCAAGAGAATCACACTACATCAAGGAACAATCAAAATGTTGACTAGGTCAGTCAGTCGGTCAGATGTCAGTCTATATTTTGCGGTCATGTTCTTACGCTACTCCAGGATCCACCAAGTGAGGAGAGTGGCTATGATGGATCATGACTTATTTTTTTAGATTGTTGTCTGTTGAATGTTCACTTCGATTCTGGGGCCATGATGATTTGGGATAAATGCGGTAGGCACTGTCACTTATTTGGCAGCCACGCAGTTCCACGATTTGAGCTTAACCCTGGGAAAGAAATGGACATTCCTTCTTTGTTATTTACTTATTTATTTACCAATAGAATCATAGCGGTATCCAGATGGACTCTGGGTACATTGGATTTCTATTTTGGTTTTTATGGGCTTTCTTCTTAAAATCAAGAGTTCATAGTGTTATCCAAATGGACTATGGGTGCATTGGAATTCTATCTTGGTTTTTTGGTCTTTCTTTTCAAAATCAAGAGCTCGTGGTGCTATCTAGATGGACTCTGGGTGCATTGGAGTTCTATCTTGGTTTTCTTTTTTCTTTTGTTTGGTTTATTCAGAGGGAAAAGTGGTATCTAGATGGTCAATATCTTGGTTCTTTTGGCTCTCTTTCATTTTAAACAGGGAACATAACTGAACCCAGATGGTCAATATTTGGGTGCATTAAGTTCTTGTTCTATTTAATCTCTCTACTCCTTCTGGTTATCAAGAGGTCATGGTGGTATCTAGATGGTATGTGATCTGGATACATTGGATGCTCTTCGGAATTTCATAAAAAATGCAATGATGACATAAATTGGAAACACGACAGCACCTTGGGTCACTCATACATTTTATCAATTCATATCTATTAATTGTCAACCATCCTTTCTATCAATTCATATCTATCGATCCATCCTAGAGAAACAATTCCAACTGACTTTCTTCTAACTAACACATGCATTACTCAGATATTTTATGCATAGTAGATTGCATTCATTTATTGCATAAGAAAGATCCAAAACTTGAGCATAGTAGATCATATAATCAATGCATCCATCATCAATAACATCGTAACTAACATAGGAATTCATTCATCATCATCATATAGTGATTCATATTTTCAAAAAATTAATGCTCATCTGACGCATTTTTCTATGCTTAATTTGTGTAGGGGGCATATAGTCCACCTGCTGTCATTGGGGCAAGCTGGAGCAAGATCAAATCTAAAAATTCTTTGACACAATGTGATGAATCACATTGTATCAAAGAGGGACAAATGTAGATACCCTAAAATGGACAGACTTGCGACTTGACATTAAAATCACTAATTTTCATCTATTAATTAATGGTTTTTAAATCGTTAATTAATCATCTATTTTCTTCTAAATTCATTTCATCTATTAATTAACAGTTTTTTTTCATCGTTAATTAATCATCTATTTTCTTCTAAATTTATTCCCCAATTAATAGATCTGTTTGAGCATGACAGAATTATTAGTTGGGAGGTACTCAAATCCAGATACAATATTCCGCTCTCCCAAAAGAAGACCTATAACATGATTGTTAAGGCTTGCCAGGATTTACCCAATCTCTGTTACATTGATTCCCACAGATTTTGAAAATCAAATGGCCGGATGCCACCATTGTGAATAATATTAAGGCTAAAAATATATATAAGATCCTTAATTAGAATGGCTCTATTATCAATCATGTCAACAAGATTTGGTATATTAACTTGGATGACAAAGATTGGAAAAAACACTTCGACAGACTTTGGAGGAATGACATTGATCCTAAAGTTTGTTGTTTTAAATGGCTTACTCTTCTTGACAGGCTCCCTATAAAAAATTACTCTTATAATACTGAAATTTGTAGCATATGTAAGGTGCATGAGTCTACTCGACATATCCTACTGGATTGTACTTTTACGAAAGCGGTTTGGGCTAAGTTTGGTATTACTTATCCCAAGTATATTAATAGCTTTGAAATTATTAATGGGCATGTTCTTGGATTAAAGAAAGACACTAACATGTTTTGGAACATCTTATCTTCTAACATCCTCTGGCAGATATGGAAGTGCAGGAATGAAGAGAAATTTCTTGATAGCACCAAAGATCTTACTGAGTTTTGGCTTAAACTCACACATTCAAAAATTGCTTCGCAGGTCTCTACCAATATGTTGATCAGTGGGGAGAAATTGAAAAGGTTCCTAAAGACGGGTTCCGCCACTATGTTTGTCTTCGAGATGAAAGACGGTTACGAGTGGAGAAGGCACATGGATAACCTCTCTCTTTTTGATGAGACGGTTAAGAGGCTGCACGAGGAGCTAAAGAGGAACAAAAATGCAACTGATTACCAGATATCCTTGCTGGCTCGGATTCAGGCTAAAAGAAACTTGGTTTGGATGGAAGGCCCCATGGGTTGGATAGCTTGGGCAGACACTTACTATGACCTTCTTCACTAAGCGCCTTGAATTACTTCTCCTTTTGTAAATTTTGTGTCTACTTGTCGATGTTGCTGTGTTCTTTTTGCTACTCTCGATTCATATTTTGTTACTCTTGTTGCTAATCAAATTTGAGACTATGCCTCTCGGTTAACAGTCTTTGGTACTATTTTTCTTTTTGTAATCTTACTCCCTGATTATATTATTATCAATACAAAAAAAAAATATTCCCCAAATCATCTAATCAAATTCCCAAAATTAATTAAATAATTAATTTTATTTAATTAATTAACCTTAATTGATTAATTACCATTAATTAATTAATTAAATTCAATTTCCTATAGTTTAAATT
>MU224939.1:709653-722566 GCA_018584345.1 Thuja plicata
TCCTTATAAAGGATGTCGAAACCCTAAACGGGCAACTGCTAGGAAATAGAAACTTTCCTAAGACTAAAGAAACTGCCTAAGTGAAACTTAAGCACTAAAGAGCAATTGCTAAATTACTCTAACAGTTATAACTGTGAAATTTCCCAAGAAACAATACAAAAGATATTTGTTCTTGGTTTTTTTCCTAGTATACTTTTACCAAGTTTTTCCACGTAAATTTTTTGTGTTTATGCGTTGTTGTTCCTCTTTTTTTTTTTTGCACTAGTAATTTTCACAACATACCTAATCCTAAATTTCGTAGTGTAAACAAATAAGGAATCAAGTTTTAGGATCCTAACTTAATTCCTACATAAAGTATCAAAGATACCAAAAGTTTGATGCCCAATAACATAGCCTAAAATACCATATTTAGGAAACATAATTATCCTAATTTCATAAAAGATAAACATATTGCAATAAGATCAACTCATGTACCCAAGAAGATAAAGCATTGGAAAGCATCAAGGTTCAAGATTCAAGAGTAGTCAATATATAATGTCAAAATAAGATAAATAGTGACATCCTCAGATCTCTAATTCTAGGCATAACACTTAATACATACCACAAATAAAGGTATACTCGAATTTATGATCCCACAAGATAACACAATGTGAAATGGCTTGGGATGAAAACTCGGGGATACCACCTTACTCATACCAAAAGGAAAACTAATAAGGATTTTTCTTCATCTCTAACTCTAAAACGATGTATAACATGTTAACAATTAGAGAGTAAGTGGTCGAGGATACTATCTTACTCATACCAAAATGCAAACCAATAAGGATATCTTTATATCTTTGACTCTAAACAAATGTACAAAATAAAATGTCAAATATCGAGGATGTGGGATATCATCTAGCTCATACCAAATGCATCCAAATAGTAGTATTTCACATTTTCAATTCTAAAAGGATACAAGGAAATAAAATCGAAGATCAAGAATTTGAGATACCTGAGAACTTTGAAAAGAGGTTAATCATAGAGATGGAGGAAGATAAGGCTCCAAGGAACTCCTCCCAAAATATAGGATGACGAGGCAAACCATGCAAGTCTGATGGTAGGCAAAAGGTTTACAAAAACATCATATCATACATAAAAAAACCTCAAACTCTTACACACTTAAAAAATGAATTCGACAGAGAAAAATAAACACACAACTAGGGCATAGAAAAACTAGAAAAATACAAAATAAATAACATGAGACAATGAAAAAGGAAATTGGAATGAACAACTTAAACACAATAAAAAAAACTAGAAGCTATATCAAGAAACTCTTAAATAATAAATACCCTAGGATGCACCAATAAAATATACAACATAGAAACAAAACAAGCAAACAAAGGAAATAAAATTGACATGTCATTAGCAAACTAGGAGAAAAACCTTACCTAAGACTTAATGATACAAAGGATTTTTTAGCAACAACAATCATTCAAAGATAATCCACAACAACAATATACACACAATGAAAACATAATTTCAAGCACTAGAAGTCTCACATCAAATCATGAGTAAATTATTCACAAGGATACAATAGAACCAGAGAAATTGCTAGAGCTCATGGATGCATGAAAATACAAAAGAAAAGTGATGCAAATACAAGCCAAAAGAAAAGAAACCCCCAAAAGTATATGCATGAGAAAATTTCCATTAGTGCAGAGCCTAAGATTAATTTGCATGAGAAAATTTCCATCTGTGTAGAGCCTAGGAATAAGTTGGATGAACACCATATCCTATTTGAAGCATCAAAAGTTTATCATGTTCCTTTACATAAATGCCAAGAACACCAACTCTAAAAGTCTAATGAAGGTTACTCATCAAACGCCTAATAACCCTAATGTATAAGAAATGTCAAAGTTTGAAGATTCCCTTACAACTATGTTGGGATATAAAGCTCTAAAAGCACAAGAAGGGACAAAATACTTAAAATAAAAGAAAATAAAGGGAAAATTCAATACCAAACCTTTAAAATGAACCAAGAAATCAAAGAAGCAAAACAAGAAAAAGTGAGTCCTAATTTTGTGATGGCAAAATGGGATGTGTGGAAGACACAAGACTATCCTACAAAACTTTGATCATATCTTACAAATATTCAATTATATCCTCTTTAAAACTAGGTCTTCAACACCTATAAGAGGAGTTTATCTAGTGTTGTCTTATGTGAGGAAACTGGAGGTGGTTCAAAGAAGCACCATGAGACAAGTCATGGCAAGGTCGAAGTTAAGATCTCAAGCCATATTCAAACTCCATAACTTAACAACACAACATTAGAATGACCATTAAGGTGTATGTCAGGCATTGATCTATATAGAGAGGAGCTCTTTTATTGAACCTATAAAAAATAACAGAGATACACACAAATATAGTGTTCTACTTTGATTTAGTAGTTGTATCATCACAACACAAAATGAGCAAAGGATTATTTCTTTAAATACCTTCCTTGGACACATAACTCAAGACCTATTTATAAATAGAGCTACTTAGAGACATGCACATTTACAAATTATTCTAGAGGGACCTCCTAAGAACATATACATGGATTTAAAGTGGTGTGAACAAAAGAATGGAAAAGTGACCATTGACATGCGCTTTCATCGTGAATACAATTGTATTTGTAAATCAAATAGTAATATTATTATAATATGAACAAGCTAGTTGTATATGGAAATTAACTTATTTGTAAATTAAATAGTAATATTATTATAATATGACCAAGCTAGTTGTATATAGAAATTAACTTAGGCCCCGTTTGTTTGCAGGAATTTGATAGGAATTGGGTGCGGGACTTCCATTTTTTTTTGAAATCCACCGTTTGGGACTCTATGTTGCAAACCCGGTTTAGCCTTCAAAACCCGGTTTAGGCCCTAAAATGGGCGGCATCATCTTCCAGGCAAATAGGTGGAATTCAAAATGAAATCCAAGTTTTAGAAAATTATGAACCGAGTTTAATTTCGCTGTCGGGTCCGTGATTTTCAAAACAGGGAGATGCAAAACCGGGATTCCAAAACCTGATTTTGTGATAATAAGGTTTTGACTCAATTCCAATTCCGTGAAACAAACGGGGCCTTATACATCTAAGTATTGCTTATGAATGATGCCACCATTATGGTATTTCTTATTTTAAAAATGGATCATACATATAAAATTTATTTAGGCTAATTCAATGATTCATTTGATATGTCATCACGCCATTAGAATAAAAAATTGGTGGTTAGTCATTTGATTGAAGAAGATGAAAAGCTTCAAACTAACATTTTTTCATCATTTAAGATAAAAATCATCTTCTTACATATAAGATAATAGTAACAATAAAAGAGGCTGGCATGACAAATGGTGTCAATGCTTTGAATCCCTTTAGCACTCTTATTAAGAGCCGAACAATAGGATACAATATAAACAGACTCCAAATGCCAAACAATAATTCCCCTCCCATATAGTCAAGTGCTTCTACACCTTCCCTAATCACATAAAATGTGGTAGTCATCATGGCAAGAAGAATGAACATAACTAGAGTCATAGGAAGAATGAACAATAATGAAGCATTACTCGCATATGGAACTTCACTTCCCAATTCAGATTTGGAATTCAAAGTCTTGGGAGTGATGGTAAAAGAGGATTCTACTAGCCCAATTGACTTAAACAATGCTTCCAATGTACCCAACACAAAACATGATACATTTGATAAAAACCAAAATCGCTCCTCATTCCACCACTCTCTTACACCAAAACTTTCATTCTCAACACCCCACTTGTACTCCAAAAAACTCATTCCATGTTGAAAACAAAGAGCCCCCACAAACCACATGGTTTCGTACTCTCTCACCTGCACAAATCAATCCATTGTTATTCTACATATTCCAAAAAGGTGCAATATATACAATAACATCACACAATATTAGGGCTTGATGGGTACCTTCGGAGTAAGTGATTTGGATGAAAGCAAGCAAGCCACATGCAACGCCATATACAACAGTACAAATACTGAAATACCAGCATAGAACATGCAATCATAAATATAGGCAATTCTCTGCAGAAACATGAGCCTGGTTTTTCGGCTGTAGAACAAAGATGAAGATGGCATTAATAGCATGGAAACCAGTCCAGCTGCTATTCTTTTCCTCTGTGCCAATCGATCGGGAGCAGTTGATGGAGCTATTCCTTTAAATGCCGGTGGAGTAGGCCACAAGTAAATAGACCTCCATCCCAAACAATGTATTCCATATCCTGTCAATAAATCTTCTGTACTCGACCCATACCTCCATCCCACCTGTAATTCAATTCCATCTTAATATCTGGACTTCTATACAAACCCTGATTAAAAGTTCTTATAGGTTTTTAAGTCACCTGCTTTCCCCAAGCAGTTCCCTTTTCATGGTTGCAGCTGCATAAATCCAGAGTCATTTCCTTTGTTACATGTTTTGTCAGGGCTGATTTCCCAAGTTCCAGAGATAAGCCTAGTTCCGGTCTACACTTACAGTCCTCTAATAAGCTCCCTTGTTGGGTTTCAACTCCTGTTACTCCAAGCTAATGTAAGAGATTTCTAATTTAGTTATATCTACTACTTAGCTAGTTTTGGCAAAAGATTTTCACTGTCTATGATCATACCACGCAGAGCTGTTTTTCGAAGAAAACAGCCCGTCCCACAGTAATAAGGACCTTGAATTCCATCCAATCCTTTGAGCAATACCTGTACATCTCACATATGACCTCATTCAAATCAAACTACAGCAAAGAGAGAATTCCCATGCATAGTATATATTAATAAGGAAATATAAACATTTAAGCTGGCGATAACCGTTTATGCCTGTTTTCCTACAGTGGAGAAATGTAATGCCACAGGAGCTCTCATTTGACATACTAAAATTTCGAGTTACCTGTATAAATTCTTCAACTTTCCAACTAAACAAGTGGGTGTTTCCAAGGAATATTTTCTATCAGGTTAAATCGCTAAGATAGCAAGATTTTGAATTATAAATTCTTATCAACTGAAAAAGAGGGATTTTCACTAAAAGTGTTTTATGAAGGTAAAAAGTTAAATATAAGGGGCAGATAACAGGGCCATGAAACTTTTGTCAGTAGAAGGCTCTATGAAAATTTTCCAGAAAATAGGATTGAACTATCCAGTAGCTCTGAATTAATTAATTTGAGTGTTATTTTTTCTTTTTTAAATTTATTTTTATCAGTGAATGTGTAAAAACACTTTCAAATTTATTTATTTATATCTTGACAAGAGTGAAGTAAGATATAGAATTGGATTGGTGAACAGATAAGTTTTTGCAATAGTAAAAGTTTTAGGGTGCTGGATGTTTCATTAAAAAAGAAAATTTCCAAGTGAAAAGGCTGTATATTATCTTTGCTATTCAAGTTTTCATGTTATTACTTATGCACTCTTTCCTGCCCTACTTTTTTACGTTATTGGTTTACTGCAATTTTTGGAATTTCAAATTTTTAGTGTTATTTTAGATTTTAAATTTGACACTTCTCATCCTTTTATATAAGTTGATGTAATATACAAAACCTTTTCAAATTTCAATATGTCTATTTGTTAAAAGTTGCTGATTTCAAAGTTCTCGTTTGGGGTTTTTTTGTTAGGTTTGGATACATTTTCAGGTGGGTATCTTTTTTTGGCTTGATTTGGGTCTAGTATGTTACTATATCAATTTATCTGTACGGGCTACTGGAGGTTTTCTTCTGTTCTTTCCTGCTAGTATGTCCACCTGAACCAGGTTTGTAAACTTTTTACTATTATTAATTTCGTGACCTAGCCACTTTAACGAACAAAAAAAAAAATTTACGAATTTCATTATTATATAAATGAACAGTTAAATTTTTACAATAGTAAAGATTTAGTGTACTTAATTTTTAATTCAATTTTTTTTCCCAAATAAAAATACTGTATCATCTTTGCTTTCCATTTTTCCTGTTGTTATTTCCTAAATTCACAGGTAGTTACTTACATTGTAGAGAAAAACAAGTCGACTTCCATGAACGTCTTGCCTATCAAGATTGTCAAACACTTGTGGAAACTGCACGAAACCCACATTTTCTCCAAGCTTCGTGTCCATAAAAAAACACATGGCATACTTGAGAGCGTTTGAATCATTTATGTACGTATCACAGTCGAGATTCAAAATAAAAGGGCTGTTGCTCAATACTCCTGATACTCGCATCTGCATCATGATTTAAAAACACTCTATCGATTTTAACTGTAGTGCACTATAATCTCATTCAAATTCAGAATTCCCCCAAAACCATCAATACCAAGGCAAAAACAAAAAATAACAAACCAGCGCATTCAGAGCCCCGGCCTTGAATTCATGTTTATATCCCTCTCTCTTTTCCCGCGCCACATAAACAAGCAAGGGGGTATTCCATTCTGATCTATCAATTTTAATGTTATTTAAAACCTGCACAGGAACTGAAAAGATTGAAAAATCGAAGCCCTAGGAAAAAGATATAGGCTAAATAAGAAGCAAATCCTAATTACCTCAACTATAGGCGGGTGGTTATTTGGATTATCAGATGCCCAAGATGTGTACCGCCGCGCAATTTTTAGGGCTTCTTTAGGCTTCTGCGCCAAATCGTTAATCCGATTCTCCAACTGCTCATATTCTTCCTGAATTCAACACATTTATGCATGTTTACCTGATTACCCTACAATAAAGAATCAGCTCATATTAGCAGGCTATAAAACAAAATTTGTGAAATGCTACCTTCAACTCATTCCCCTGTTCAGAAAGGGAAGAAGCCGCGTAAGAACTAAAGAATTTAGCCGGGGATCGAGGTTCGACAGAATGTGATTTGCAGAAAGGCACCCATTTGTGAGCGAATGTGAAAACCTCCAACATCATACAGAAAATGACAGGGGAAGCAGAGTCATCAGAGACATAGCAGGAAACCCTGTCGGCAGGGTAATCCACCGCTAACACAGAAAGAATTGTATTTGCAGTGATTAATGGAGGCTCCTTCTGTGGATCCGCCGTAGTTATGAAAATGTCGACAGGATACAATTTGCAGGCTTCTCCACGTTTTTCATACCTGCAACACCGCGAATTTGAGACAAAATTTATTTACCAAAATAAAAAAAAGCTGCAATGAATGAGAGCAGGTAATACCTACCTGGCAGAGAGCGTGTGGGGAAATGTCTGCCTTTCAACTGGTCGCCATTTGAGGAGAGAGTAGACTATGAAATTGAGTACAAAAAGGCATTCACAGAAACCTGCAATAGCCCAGATGAGAAATGCATCCTGTAAAGGATTGTTGAAACGATATCTGAGAAGCAAGAGAAGGCAAATGCCCCTGCCTAAGGTCAGCGCCCGGTCTGTATTGATGTTTTTTCTTGTGTTGGGAAGGATAAGTGTGGTGTTCAGAGGAAGTCCGTCTACTTCCATTTGCACACGATTTCTGTGGCTGAAGCTTCTTCCCTGCCCTGCTTTTGTACCAGATAAATTGGTTGGACAGAAACTACGAGTGGAGAGGACTAGTGGATGGGTTTGCTGGAGGTTTATAATGGAGAGGACTAGCAGGTCTGGAGAGGAATAAATGGTCTGAATGGCCGTATTTGTATTTTTGGACACAGAAAAATTTTAAAAAAAAAAAATTTACCTTGGAGAGATTGTCAACAAAACAGGAAAAAGAAAGCACCTACGTATCATATTTAACACACCTATCTTTTCATAAATATAGGTAAAGTATCTAAAAGATATCATATTTAAGATATCATATTTGTTTATTATTAATAATTAGCACTTGCACTGAAAGAAGGTGCAAGGGATACACCGATAGGTCTTTGATGTGAAAGCATAATTGAAGGTTTACATAATTAAAGGAAGTGTATTTAAGTGTTGATCTAACTACTAGCAATCACATCTTGGTGTGCAATGGGAATGCCGAAGATATATTGAAAATCAATTCTAAAGAAATATATGAAGAGGGAAGGGATAGATAAAGAACACTGATCACTCATTGGAGTAGGTTGTAAGCATTTTTGTTTGCTCTCAAACCATGCAAAACTTCATAAAAGATTTTTTTATAAAAACGAAACAAGAGAAACGATATTTTCTCTTATTGAATTATAGAGAAATCTCTAAGCATATCCATTTACACAAATACATTCAATCTAGAACACACAATACATTAACTCAAATTTGGTATACAATGCTTCAAAATTGATAACCTATGCACACAATTTTGCAAGTTAAATTCTAAAAATAGGGCACCCATTAAGAGTTTATGATTTAAAAAATTTGAGATGAGTTCTAGTGCTTCACCTATGTGAGAATCACCTAGATGCAATGAACGTTAAGTATTCCATTCATTCTCATGACAGATGGGTTCTTGCGAACCACTCATGAAATATGGGTCAACGAGCTTGACTCAAAAGTACACAATTGAATCCTGCTAGCAATATCATAATTTGATTATTGTGGAAAATATCTCCTACTTATCAATTGATGACCTTAAGGGGCTTTATAATGAATAGTTCATAAGGTACAAAAGTTTCTAAATGTTTTGCAAATGGGGTTGCAAAACAAATGGGCTTAACCTTGGAGAAAACTTTGTGGTTAAGCACGGTTGAGGTGGAGTAGTATTGAGATGGGTGACCTCCTAGGAAGTTTTTGTGCTTCACCTCTATGAGCATTACCTAGATGCAATGAGTGCTAAGTGTTCCGTTCATGCCCATGAGAGATGGGTTCTTGTGAATCACTACTCATGAAATGTGGGTCAATGAGTTTGACTAAAAAAGTACACATTTGAATCCTAATAGCAATATCACAATTTGACATGCTGTGTAAAATATATCCTACTTATCAAGTTCACATTTTATTATTATAGAAAAACATAATTGTAATTACATCCAATCGTATTACTAATCATAAATAAATTCCACGTTAAGTGTACTTTTTTTCCTGCCATACTATATGGGGTGCATTGTGATGAATGACCATCTAGTTAACATTAGTCCTAGTAAATTTTGTATGGAAATCAAAGAAGGGTTTCCGTATGGAGATACATATCCTATATGGCATGTTAAAAAAAATTGGGTTTCCTGTGGTCCATTATTGGGCATTACAGTTGGCCAAGGGATAAAAGCTCCATTTTACTATAGTTCATGATTCCATATTGTGATTTTTGCTTTTAATGCCATGGATACCATTATACATGAGTTTTCTACACCTTAAACATTTGACAAGATTTATATATCTAAGAATATTATTTCCTTCAGACAAAATCTGCTTTTATACTTATGTGATCAGTATATACTTTTGTATGTGATCAAAGTAGCTTCTATTCAATTAGTTTAATGTGTCTTAACGTTTATTAATCAAATAATTTATAAGACAGGTTTTTAATCCTTAAATGACTATATTTTATGGTTGTTTCCAATTTGTCAAGTCTTGTAGACTATAGACACCAAGTTTGAATCTAAGTCAAAAATCAGCTTGCCATGTCCAAGACAAGTCTGAGATGTATAACACTATTTGAGGCCTCCTTGCAAGAGTGGGGTTTTGTTCACTCTATATTTTATATATTGTTTATATTTTGTACTCCTCTTATTTTCACATCATAACCCACCTCCTGAACAAACCCAGCCCTAGCCAAATTATCTAGATTAGGCAGAATATGATCTCATTGCCATATTCAATACAAAAATGAATATCCAAGGGGCAATATCATGGATGGTGGACTAGTCTTGTCTTTTAAATGTTTAGTTAAACTTAATTTGGAGAATTAAACCTAGTCTCTCACAAAATAAACTTAATTTGGAGACTTAAAAGTGGTCTCTCACAATGGGAAATATAATACTTCATTCCATTCCACATGCACGACATCTTCACTATAATAAGTAATTCATTCCATTCATGTTTACCTATGAGCAGCTACAAGAAGCCTTCTGTACATTGATTAGTTGTTGGATCAATCTCTTCTCACAGGTAAAGCCAATTTCTATGTGGAATTTGCTTGGGGTAATTGCTTTTCATTATATTTTGAATTTAATTAGAAATCATGGTGGGGAATCCATGGTGGATTCTGTTGTGTGGGTGGCTTACAAATAGTGGTGGAATTGATATTTAAGCAGGTGCAATGTAGGTCTGGATAAGTTTTGTTAGCTGCTCAGCTCCTCACAGGTCAGTGGGGGCAGATTTTCCTATTTTAGAGCATCTGGGATGGGCAGTGCGTGCTCCATGTCCTCCAGAAACACTCTTCGCCATTATTGAAATTGCTTTTATGTTATTGTATTTTGTATTTTCTGTTCAAAAACTATTCTCTAGATTTCTCTCAATCCAAAACTCTGTTCCTCCTAAAACTAATGAGCGTCTCTAAACTGCCCTCAAATTCAAGGCTACTTTGGCAATCTTAGGAAATGAAAGCTTGGTGTATATTGGGCTATGCATGTAGAGACTTAGAAGACGCTTTGGAATGAAATGGGCTACCTATGAGGAAATCTTTGCAGTATTACAAGCACTTTCATGGAAGTTATTTGCAGCAATAGTTGGTCATGAAAGAAAATTCAGGGCTAATGTCCATCCGAAGTCTCACCGTCTGTGGTGGGTCATGCACTTCATTCTAAATTTGATGTTTTTGGTTTCTGCGACATTTTTGGAATCTACGGTACATATGTCAGTATCCGTGAGGATGATCTTTTTGCATTACAAAGGCTACAAGCATCACTATTATTGGGGAGAGAGGGGAAACCAAATTAGAGGAATTGCTTCTCATAAAAGAAACAGTTGGGGATGGGAATGAAAAGGAATCCGTAACCCCTTGTGCTATAACATGTCATTTATCATGAGCGACATGAGCATGGATGAATCCAGTACTAAACAAAGGATTCAGTTGTCAATAATCTCGTCCAGCACGCATCATCATATGGCAGTTTCATTACGAGTGTCTCTGCTAAAAGCCCACACAAAATTTATGATCTTCTTCAATGTAGGGGAGACCTGACAACTGACAAATGCTACACTTGCATGGTAGAGATAAATTCCACGGTATGACGATCATGTGCACAGACGGTGAGTGCAATAGTTTTCTATATAAATCCAAACAAAAATTGATTGCTGCAATAAGCAGGTGAAAGGGACAAAACAAAATCAGCGGTGATGATGAGTTTCATGGTCGTCCAAAGGCTCTGAGTAACTGTCATAACCCAAAATATTGAATACTTAATTATTGATGGAAAAACAAATTGGATTTCAAATTTTAAAATAAAAGTTAACAATTTTTGTTCACATATCTTAGCTTCCGGAAGAATAAACGGTTATGGAAGAAATGGAGGAGTTAATAGGATAACCATTTTTCTTTTTGGGGGGAGAACTTTCAGCTAGAGATAGGTGTTTCAAGATCCTTCGTTCGCTGGGGAGGAGGGGAGAAATTTTGAAGATTGACTCTAGGAGTTTGGGAAGGGGGATGGCCATATCAGTCTGTGGTTTTGGCTCAGATTCAATGGAGGAGAGACCGACGATTCCAAGGAGTGAGGTGACTGATCTATCAAATGGATTCTGGAAGGGATAGATAGGCTTGAGATAGCAGAGAATGAACAGAAAATGGGATGGTAAATGTGTTCTTCGATCATTCTACCATATTTTTGCTACTGTCGACCAAGAGAGGCACCATCCGCGCCAAGGCATGCATGCATCGCAAAATGAGGGAGTCTTCTCAGTAGTGAACAAAAGGTCCAGCTACACCAACCGCTTCCTCAGGTGGATGTCAGCCCATGAGAAACTTGGCACCCATTTTACTCTAGATATTCTAACATTCTGTCACGCTACCAGGACAAGAGAAGGTGGGGTTAAAAAAAAAGAGATATTACTGAATGGAAAAAGATAGATTGCAGAGGAAGTTGTTGTGGTTTTGGTTTCACCAATTTGGTGTTCGTTCACGCCTTGTAGAGAGAGCGGGTAGCGCGAAGGGGGCTCCTGTATTTTCCAATACCTGGTAAGAGGCCTTGGATCAGCCTATGTAGGCACAAGGCTGAGAGATGCTCTTATCTATCATAGATGCTTGGGACGTACGCTATTTCCATAAGAGGATGGCACATTCAATTTTTATTGCCTACGGGTTGTATGCTTTTAAAGTCATCCAGGAGGAGTAGAAAAGTGGCCTACCGGTGGCATCACAGGCCTCCAACTAATGGTCTTTTACATGCATCGTGCTCTGATAAAGTGCGTTCTTCAACTCCTAAAGTCCAATATTTCTTAGGAGATCCTAGTATACAACTTATTTAAAGGTTAGTATTTTAATTCGACTATATCCATAAGATTTGGTGATGAATGTCTTGTTCATTTTTCTTGAATGTTATGCCATGCTGAGAGCACACTCGGAAAGGATTTATTTATGCGAGTTGGAAAATCTATTTTCTTGAAAATTTGATGTTACCGCATTCTTTGAGTCGACATATCCTTCAAACTTTCTATCATATAGTTCTCATACCTGGTTTGTGCTTTCAAGTTTCGCATGCACATCTACCACCTCATTGCCAACAATAGTTTTTGACAAAAACAAATGCACAGTGGTTTCTTATATGCTGGACATACCAACTTTAGCTATTGGGGCGTTGTGTTTCCTTATCATTTTTTTCAAGTTTTACAGTAGAATAATACTCTGATTATGTTTACAGCTGCTAGAGGTTTTTGACATAGCACGATCATATATGAGAAATCAAATATGCTAGATTTTAACTTGATAATGGCACTGCAAACTTAGAATTTTGACCATAGCTGTAGGATGGAGTATAGAAAACTAATTTTGAATTATGTTTTATTGGCATTTGAGTTATATTATGAATTCCATAAAATTCTCTAGAGTGAAGAGTAGGAGTTGAATATGTTATTTTTCTATCATTTTGGATACCCTAACTTGCTAGAATTGT
>MU224939.1:744397-769451 GCA_018584345.1 Thuja plicata
ATTATAAAGTGATCAATTTTGTCACAGAGGAAAGTATGAAAATCAGATGAAGAAATGAGTGATTCTGCAATTGAAGATGAGAGGAAGTAAAGTGAATGGCCGTCTATAAATTAGGGGAGTGGGATCCTGAAATGTATTCCCATGTGCCACGCATCTCGTTGTATTGATGCCTCCATTTGGTGTAACACAGTCGTAGCCACCTTAAGCTTAACGTGGCATAATCACTTTCATACAAACCTGTTGTTATCCAGCTGGTTGCACCATTTTCCTACAGTCATGTGCCGTAAACATTTCCCAATGGGAGCTTTTTAACGGCGTAAGACTGCCGGAATGTCTGAAAATCCCGACGGGCATCTCCCCAGGAGTAATCCTATCGGGATCATAATTTAGGGGTCAAAGGTAGTGCTCTCTCTCTCTCTCTCTCTAATCACCATGCAGGTGCCAAAGTAATATCCGATTATACCCATAGAAGAGTGGTCTAGACTTAGTGAGGCTTGGCTGAGCAAAGCCTGGAAACATGCAAAGAACATATCCTAGGGTATCTTAGCAATGCATGCTCCTTTAGATCTCCTGGAATGACCAGTCAAGGAGGATGTGATTCACTAATATATTACCATTTGTATTAAAAGGAGATAATTAATGTTTCAGTTGAAAGAATTTCTGTGCAAAGAAAAAGGAAATTTAATGTGTCAGTCCAAAGAATTTATGTGCAAAGACAAGGAGATAATTAGGGAGGATCATATACAAATTTGATTTTTTATTTTAATTTATTTTCATTTTTGCAGTTTGTAAATCCAAACTCACAATATTCTTTCTGATGTTTTTGTAAAAAGGAAATAGCATTTTTGTTTTGTATTTCTTAAGTTAATGTGTCTCAAAATTATTAATCAAAGCAGGGCCATTTTATTGCAGATGGGATAATTTCAAACGACATTTGCAAGCCATGCGACGCCATAGTGATGTTAAAGGAGTTGAAATTCGGCAGGCTAATGCATCAATATATACCTTTCCTATTTATACCACAATATACAACTCAAAATAGTTGTATATAATGTCTCGCCAAAAAATTCTATTAATATAACAACTATAATTATTAAACATACATAGCATTGACGTTTGACCTAATTTTATCAAAGTTTCATGGTCTCTATTTCCTCCAACACTTAAAACTGCTGAAATAAATATACATTATTCATCTGATGATCACAAAATATTATCTAGAGGTGAGGAATAAATCTAGGCTTCTTCCGACAAGTCAAATAATTTCAGAGGTGCACGATTTTGGTAAGCCAATGTAACTTTTCAATGAAAACAAAAGTAGGATTTAGTGTTTATATAGTTTACTATGGCTGTAAAAATTTATTTTACTCCAAAGAACAATGTGATTGCAATGAAACACACCAATCCAGAGATACCATAAATAAACAGGATGCCTGCTTCAACTATATAAATAGTAGCATTGTTAAACTTTTTCTCATAGTAGAGATAAAATGGTGAAGGGATACGCATACGCGCTCTTGTTATTATTAGTCACAACGTCTGTTGCGTTTGCTTCCGGTAAAATGCATTCATTTTGTCAATAAATTAGGGAATACATAATTGATGAATGTTGATGGCAATTCCAGATGAGTCCCTGGTATACGACTACTACAATGCGTAAGTTGTCACTGCGACACCGTATGCCAGTTTCACTTGCCAATCCTACTTTCACTCAATCTTGGTGTGCCACGACATTATGAAACAGTAGACATAAAATTTGTGGCTTTAATGGAAGTGGAATTTTTTGCAGGAGAAGAAACGTTAGACGCTCAGAAAGGTAACAGTCATCCGCCCGACACCGTCAAATCGTCATGCACTCCAAATTTTCACGGCAATGGAGAAACTTCACGAGAGCTTTTTAACAGCGCAAGACTGCCAAAATGTCTGAAAATCTCGACGGGCATCTCCCCAGGAGTAAGCCTATCGACTTAATTATACCCAGCTCAGTCCATGGTCGACACATACCAAGAAGGTTCTAGAGATTCATTAAAACTATGTGCAATCATCTATAGTTGCTCAATCATATTTTCTCACATTTATTTCATTAATATACCAACTAACTATAACCTATAGTCTTCTCCACATTTATTGTATATTTTCTTATAAATAGAATGCTTGAGCCTGCCATTTTCAGTGCTCAATTTTGGAGCAATATTTCCTTGTAGTGTTTGTGTTCTGGTTTTTTTTCTCGTGGTATCAGAGCCAGAAGTGAAGAATGGTGATTGCAATTTCTGCAAAGTGTTATGTTGTGTCATTATTATTGTGTTTGCTGAGTATTGGAACTTAAGAATTCTGGAATACTTTTGTTAGAAGGCTACCCTAGTTATAGAGCATGCAATATGCTAAGGATAATACCATTTACGTGGATCAGAGAAGTCAACAGTGTTGAAGGTAAGTTTGGCTCAAGCTGAAGAGTGGTTTATTTTCGTTTGTGAAAGGCTTATTTGAGGAATAGAAGAATACCAGTTTAAGAAATCTTTGAGTTATCTTGAAGGGGCAAGTTGATGTGTGAAGTGTATTTCTTTATATTGTTATGATTTACTATTTTGTGGTGATCTTGGAAAATATGGTTTTTATGGTAAAATAAGCCAGCTAGAATATTGAATGGTGTTGCTTTTGTAGTTGAGACATTTATGGGATGTATGTGTGATTATGGATTGTAATGAGAAATGAAAGTCTCTTTGAAGATGCAACTTGTTTTATGCAACAAGATTGTTTGTTGATATGGTGATCAAGTATATTTGAAAGTTATTCTTGTAAGTGCATTTTGAAAGATTTGTGTTCTCATATTTTGAAGTGGTTGATAAAAGTGAAAAGTGGTGACTTTTTTTGTTGAGGTAAAGAGTTTGATAAAGCTATCTTAATCCTTGTAAGCCATAAGTTTTTTTTAAAGTCTTTGAACATTGCTTGGCTCATAAAAAGGCCAACATCAAGGCATGATATTTTCTAGAGGCTCAATGTTTGTGTAATTGTGTGTTTGAGATTTTTATTGTGTTTCTAATATGGCTGCCATCGAGATGTCTAATATTGTGGTTAGTGAAAAATTAGATGGATCTAATTATTCTAGTTGGAAATGTGAAATGGAGTTGATTTTACAAATGAAAGGTTTATGGGAAATAGCAACAGAAGAAAAACCTACAGATCAAAGCCAACATGAAAAATGGAATAAAATGGATTTGAATGCACATGCTACACTTTTATGGCAGATTAGTCTAGGGATTAGGCCTCATGTTCAAAATTTGAAAACAACAAAAGAGATC
Organism: Thuja plicata; assembly: GCA_018584345.1. NCBI lineage: Eukaryota > Viridiplantae > Streptophyta > Pinopsida > Cupressales > Cupressaceae > Thuja > Thuja plicata. The sequence continues at coordinate 747,697 of MU224939.1, forward strand.
TGAGAAACTCTGAAAATAATGTATGAAAGAACTAGTAAATTAAAAGTGATGGACATTAAGAGGCAATTAACTCATTTGAAAATGAAAGAAGGAGATAGCATGAATGATCATATTGCTAAATTAAAAAATTTAAGAAATCAACTTGCAATGATGAAGGTTGAGTATAAAGACCCTGAAATCGTAGATTTTTTAATTGAAACCTTCCAGATGAATACAATAATTTCATTCGTACATTGGAACTAAATGGTTCAAATTTGAGAATATCAAACTAGAAGAAGTGTATGGTCCTTTGTTGAATGAAGAAGAAAGGCTTAAAATTTTTACAAGTGAGTTTAGCAAGATTCAAGCATTTATAGCTAGAGGAAAATATAAGAATTACAATCAAGGAAGATCATATCCAAATCAAAGAAAAAATCAAGGGAATCAACATAGAAATAATCATTTAGGCAACGGAGTCAACAAAGTGATAATAAAAATAGACAAAGTTATCAAAGGCAACAAAATGAATGGAGAAATTATAAAAATAACTTTAAAGGAGAAAGTGCTATCATATGCTATAATTGTGGACAAGAAGGACATAAAAGTGATCAATATTTTAAGAAATTGCAAAGGAGATTTAATCAAAGAAGGAAATCAACTCTTGTTCAAGAAGAGGGTGATCATCATATAATGATAGCTTCTTTAGCTACTCAAGGTGATTCAATTAATGCATGGTATATTGATTAAGGAGCTTTCCAACATATGACTTACAACAAAAACATCTTTTCTCTCTTTAGAACAAACAAAAGATGCAAAAATATTTCTTGGTGATGATAATTCACATGACATTGAAGGAATAGGTACAATTTTGATAAAGGGAAATGATGGAAAACAATCGGAAATAACTAATGTGAATCTTGTACCTAAGTTGACCTAAAATCTTCTTTCAGTGAATCAAATAACTCAACATGGTTATAAGTTGTAGTTCTATTCAGGTAATTGTTTAATCAAGAATATTAATGATGGATACAAAATAGTGGCAACAGGAGTTGCGAATGATGACATATACAAATTTTTAGCATCTGTTGATAAGAAAGCATGTATTACTACAAGATCATCCTTGAGTGAGCTTTGGTATCAAAGATATGGTCACTTAAAGTATTAAAGTTTGGCTATGCTTTCAAAGATGGATATGGTTGATGGACTACCATGGATAAAGGTAAACACAAATGTGTGTGAAGGATGCATGGTTGGTAAACAACATAGAGACACTTTCGAGAGGTCTACATGGAGGGGAAGAAAAAGCCTTGAACTTGTCCATAGTGTTTTGTGTGGCCCTATGAATCCCACATCAAAGGGAGGAGCTAGGTACATCTCGACATTCATTGATGATTTTTTGAGGAAATTTTGGGTTTACTTCCTAAAGAAAAAGGATGAAGTATTTAACAAATTTGAAATGTTTAAAGCTCTTGTGGAAAATGAAAGTGGAAATAAGATCAAGTGAATAAGCACAGATAATGGTGGAGAATATGTAAAAAATAAGTTCAAATCATTTTGTGAGTATAGTGGGATCAAGAGAGAAATGACTATTAGATCTACTCCTCAACAAAATGGTGTTGCTGAAAGGAAGAATATGAATTTAGTAGAAATGACACATTGTATGATACAATCCAAGGATCTTCCTTTGTTCATATGGGCTGAGGCTATTAATATTGCATCATTTTAAATAGATCTCCCACAAGTTCTTTGCAAAACATTACTCCCGAGGAAGCATGGAGTGGGAGGAAACCAAATGTTAAGTATTTTAGAGTGTTTGGATGTGAAGCATATGCTTATATACAAAATGAGATTAGACAAAGAAAATTTGACAAGAAAAGTTTTAAGTGCATCTTTGTGGGCTATGATAATCAAAGGAAAGGATATAGGTTGTATGATCCTAGTATGGAAGATGTGTTTACAAGTAGGGATGTCAAGTTTAATGAATGGTTTGATGATATGAAAAAATCCTCTCCCATTCCACAAGTGGCCATAGATAATCACGAGTCTTCCAATGATTTTAAAATTTGTGAAAGTTCTAAGGAAACCTTTAACATAGTTGAGGAATCTAGTCATCTTCCAAAGACCAAGAGTATTCAAGATATTTATCAAAGGACTCAACAAATTAATTATGCTTTAATGACCACCATAATGAAGACTAATGATCCCCAAACATATGATGAGGCTAAAGGAAAACATAAATGGGAAAAATCTATGTAAAATTAGTATGATTCTTTGATAAAGAATAAAACTTGGGAATTGGTGGACTTACCCAAGGGTAATAATGTGGCTAATAATAAGTGGGTCTATACAACTAAGTTTAAGTCAGATGGGAGTATTGAAAAACATAATGCAAGACTAGTGGCCAAAGGGTATTCACAAAAAGAGGGAATTGATTACACAGAAATATTTTCCCCAGTAGCAAAGATTAGTACTGTCATGACCATTATAGCATTAGAAACTCATTTCAAGTGCCCTCTTCACCAAATGGATGTTAAAAATGCATTTTTGAATGGTGAAATTGATGAAGAAATCTATATGACTCAACCCCAAGGCTTTAAAATTCCAGGACAAGAACACTTGGTTTGCAAATTAAGGAAGTCTCTATATGGTTTGAAACAAGCTCCAAGGGCTTGGTATGCTAAAATTGATGAATATTTCCAAATTCAAAGCTTCCATAATAGTCCTCATGATCCAAATTTACATATGTGAAGGAATTTGATGATGGTGGCATCATAATTATTGTACTTGACATTGATGATCTTATCATTACAGGAAATAACATGAATCAAATTAGTGGCATAAATTTATAATTGCAAGATACCTTTGAGATGACAGATCATGGTTTTCTACATTACTTTCTTTACATACAAGATGATAAAAGGATGATGGTATTTATCTCTCTCAAACAAAGCATGCTCTAGACTTCTTGAAAAGGTTTAGGATGAAATATTGCAAGAGTGTGTCTATTCTAGTTGCTCTAGGATTGAAGTTAAGCAAGGATATGGAAGGTGAAGTTGTTGATCCTACCTTATACAGGCAATTGGTTGACAGTCTTGTGTACTTGACTCACACTCGACCATATATTTCTTTTGCGGTAAGTGTGGTTTCCAGATTTTTGAGTTCCCTAAGGTCCCACATTGGATAGTAGCCAAAAGAATATTAAGATATGTTCAAGGGAATTTAATAGCGGGGGTATATTATTCATCTCATGGAGATCAACAACTTATTGGTTATTCATATTTAGATTGGGAAGGATGTGTAGATTATCACAAATCAACTATAGGTTATGTTGTCTATCTTAGTTTAGGTGCCATTTCATGGTGTTGTAAAAAGAAATTTACTATTTCTCTATCTACTACAAAAGTTGAATATACCACGACAAATGAAGTAGCTAAAGAAATAACTTGGCTATAGGCTATTCTATCAGTACTCAAGCAACATCAGGAAGGATCTTCTATACTTAATTATGACAATCAAAGTGCCATCTTGTTGTCCAAGAATCCAGTGTTTCATGCTCGAACAAAACATATTGAGGTCTATCATCATTATATCAGGCATCTCATCCAACAAGAGGTGATTCATCTTCAATATTGCAAGACAAAGGACTAGATTGCTAATATATTCACCAAGGCATTATGTGAAACTAAGTTTGTATTTATTATCTATATATTTCAGGCTTACGAGCAGTCACCTAACTATCTCATGGTTGTCATTCAGGGGGTATTCTAGTGAATTCCAACCATTGTATTTATAGAATAATGAATAATGATTGTAAATGGGTACCTAACAAGGCTTTAGGTCAGGATCCATCAATTCTAGATTTTGGGAGGATATTTAGAATAGTTAGTATAATTAATTTAGGGGGGATGTTGAAATAAATTAATTATACCCAGCTCAATCCATGGTCGACACAGACCAAGAAGGTTTCATAGATTCATTAAAACCATGTGCAGTCATCTACAAACACCCAGTCATCTTTTCTCATGTGTCTTTCATTAATATACCAACTAACTATAACATATAGTCTTCTCCACATTTATTGTATATTTGCTTATAATAGAATGATTGAGCCTTCCATTTTCAACGCTCAATTTTGGAGCAATATTTTCTTACAATGTCTGTGTTCTGGGTTTTTTCTCAATTGAAGCACCATTTACAGCTACAAACCCAACATACTAGGAAGCCACAAACACTCCTCCATTGAATGCAAAAGCTATGAGCCCCAAATAAACAAACAAGAATTCTCATAGCCCCTAACAAAGCTTTCCAACACCAAACACATAACAAAGACCACTAAAACCAAGAATGCCTACAAAGAACCCACAACACATGCCCAATCTAGGCCAAGAAACTCAACATCACCATCTTCATCCTTTGATTCTTCTCTCGTAGCATCCCTTGTGTTCAAAATTTCTCCTCCACACCCTTTCCTGCTCATCCTCTTTGGATTTTTCTGATCCGAGTCTAAATTATATGTTATATGTGTATTAATTAATTAGTAATTTATATTATATGAATGTATAAGTGTTATGTATTATAGTAATAGATATAATAGTATTACATATAATTATCATATATTTACAATATAAAAATTATAATAATTATTAGAATCTACAGATATAATATATTATATTTTATATAATTTGTCAATATATATAACTTATCTTAGTGTCAGTTCTACAAAGTCTTTAAAAATATTTAAGTTATTATTTTTAATTTCACATTTAATATCTTATGGGCTATCCTTGAACCTTCTATAGGTACAATTGATAGTTATGAAAAAAAAAGTTTTAAAATGTGTGTTTTGCCACTACACCTTACATGAAGCCACTCTCTAGCAGTCTTTAAAATTTTAAAGTAAACTTAAGAAATTCACGAGTTGCTTGAAATCAAATAAATTATTTTAAGTTTATTATTTATTTATTTTTATAAAAAATAGACGTTTCTATGTTTTATTAAATAAAAAATGTCAATTATTTGTTCTAATTTTTCAATTATAGATTATAAAATCTTTAGTTTTCTTTAAATTTAATGGGCAATACAATTTTTCTAAAATAAGAACAATTATTTATTTAACAATCATACAATTTTAATCTTTATGCTATGATGAAACACCAAAATATGATAAAAAAACATCTTTCTTACTAAAATTGAATGTTTCAACAAATAAAAACTAAATATTTAATTTAATTTATATAAATTTAAAATATTTATTATTCCCCTTATTATAATTTCTACAATATTTTAAATTATTTCTCTTAAATTTATATGAATAACATATTGCATTTCCTTGCTATTACTAACTTTTAGAGTCTCGTGGATTTAGACATGCATTAACTTTTTTGGAGTTTCTAGTACATGCAAATAATATACTAGCAATCGCACCTTAGTGTGCAATGGGAATGCCATAGAGTTATGGAAAGGTCATTTAAGTATTTGTCCCTTTGTTTGTCAATTCCTCTCATCCTCTCTAGATCTCCTTGTACCATCTATACATCTTTAGAACATATAAACACTAGAGACTCTTTAGAATCCTATTTTTCAAGACAGTTCTAACATTTGTAGAGACATTGTTAGTGCCATTTGTGAGCTTCTATTTATTGGAAGGATGAATATTGCAATGAACTATTAAGCATTAACAATAAAGAGGCATCAAAAAATGATGATTTAAAGAAAATTAAGAGACCGTATAAATACGCAAATAAGATGTGATACGATGCCATGGTTAAATGTCTGCCAATGAGTCGACAATCTTGAGATGAACAAAAAAGGGTTGCTTGTAAGAATGAGGTACTACAGGGCACAAACAAGATAGTGTAATTTGTACATTGTAGTACATATATACTTATCAGCCAACATAGAAAATATTGAATGATAGAAATGTAATAAATAAAACTTTCATGTAGCACAAATGGACTATGAAATTGGTCAAACAATAGCAACTAGTGAATATTGTCCATTTAAAAAAATCTCTCCATCCCTCACACACTCCTATCCCCCTACCTATATCTGTATTGATACCCCTCTATTTCCCTTGATCTTCCCATATATCTCTTTCTCTATATTTCTTACTCTTTTTATATACCCCCCTCTCTCTTTGTCCTGATTGGAAACATAAGTCTATTGGTAATGGAGATTAATTGTCTTCCTAATTCATTTGTTTTTTTAGACATGTTTGGATTTGTGTAGTTCAATGCATAATTGTTTTGAATACATCAATTCTCCATTGATAGTTTCTTTGCACAAGCAATGTAATTTTGCAAATGTCTTAATAATTGACCTTTTGTATCACACAAATATATGCAAAATATGAACCAAATTTATTTCTAATAAACCTTGGACACTTGTTCGGTGTACTCATTGCACACCAAGGTGTGATTTCTAACAGGAGCAAATAGATATATAAATATATCAACAAAAGATCAGGGTGATAGATTTTATTGAACCGCCACTAAGGAACTTTACCTCAAAGATTGATAAGAATTGTAAAGTTTCTGCAACGTAAGTATCTTATACATATTTTCACACACGTACATAGCTACATTCAGGTAAGCCCTATATTTGCACACACGTACAAATCAGGCCTAAGCATATATCTTTGTGTCTATGATATCATTATGTATTACGCAATGAAGTATAAAAATGATTTGTAGGGAACCATACATATTATAATATTAATGTAAATCTCCTTATCAATCTCCAAAATGTATTGCAGTGTCCTTCGTGGCATTTTGTACAAAAACTATTATTATTAAAATATTTAATTAAGATTTTTGGTCCCACAACTAACATGAACATATTTATAATATTATATATCTTGATTAGAAACCACTAAATAATCTATTCTAGTACTGACAAATTATGATTGCAGTGTGCAGATATTTTACCTTGGGCATGAGTCATCCTCTAGTTGGGCTAATCTGTTGATGACGCTGACCACTATAGCAATCTTGAATTCTCTGCCGCCACTACTATTGTTCCTTTCAAATGAGTTTTTAATTGTCGTATGAGTCCAACTTGCCACATCTCAAATCGGCATTCTGTCAAACAATTGGCCTTCAAACTCCATCTGCAAGCATTTAGTGTACATCACAGAAGGGCAATGGTAACATTGGAGTTTAACTTGAAACCTTGCACAATGATGAAAGCATAGATCACCATGCCCTATTCCAGGGCTCCAAGCACCCTACATGCCATTAGCAAATTGACCTTCTTTCCTTGTAAGGGCATCATGCATTCCTGCAATAGAATGCCCACCACCTTGACCTTTGCATTCGATATCAAACGTATTTCTTAGCGAATGGATCAGACAGGATGCACATTAGGTACTGGAAATCTATTGAAGAGGGGGCTAAGTTTACAAAACATAGAGGTAGAAGAACATGAATCTACTTCTACCTACATGATGGAAAATGGTAGCAAAATCCAGAGAACTGGTAATGGATGAATGGTTCCAACATTTAGCTCGTAGTCTCGAGATATTGTATAGTCTTATTGTTTGTCATTTGTTGATCTAAAAATTCTTGCATGCTTAAAACCAATGATAGGAACTACCGAAACCTTTTGTTGTAGCTTGTGGCTCTAATGCATTTACTTCCTTGTTTTCTTGAAATGAGTTTGTTGATCCAAATGTTTTTGAAACAAGGCTAATTGAAATGTCCTTCTCAATTGCAAAATCATCCTCACTGCTCTTCACAAAATCAATCAATGTCCACCATGTGGAAGTTTGAAAGATAATGCATGATTTGTTGCATCTACCTTCTCTTCTTGTGCAACAAGATGAACCCCTTTTGTCTTTTCTTTATTGATATTTTGGCGACACATGCTATCATTAAAACCCAAGAATACATCTCCTAGAATCTTTATCTTCAAGTTGCTTTTTAGGTTCCTCTTGTTCTTTCTCATTGGTCTGTGCATGTTCTTCTTGTGATGATCCCCTTCCTCCTCCTAGGATTTCCATGTATACCTTCTTCCTCTAATAGTCATAACTCTTCATAATGTCTCTTTACTTTTTAATAAATAAATATAGTCTCACTAAAAAAGGGGACATTGGAGACTAACTCCATCATTCCAACCAAAAAAATCTATTGTCATTTGGCCACCGAAACATCCTTAAATTGAGGGACAAACTAATAAATTTTCTCAGTAATACCTCAATCGGAATCCTCTTCATCCTTTTAATACATTTTATGCTCCTCTTTCCATCAAACGTAAGGGTTGTAGAAGAATAGTGAGAAATAGAAAAATTACAAGGAGGCACAATGAGAATGGTATTTTTTGACAAGTTGAGTAAGTTCAATAAGGTACCATATAGAAAGAAGACAATTTTGACCCCTACGAGGATAAAATTTGAGGACGTTTGATATGTGATTTTTTAGTAGTATATTTATACATGGGAATACATTCAATGACTGATAGCATTCCCAACTTGTAAGTACAAAACAACGACATTGAAGTATAGTTCTGAAAAAAAAGTTACATAAAATTATAAATAGTACAGATTTGAGCATATGTTTTACATTTTTAACATTGAATATAAGCATTTGAGGCATTCACAAAACTTACCAAGCAAAGGAAAAATCAAAATGTATAGGGTGGGTCCTTAAAATATATGCAAATCTTCTTCTTTCGAGAGTTTTCCTTCAATTGAATTCTAACCCTCAATCATAATCCTCTTCATCCTTGTTATGTAATACCCCTTTCCAAATAAATAATAAACCCTTCAAATAAAAATAAAAATTTTGAAGTTTTTATATTTCTCACTATTCTTCTGCAACTCTAGTCAAACCCTTCAATGGAAATTGTAGCTAAGCAAACCCAACATGTTTTGGTTTCAAAGGATTGACTACTTGGGAGTGAAACAATCGAGGTTGGGATTGATGATGATGGTAAATCTCTAGAAGTGTGTAAGCGTGGACATGTAGGCATCCTGATAGAATGTGAACTATCTAACACCTCTACATCATTTGCAGTTCCCGCATGTCTTAAAAAGCCCTTCTTTCCAACCCTTTCTTGCATGGCCAAGGAAATCTTTGCACACAACTCCTTGACATTAAGTTAACAATTTCCAAAGTGTTTAAAATCAATAGGGAGACACTAAGTAGAAGAAAAAAATTGTAACACAAAATCAAAAAATCATAATGGATTGAAAGCAAATGACCCAAACAAAACAAGCTAAGCCTTACTCCTTCGATGTGTTGAATTCGTGGGTAGAGAAAGATGCAGAGGAACAAAGTGCCTCTTTCCATTCTAAGTTTGGCTTTGTTAATGGCTTTTGTAATGGTCTTGTTTGCTCTGTCAATCAATAATCTTGTTTTATGGGGAAGAAGATGGCAAAATGTTCATTCTGCTCGATGCCTTTTGATGATATACGCTCTTCATATTATTAATAAAAAATTAGTGGTTCTACTATTTTATCAAAATAATTCTATTATAGAATATAATGTCTATAACAATAATTATAATTATTACATTATTCTAAAAATAGATTTAATAATATACATTATATAAATATAATCACGATAAAATATTTTTTTTTTAAATAATAATTTATACTATATTAAATAGAATAAATATATAATTTATATTATATGCAAAATATTAAATATAATCATATTCTATAATATTTTATAATTATATTTAAAATATAATGTGTATATTTTAAAAATAAATTTAAATTATATGTTATATTATCATTAAAATCATAATTAATTATAATTTGACTAAACGATATTGTAATTAGCTCTTTTAAATTTGTATAAATTAATTTAAAATAGAATTATAAGTTAATAAATATTAGATTAAGTTAAATAATATTATATAACATAAAATAATAATATATAAATATAATTGTTGCTGTCATAATTAATTAAAAATATAATTTAAACAATAAAAAAAAAAAAAAATCATTTAAAAATATATTATAAAACAAAAAAAATTCCTAAATTTGTATAAATTAATTTAAAATAATATCATAATTGAAATATATTAGATTAAATTAAATAATATATAATATAATATAAAATAATAGTATATAAATATAATTATAACTGTCATAATTAATAAAAAAAATATAATTTAAACATTAAAAATAAAACTCAAAATATATTTAATTAAAAATTAAAAAATTTCTTGTGTCGTGCAAGGACTAAATATGTTTATATTTTTGGTCTGGTCTTCTTTTTGGATAAACTTTGGCCATTTATTTTATTTGGGCCAAGATTTTAGATCTGAACAGCATGACTCCATTTTTTCTCTAAACAGTCAGAAACTAGCAACATTTGCGAAATTATCGATGCTATTCAGGTTGTGCCAGGTTGGATATTGTCTCTAGGGTGAAAAATAGGATTACGTGATTGCCGCACCTCAGCATGGAGGGAACGGAGGCAATGCCACACAGGTATTAAATGCACAACTTATATATTAAATTATTTAAATAGTATTAAAATAATGATTTTGACTAAGAAAGCGTTACACAATTTTTTATGACTAGCTTTGATATAATATATTAAAAATTAAAAAAATTCTCGTACGTCATTCCTCCATAAGAAAGCATAGTCTCTTATATCGAATGATACGTGGTAGGTGGAAAAAGGTAAAAGAAAACCAATGGCCAAGATGAGTTTAATGGTAGTCATTGGCCTCTCCACCAGCTGCAACCGTCCATCGCAAAAAATAGGTCGGGGCTTTCCAAAATGGAAACGCCTACGGCGTAAAAATGGTTGCTTTGTCACTACACCTCACATAAATTCGCCCTTTTCTACGACAATTTTTAGATTTTGAAAGTAAATTGTTAAAGTTATTGTAATGTATTTTTATTTTTATTTTTTTCAACAAAAGTGGTCGTAGCCACTAAAATATTTCAAAATTTTAATTTATTATTTTTAATAATAGATTTTTTTTTAAAAATAAAAAATTGATAAATAGTTCTTATAATCTTTCAACTATGAATTATAATCTTTGCTTTTTCTAAGTTTAAATTGTAATAATTTTTTCCAAAATAAGAACGATTATATTCTAATTCTATGCACCATCCAATCTATAATTAGTTCTTTCAATATCAATGAAGGAATGTACTAATCAAATATGTTTAACAACCATAAAATTTGATCTTTATGTATGGAAACTCAAAATCAAAAAGTATTCAACTAAGATTTTTGTCTATGTAATGATTTTTATATATCCAAGTAAAAGGGAGGTTTTTTTTAGAAAAAACCTTTGGCTACGTTCTAGTGTAGCCCTGCAACAAATTACTAGTAAAAAATTAGAGACTTTCAGTTTATAACAAAGTAAATTATTCTGAAGCAATTGTTATGAATGTCTTTTACTTTTTCTAAAAACCTTTTGATACAATTTTTGGATAGTTTAATTGTTAGTAGTATTTGAAATAGATATAAAACTGATGATTTTGATGATGCAAATAAACATATACAATGGAATTCAAAAATAGTACAAAGATTTATATTCTTTCTCAAATTCTTCGTTGTTCAGGCGAGGATTTGAACCTTGGTTGCACTATTAACAATGCATCCAAATCACTACAATGTGATCCCCCACATATAAAAATATTTTATTACTAGTGCTTGCACCTAAAAGAGGTGCAAGCGTTACCCGATAGGAAATTATATATAAGTTTATATATTAGAGATAATAATTTGATAGGTAAATAAAAGATACATTAGTTTAATTTAGATATTTTTATGTACATAATAATATTTTCATACAGTTTTAAAATACATAAACAATTGTTTATATAAATCTATTGAGTATGAAATAAAGAGGTTTTCTGGAATACTAGGTATGCACAATGGACTACGTGTCCGAGGTAAGCTTTCTTAGGGTTCAAAGAACACAAAATTAAGCAAATAATTGATAAAATCTTACACTCACAAACAAGTAGGTAGAAAATGAATGCATATACCACCTCTCTTAAAAATAAATCAATCTTTAGAGATAAATTACTCGAAGGTCTCTATAGATGGGTCACTACGGTGTTGCGTAGCTTAATGGTTCACGTAGTTGTACATGTTTAAGGGGCTTGTTGGTTTTAACGATTCTAGTTAATTGCAAAAGATAAATAATTTAAAACTAAATCTAAACTAATAATAAAGAAAGAATAAAGGAAACAGGGCATGCAAGAAGATGATAAACATTTAAAAATTCATATATCCAACAATATAAACTTCATCTGAAGGTAGAAGAGTATCATATGTCAACAGACAGATCACCGATTCCACACATTAACAAAGATAGACCATTATTCTCTCTAAATTCGGGAAGTTAAATCAAATAAAAAAATGCCAAACATTCATCAAATGAAGGAAATAATCAAAAGAGGTAGCAAATTGCTTTGACATTCATAAATTGCCTTCCAATAAGGCACTTGTTTGATAGATTTGTCACACCAAACTTTTTATTTATTTTTAGATCCAAATTATTCTAGGTACATTTAACATGAAATACAATTAAAAAATAATCAGGAGTCAATCCCCAAAAGATTTCCAACTTCTATGCTACTTCTAAACTCTAACTATCTAACTTCTATATTCTAACATTCTAACTTCTGATTCTAATTGCCTCTAATCCCAAGCGATCTAATCCTTACAAATGAGCCTTCAATTCCCCCTGAAAATGAAAATAAAAACCCTTCTAACTTTAGATCCTAGCATCCCAACTTATGATTATAATTGCATTTAATCCCAAATGATAAATAACCCTTACAAATGAGCCTTCAATTCCCTCCCAAAACAAAAGCAAAAACAAAAAAAAATCCCTCCTTTTAAAAATATAAAAAAATCCACAATTTTAGTGCATGCAAGAACTTGTGAGAGGAATATTTTGTTCTTACATGTAAGTATCTCCAGTTGACTATGTCTTCCAATTTTGTTAGGATGCATCTTTTCATGTTCAACTCTCTATTAACCATGCAAGTCATCTTTCCAAAGTTAAATTCTATTTTAACTCTAAGTTCATTTTAGTTTGACTTTAAGTTCCTACTTTAATCTTTGAAACTTTTATTTCTAATGTGCAAGTTAAATATAGTAATCATTAATTAATTTCAATTCAATCTAACATGCAATATCTTTATAAATGGAAGCTCACAACTTCAAAAATAATGCCACAATTTCCCTTACCATAAAAAAATAATTTAAACATATCAATTATTGAATGAAATTTGCTCACTCTATTTTCTCTGTTTACATCTACACAAATAAATAACAAGAATTGGCCCATTTTCAATTCACTTTAATGCAAAAACAAATTTCTCCTAGAAACTTACTTTTCCACCATTCATAGTTAATTGGGAAAATAGAGATCTTTAAATTTTAAAAAATAATATAAATTATTTCTAAATTAAAAATTGACCAAACTATCATAAAAAATTCATATGATAGATAGGAGTGACCATCAAATTTCATGCTTGCTCGTATTAATCTACATAAAAAACTTAAAACTAATTAATTTATAAATTGAAGAACATTCACATTTATCAAAAGAAATTTTGATCTTTAAAATAAAATTTAAAATTATGAAAAAATTATTTTAAATGTCTTTGTAAATTAAATTGTTATAATTACAATCATGGAGAATATTAGAACATAAAGAAAATTTAAAACGTAAAAACAAATTTGAATGCATTTGTTGCCCTAATTGGGCTCTCTCTATCACATTGCTTATTTCTAGCTCTTACATTATTTTGAACCGAACCCTGTTAATTTTCTAATTCCAACTTTTCAAATGACAGACACATGTTGGTTTGAGTGGACATTGTATATATACATTTATAGAAATAGAAAAAAAGTGTATTTTTTGGGAAACAACAGTAAAGTAATCTATTGTAAGCATTCCTTTTAGAGGCTAGACACATTATACATATTCTTTGTTTGCTCTTACTATAAGATTTATTATATTCTAGTTAGTTTTAAATATATAGAGAATATACAACAATACCAATGTGTCCATGGTTGCCTTGCTAGACACTGGCAATTTCATGCTGATCAATCCGAGAGAGGGCAATCCTTTATCTAGTGGAGCAGGTCGAAAAGAAATAAGGCGCTTACTAGTCTACCAACACCTATCAAGTTTCTTATAATCCCATAAACTTTATATTTGGTGAGAGTGGAGACTTGTATTTGGAAAATGAGACCAGAATTGAACCTAAAAATTTGCTAGAGAGATGCTCGACAGTGACAAGATTCTGGGAATGCATGTTTGGAACACAGTCGGAGATATTGCTTTGTCTCCTCTTTGGCAACATGTGACAGATCATGTGTTTTGTCTATGTTGAGATAATTCTTTTTATTCTTACCTTTTGGGATAAATATGAATGAGATAGAATTGAGATCTTGAAAATATTCTAGATAGATAAGAAAAATTGTTGCTTTCATCTTCTAATGTGTGTTGCATGCATCTTATGTGTCATTTTATCATTCACTAGTGTTAGAATGAAGATATACCATAATTCATGATTCTATTACTCTTGTTAGATTTGCATTGTTAGCCTTCCTCGTACTGGGTCAAGTATCTTTCGTGTTATGAAAGATTCTAGGGAAGTGTAACTACTTCGTGGTAGGGTGAATACACACTCTGACAATGTTCTTGCACGTGGTGTGCTCAAGGGAGACAGATGTAGGGAGTACCTTCTAGGGTGATCATCATTTTATTTTCTTAAGTACTCATTATAATTGACCTTGTGGTCCAATGTAAAGGAATATTTCCTTATTAATGGCTTATGTACTAATCTCTATATTGAAAGATAATTTCTCATTTATAATCTTCTATTTTTGGACATGTGGCATTGATATGCTTTTTTATTTGTAATTTTGTGAAATATGTGAATTATTAAAATTTGAGATTATGGAGGTCCTTATAAAATCTCATAGACATCCTACTTTATGTAAGGGCGATCTTTTTTTGTAACAATGAAATGGGAACTCCATACTGGCATATAATGTTATTAAGGATAAATTTTGTAATTTTTTGTAAGTGATATAGGTTAGGATAATGAATTCAATCCACTTCATGAAATACTTAGTGGTGGTAATGATAAATTTATGGCCATTAGCATAAGCAGAATGGATATTCCCACGAGATTAAATTTATTGCATTGGTGCATGAATGAGATCCCTGTGAATTTGACACTAGCGACATTTATTGAAAAATGATAGGCATCTCATTCCACACTGGGCTAGTAATACTCATTTCTTGTAAGATTTTTGACTAAGGTTGGACCACTAGGATAGAATCCACATATACTATTATGTAAGTTTCAAGTAAATCCATTTGTAATTCCTCTGATTTGAGACATCTTCGAAGGGTACTATCTAGACTTCATCAATACAGGGTGTTCATTGATGATAACATAAAGGGAGGACTGGTGTATAAAGGTTTTGCATTGGTTGTTCAACAAATTTGTGGGGGAGGATTTGGTCATGAAGGTAATCATAAATGTCTTCGTACCACGAGAAATCATGACCAATAATTTCACGTATGAGCTTAGACTCAGGAACATCGAAATCGGGGATCATAAGTTGTTCTACCAAGAAGTCACCTTGAAACACATTAATAGGCATATCAAGTAAAGCCCAATGTAGCTATGTTATCAACTATTTTTTCTGCACTCTAGGGATCTTCTCAAACACAATGGTATCACAATATTGTTTAAAGTCGTTGACCATCCTCTTATAGGGCATAAGTTTCTCATCTATTTTCATACAGTCATCATTAACTTGTCCAAAATTCTTCTAAGAATTACCATAGACACGAAGGATCTAGATCTTCTGTTCGATGGTCTTCCTAAGTCCTATAATAAGAGCCTCATATTCAATAATCTTGATTGCACATGGAATGGTCAATTTGTAAGACTTAGGGATTGCATCCACTTGGGGTATGATAAAAATGATTCCAACTCTTTAACCATGTTGTGTAAAGGATCCAACAAAATACAATTTCCATTTTGTAGATGTTGTCACTTTAAACACAAATTCATCATTTGATGCAAATAAACTATTGTTGTGGGACTATCTATGAGTTGATGTATAAGTAGGATGGATATTTCCCATGAGATCAAGTTCCCATTGTGATAAGGGCCATTAAGATGTGATAGGATGAAGTTATTGCGTTGGTGCATGAATGAGATCCCTGTGAATATAACACTAGCGACATTTGTTGAAAAATGGTAGACATATCATTCAATAGTGGGATAGTAATACTCAGTTCTCATGAGCTTTTTGGCTATGGTTTGGCCACTGGAATGGAATCCACATTTACTATTATATAAGTTTCAAGTAAATTCATTTTTAATTTCCTTTGAGACGAGACATCTTCAAAGAGTACTATCTAGACTTCATCGATACAGGGTATTGATCGATGATAACATAAAGGGAAGACTGACGTATAAAGGTTTTTCAATGTTTGTTCAAAAAAGTTATGGGGGAGGATTTGGTCATGAAGGTAATTATAAATTTCTTCGTACCATGGGAAATCATGACCAATAATTTCACACACGAGCTTAGACTCAGGAACATCAAAAGCAGGGATCATAAGTTGCTCTACCAAGAAGTCACCTTGAAACACATTATTAGGCATATCAACTAGAGCCCAATGTAGCTATGTCATCAACTATTTTTTTATATGCACTCTAGGGATCTGCTCAAACACAATGGTATCACAATATTGCTTAAATTTATTGACCATCCTCTTATAGGGAATAATTTTCTCATCTTTTTTCATATAGTCATCATTAACTTGTCCAATATTCAACAAAGAATTACCATAAATACGGAGGATATAGATCTTCCATTCGATGGTCTTCCTAAGTCCTATAATAAGAGCCTCATATTCAACAATCTTGATTGCACATGGAAAGGTCAATTTGTAGGACTTAGGGATTGCATCCACTTGGGTGTGATAAAAAGGATTCCAATTCTTTAACCATGTTGTGTAAAGGATCCACCAAAATACAATTTCCATTTTGTAGATGTTGTCACTATAAACAGAGATTCATCATTTTATGCAAATGAACTATTGTTGTGGGACTGTCTGCCAATTTATGTAGAAGTAGGATGAATATTTCCCATGAGATCAAGTTCCCATTGTGAGAAGGTCCCTAAAGATGTGGTACGATAAATTTATTGCACTGGTGCATGAATGAGATCCCTGTGAATCTGACACTAGCAACATTTTTTGAAAAATGGTAGGCATCTCATTCCATAGTGGGCTAGTAATACTTAGTTCTCATGATATTTTTGGCTAAGGTTGGGCTACTAGAATAGAATCCACATACAATATTATGTAAGTTTCAAGTAAATCCATTTGTAATTCCTCTAATTCAAGACATCTATGAAGAGTACTATCTAGACTTCATCGATAGAGGGTGTTTATCGGTGATAACATATAGGGAGGAATGGCGTATAAAGGTTTTTTATTGGTTGTTCAACAAAGTTGTGGGGGAGGATTTGGTCATGAAGGTAATTATAAATGTCTCTGTACCACAAGAAATCATAACCAACAATTTCACACATGAGCTTAGACTTGGTAACATCGAAAGCGGGGATCGTAAGTTGTTCTACCAAGAAATCACCTTGAAACACATTATTAGGCATATCAAGTAGAGCCCAATGTGGCTATGTCATCAAATATTTTGTTTTTCACACTAGGGACCTGCTCAAACACTATGGTATCACAATATTTTTTAAAGTTGTTGACCATCCTTTAATAGGGCATAAGTTTCTCATCTTTTGTCATATAGTTATCATTAACTTGTCCAATATTCAACTAAGAATTACCATAGACACAAAGGATCTAGATCTTCCATTTGATTATCCTACATCCTTTGATAAGAGCCTCATATTCAAAAATATTGATTGCACGTGGAAAGATCAATTTGTAGGTGTAGACACCTAAATCTGATTACCTTAATCAATCATATTTAGCGCCTTCTGGGACATACCAACCAAGTAATTAAACATTACCTAATTGACCTATGTCATCCCCTATCCCTAATTAATTAAATTAATTGGCTATAGTCCTGATTAATTATTAAAAGCAACCAATAGCTTAATAATTAATTAAATCCTTATTCCTCCTGTTATTAAATGAATATGTTAAATCATTTAATTCATTCATTAACCCCTAACCTAACCTATCCCAACCACCTAACTCTGAGTTCTAACTCAACCCAACCCCTTCACACATGCTAACCTAACCAATCCCAACCACCTAACCCTGAGTTCAAACTAATCCCAACCTCTTCACCCTTGCTAATCCTATCTTAAACCCTAACCCTAATCCTAAACTTTCCTTAATGATGTCACATTCCTAATCTTTGGATTAGGAATTCAATCCCTTCCCCAAAGTCAAAAATCTCAAGCCATGCTTATCCATGAGCATAAATATCCCTTACATCCTCATTAAGGCTCTTACACCCTCTTTATGGGCCTTATCTTCTAGAGGCTTCTTGGTCCATTTCCCTAAATGGTCATATTCCTCCCCACTTTCAACCCAATCCCCTTGTGACAAGTGTCACAATTTGATGCACTTGAAGAAGCACAATCCATGTGCTCTCTTTTAGTGGCATGTGGACCTCTCTTCAACTTTGTATCTAAGCCCTTGGTTTTCCTACACATTGCCTATATAAGGAACTCCTTTCCTTCATATTTTCAATCCACCTTCCAGGTAGAGTTATAATGCTATTTTGAGAGCAAATTATGAATCCATCTTTTAGAGAAGAGTTATAATGTCAGTTTGAGATCACAACTCAAAGCTTGAAGCACATCCATGAGCACACATCCACAAAAAATGGACAAATCCAATGAACAAAATGGAGTTTGAATGAGCTTGTAGGTGGTTTGCACTTTCTTCATTTAGCTTATTTCAAGTTTTCATTTTATGTCTTAGCATGTATGTAGTTTAGATTATTAGTTGTAGAGTTTTTTGATTCGTTAGTATGCTCCTTTACTTCTAATTTTTATAGCTCACATTCTGGCATGCCCGGTGGGACCCACTTCATGGGTTCCTTTTAATTATTTTTCTTGCAAACTAACCCTCTAAGCTAATGTGTTTTTGTTTTTTGAGTATGTTTTGCAAGCTCTTATTTTCTTTTGTAGGTTGAAAAGGGAAAGAAGACTATATTCCTTCTATCTTCTTTGTAATTTCTCTATGTTATGCTTCCACGAATATCATTGATACACAAATAAGAAGACTATATTCCTTCTATCTTCTTTCTACTTTCTCTCTATTAACCATTTGTTGAAATATGGTTTATGTCACTGGGACCATTATTTGTAAAAACATGGAGGAAATGCACTGTAAACCTACAATAATGCACTCTTACTAACTATTTTTATTTTTTTACAGGTCTATAGGTTAGCCATCTAGTTTGGCAAGAAAGTACAAAATTTTTTAATTAAAAAATTCTCATTTCGCTTTTTGGTGTTTAAAAAGAACAGTGTATGTACTCACATCATTTCACACTTGGTTTTGGGTTTGAAAGTCAACAAAATTCAAATTCAACAAAAGTCAAAAGTCAACAAAAGTAAAAAATTCAACAAAAGTCAACATTTTTTTATTTTTTTTGGGCTTAAAATGAACATGCACTAAATCTCGAATGCTTTAAGGAAAATGAACAATCAAACATCTGATTTTGGGTTTAAAATTGAACAATCAAATCATACATCTTGTTTTTGGATCTTAAAATTGAACTAACTATCAAACACTTCACTTTTTGGGTTTTAAAATTTGACAAAGCAATCACATATTTCCTCTTGGGTTTAAAATCGAACAATCAAACGAACTCAATCTCGAATACATAAAGACAAATTAAACAAGGCAAACAATATCTCACTTTGGTGCTCATTAAAAGAACAAGCTTGTGAGTTCATTTCAATTTTAGATCAAACACACATTTTTAAACTTATCAGAAATCAATTGTGTGTCTTATGTGTTTGGTGCACTTGCACAAAATTTTGTAGAGTGCAACCTCACTTCACGCACTATCCTCTCCCATTGGCTTTCATGGTTGTTGGTGCAAGAGAAAGGTGATTGTGAATGTTTGATCTTTTTCTAAATCTTCTTAGAGGGGCCTATCCAGAAGAAGCACGAGTCCTTCTGGAGAATGACCCCAAACCGGTAAACCCTTCAACCAGTATAGAAATAAGTTGGACTTAAAGGTCTATCTATATCCCTTCAAGCTCGGGCGGGTCATGTTCAATGGTAGTCCATACTGAGTGAATATCCCTAGCATATTGGCATGGTCGAACTAGGCTCTTAAGTGAGTCACGCTGTACAAACCAATTGTGGGGACACCACAAAAACACTAGCAACTCATAAATCTAGCAACCTACCTGATCCATCCCCGAAAGCTTGATAATCAACTGGGCAAGGAAGATAGTAACTTCCCTGAGACATTCGCACATTTGTGCCACCCTGAGCATTTGGAGTTAGCTAATACGACATCATGGAGCCATTGTGTGGTTGATGATGGTCATATTCTGATTAGCTCTTGTGTGTGTGCCTATGTATACAGACAAAGGTTTTTAAGATCACCACATCCTTAAGGTAGAAAGTGCTTGTACGTATTTTTAGTGTTACAATCCTTGTACAAAAAAATTCTCAAACATACACAAGTCTAGAAGTTTTTAAAGTCCTTTTGCAAAGGTGATCGACATTTTATGCTTCTTGCAAGGTTGCTTTTCCTCTTGCGGGATTGTTTGCTCAAAATTTCCAAAAAAACTCATCACTTGTTCCAAACAATAAAACAATCCAAGGCACACTTGTCGTAGTCACTGCCTCATCCTAAGCAGTATTAGATTGAGCTCATGTCCTATTCCATCAAACACAAGAAAGTGATGCCAAGCCTCCATATCACCAAGTTGTTCACCCAAGCCTCCAAATCTTTTCATCCTAGGTTCATAATCATGGCCTTGCTCTCTTCCAACGTTAGTTTCTTCTAGTTTCATCTAGTCCTCCATTTCTCCCCATGTCCTAGACCAACATGGCTATCTTTTTCATTTCCCATCCTCTTTCCATCTTCTTTAGAGTCAGTCCTTCTTCCTAATCCAAGCTTGAGTCTTCCATCCATCACCATCATTCCTCCCTAATCAATTCATCAGAAAAGCGTCATGTCACAAATCTATTATTATGAGTTTGGTTGCCATATATCTTACTTGTCTATATCCTATTCTGATGATGATGAAGGTCTTGTTGATCATGATGCATACTTTCAAAACCTTAAAAATCTCTCCCTTGCATCTTATGCTGATGATGAAGGTCTTGTTGATCATGATGCGTATATGGAAAGCCTTAACAAACTTGCTCCAAGCATCCTCCAAGCTCCAGTCATTCCTCTACACTATTCCATCAGGCCACCATGCATACCCACTAGCACTCCTTATCATACCTTTGACAAGGGAAATCCTTCTTATCCTCCATCCACATCTCCTTCTTATACATACATACCTCCATCTTATCCTATGGTCATATCCCAACCTCTATCCTTTCACAAAACACTACTAGCTACATCCCTAATCCCAATCCACCATCTCATTATCCTCCAACCCATGTTCAAATCCCTAATCCTAGCCCTCCATTTCCTCCAAACCATCACCATGAACCCCATGCTATTGCTAATCTACCATCCACTCTATCTTACCCATCTACCCCATCTTATCTCACTCTACCATCTCCAATTCCTACCTACATTAACACATATTCCATACCCCAATCCATCCCTCCTCTCC
>MU224939.1:771955-828125 GCA_018584345.1 Thuja plicata
CAAAAAAGAAAAAAAAGAAAAAAAGAAAAAAGAAAAAAAAGAAAAAAAAAAGCAAAAAAGAAAAAAAGAAAAAAAAAAGAGAAATCAATTCATCCACTAGTGAAAACTTGGAAGAAAAGCGCCTTGGACAGGTACCATGATGAAAATTGGTAAACATGCATCATGCGTAGTTCCTCCATCTAGTTGCTCTTCACACTTGGGGACAAGTTCCTTCTGGCCGCCACCATCCATCTACGATCCAAACCCTGTCTTGTCCTTTTCACTTCCTCCATCCTCCTCTGGATCTTGATGAGAAATATACAAGCCACCATATCTACATGCTTTTGGACATCTCTTGACATCTATCTCCCATCTCCCATATTTATCCATGTATCCTTTTATCCACCCATCCTTCCTTTCATCTATCTTTCTGCACTATCTTCCTCCCTTATCCACCCTTCGTCCTATCTTTCATTCACCTCCATCATCCTCTTGTTATCCTCTCTTCCATCCTATCGTACCCCCTCCTGATGCTTCCTCAAATGCTTGACCTATCCTAAGTGGGGGCATTCTATTCCTTGGTGACGTCGTCCTTGGAGACCTTCTTGTATCCACCTGTCATTTCCCAATCCTCCTCTCATATCCACAATCCTTCAGCTACCCATCCATTCCTCTACTAAAATCCTTCCATCCAGCACTTCCATCTCCACATTCCCCAACATCTCCTCTATCTTCCAATTCCTCCTTTCCTATATCCCATCACTTGTTTCTTCCCTTGTCATTGGTATCTAGCTCTAGGCTATCCTCATGCACCCAATGCCACCCATTCAAATCCTAATTCTCCTTGTGACCTACCATCGCATGCAAATCCTATCCACATCCTACAACTATCCAAAGTCACACAGTATTCAGCCCATCCAAGCACACCCTTAGCTTTATTGCAAGATTTGATCACAAGACACTCATCATCATTGGGATGCATCCTTCCCAAATACTTGTGTTTTATTTAGGATTTCATCGTTCCCACATCTAGAGCACCCCATCTACAATTCCTCTATCTTGGCCTTTTGGCTCAACTGGGGCAACATCATACATATCTGCCTCATCCCAATCCCAATCCCTGAGCTTCAGTCATGTGCATATCTTGTCTATATCAGTCCAGTCTTGAGTCCGGTCTCGCTTGTAAATATCTCACATCCTCAGTTGGTCTCCTTGCAGAAAGTGATCCAGTCCTGTTCTGAATCATGTGCTTCAGCAAGTTCCTTATGAAAAAATCTTGGTTCAACTGTTTGATCTCAACACATCTTTGGCTAATCAGTTAAATCTAATCATCATCACCATGGAAATGGGTACTTGAGGATGTATCCTTCCTCTCGTTGACCTAAATCCAAACATCACCAGCAAAATGGGTCCTTGAGGATCTATCCTTCTTCATGTTGACCTAAATCAAATCAACATTCCACATCGTTTGATCTCTCTGGAAAAAGGCGTCGTGTTATTGAATTTTTTATCTTGAAATTTGATTTTGGTTCTTGGTTATCATTCCTGATTCTTTCAGTTGTTCTCCTCCTCAAAGTTGTCATGATTCTTTATATCATGGTATGATGCGAATGGATGCACCTGCGGAAGGGAACTTGAACTTTTTTTTTTTTGCCTGTGATTCAGTCGGATATGACCCTTGCATGTATGTAATGCATTTGGGTTCGCATGCTGCACTTGGGAAATGTCATTTGCTTGTGGGATTTTCCAGCATCATTTTTTCCATAGTCTCTCTGAGAGTCATGTGTGATGCTGGGTCAACCCCCGCATGTTTTTTGTGTCAGTCCTATGAATGCGGTACAATGTCACCTTGGTTCTTTATACCCTGGTGCATAGTATCATATGCTATATCAAAATAAGTGCTCAAATCCATGGTGGTGTTCCTTCCCGGGATACCCCTCACTCAAGCTTCAAGATAATCTCCCCCCATCCAAATCCCCCCAGAAAAATCCCAATCCTCAGCAATCCTATCATCCTAATCCTACCATCCCAGCAATAATCCTAATCCTACTATCCTTGTATTGTGCGACAGACTTGTGTGCTCATTTGTGGAGATAACTAGACTTAGTGTGAATCTCAAAACACCTAGGATCATCCCTCCTTCTTAGTTCATCTATTGTTTTCCATTGTTAAAATCAAAAGTTCAAACTAGACTATCTTGATTGTTAACTTAGTTTCAAATCACATCATCATCAATGGGTCCTTGTAGGATGTATCCTTCCTCTTGTCTGACCTAATCAATCATTATTAGCAACTTTCTTAAGTCCAAGCATATCCTATCTTCATCACCGATCAAGAGACATCAAACTTTGTTCCTATAAATTACCCTTGTCAATACAAGAAACTTGAACTCTCTTCAAGAGGTTATTCCTTTTTGTTTGCTTTATATCACTCACTTTGGTTACATCTCAGATAGCATCCTTTCTTTTACACCCCAGCTAAAATCCCATCCCCAGCCATAATCCTAATCCCATACCTAATCCTTCATCCCTGATGCAAACTTGAATCTCCCATCCCTCATTTTTCTATTTCCTTCTTCTCTTCTTTCTATCCTGTTTCTCTTTGCCGTCTTTTCGAGACGCCGCCAGGGCTTCTCCGTTTCTCCCTGTCACCCTCTCGAGGGGGCATCATCCCTAGCCAACTTTTATCTTAATCATCACTATGGGGAAACTTTGTTGCCGATGTCCACTTCTTCACGTCGTCTATTGTTTTAAACGTCTTCGAAATAGTGTTATTCTAACACTATGTCGAAGAGGGGCAAAATGTAGACACCTAAATATGATTACCTCAATCAATCATATTTAGTGCCTTCTAGGACATATAAGCTAAGTAATTAAACATTACCTAATTGACCTGTCATCCCTTAGCCCTAATTAATTCAATTAATTGGCTATAGTCCTGATTAATTATTAAAAGCAACTAATAGCTTAGTAATTAATTAACTCATTATTCCTCCTATTATTGAATGAATATGTTAAATCATTTAATTCATTCATTAATATTCCCTTTAACCCATAACCTAACCTATCCCAACCACCTAACCTTGAGTTCTAACTCAACCTAACCCCTTCACACATGCTAACCTAACCAATCCCAACCACCTAACCCTGAGTTCAAACTAATCCCAACCTCTGCACCCTTGCTAATCCTATTTTAAACCCTAACCCTAATCCTAAACTCTCCTTAATGATGTCACATTCCTAATCTTTGGATTAGGAATTCAATCCCTTCCCCAAAGTCAACAATCTCAAACCATGCTTATCCATGAGCATTAATACCCCTTACATCCTCATTAAGGCTCTTACACCCTCTTTATGGGCCTTATCTTCTAGAGGCTTCTTGGTCCATTTCCCTAAATGGTCATATTCTTCCCCACTTTCATCCCAAGCCCCTTGTGACAAGTGTCACAATTTGATGCACTTGAAGAAGCACAATCCATGTGCTATCTTCTAGTGTCATATGGACCTCTCTTCAACTTTGCATCTGAGCCCTTTATTTTCCTACACATTGCCTATATAAGGAACTCCTTTCCTTCATATTTTCAATCCACCTTCCATGTAGAGTTATAATTATTTTTTGAGAGAAAATTATGAATCCATCTTTTAGAGAAGAGTTATAATGCCAGTTTGAGATCACAGCTTGAAGCTTGATGCAAATCCATGAGCACACATCCACAACAAATGGAAAAATTTAATGAACAAAATGGAGTTTGAATGAGCTTATAGGAGGTTTGTACTTTCTTCATTTAGCTTATTTCAAGTTTTCATTTTATGTCTTAGCATGTATGTAGTTTAGATTATTAGTTATAGAGTGTTTTGATTCGTTATTATGCTCCTTGACTTCTAATTTTCATAGTTCATAGTAGGAATTAGGTATTGCATCCACTTGGGTATGATAAAAATGATTCCAACTCTTTAACCATGTTACGTAAAGGATCCACCAAAATACAATTTCCATTTTGTAGATGTTGTCACTATAAACACAGATTCATCATTTGATGCAAATGAACTATTGTTGTGGGACCATCTGCCAGTTGATCAACTATTACTTATCCCTTTATTATTTTTTCAATCAACATATTCAATATCAAATTCGTTGAAAATCATTACCCACTTTTGCTAGTTTTGCCAATAACACAACTGTCAATATTTCTCAAATTTACTAATAACAAAATCACCAAGACATTTTCAAATTTGAAATGAATAATTATATTAATTAACACCATAATATAAAAAAATCACTGAGAAAGCACAAACACTTTGCAAATGACTATAAACAATATATAACAAACAAGAAATACCTAATGAAGTAAATTAGCACTTCTATTCTTGTTGGAGTTGATTGAGAGGGAATTTATTCATATTACATGAATGAATAATTCATTTTATCATCACCAAACTTGTCATGTATATTTGTCCATTTTTAAATATTTAAATGAACATTTACCAAACATGTAGAAATAATCTTAAGGATATCCATTCTACAAATTTCACATGAGACATAATCCCAATGATAATTTAAAATATCATATCCCAATGATAATTTAAAATATCATATACCTATCTTACATTCAATGAAGTTTAATTTTCTTGAAGACTTTTTATAAATTATTAAAATCATCAATAAGAAAATGCCACGTATGCCATCCTTCGGAATGGAAATAAGGAAAGAGGGAAACACAGAGCTACTTGCAAACAAATGTCATCAATTTACTTCAAATTCTTTGCAACGCACATAGCTTCTCTCCCATGTCAGACTATTTCTGCTTTGAACTCTTCAACTTTTTTTAATCTTCTGTCTTGGAAAAAGGTGGGCCACTGCAGTATTTTCCAGAGCACCAATGTCCATCAAGTCTCTAGGTAAAGTTTCAAACTTTGGTCCTCATTCTGTACACGTTGTAGACATTTCATTTGCATGATAATTGAAAGCGAATATGAAGCTTCATTGAAATATTACATCACCTATTGAGCTTGATACAATGATTTCTCACTAAAGATAAAAATATACAAAGTTTGAGAAATAACGGTCTATTATTGTCTGAAACTCAAAAGAAGCATCAAAACCACAAAATCACCAAAATAGAAGCAAGTTTGTTTACCAACTATCTAAAACATCTAGCTAATACCAACAAACACTACCCAAAACTACACCCTGATTGTTGTCATATGATCACCAAAGTATAAATCACTTTCTATTAAACAATGATAAAGATTTTAAGACATTGTCTTGCTTATCCATTTGAGAAAATTCTTTGAAATCAAACTTAAATAACTGCAAACTAAGGATGAGTTTCTTAAATCTAGTAAGCTAATCCTTATATGGGGAGAAGAGAACCTCAAGGCCTTGAGGCCTAGCTCCCATGCTCAATAAAAGTATTTATAGTTTAATTATATAATATTTTTACTAATATTCGACTCATATTTTATAATTATTATTAAAATGGAAAACAAAATTTTATTAAATATAAATATTTATTTTTTTAATTATAAATATAAAAAATATATCAATTGACTTTTAATTTTTCAATAGATTGCATTTTATTTGAAATAATTTTAATTTTATAATGATATTTTTATTTATTTTTTATATTATAAAACAACAACAAAAAAGTTATTTACAACAAATTCAACAATTGCACATTAACAATAATAGTACATTAGAGACAACTGATAGCCTCCATCAAGAGTGGGTAGAGAGCTCACCCATAGTGTGGGGAGGAGAATGATAAAAGTGGGTATAGAAATTGAAGGACTATATGTAGATAGCTTAGAAATAGCATGGGGAGAGGAGACTGAGAAATTAAAGGATGATCTTTGCAAGGCAATACTATCACTAGGATCCCCATAAAGGAGAAATCTTCTTTGTGGGATCAAGTGGGAAAATCTTATTTGTGAGATTGTCACCAAGGGGTAGAGTGTTGGCAAGGCTGCACATTATCAGCCAACAGTTTGAGCAAGGTCCATTTAGCCTATTTTTATTTGTTACTATTGATTTTATCTTTCAAGCTAATTTTTTTATATTTTACTAGCTTTTTTATATATGTAGTAAAATATAATTACAATTACAAGATAGATGAATATAAACATATTAAAATTCAATTGTATAAGGTTTTTTTAGAATTAATAATTAAATAATATTTTATAATTATTACTGAAAAGGGAAACAAAAATCTAATAAATATATATTTTTTAATTATAAATTTAAGAAGAATTAAAATAAACTTTTTACTTTTTAAGTTTGTTTTACTTCTAAATTTTAATGTAAAAGTCAAAATCTTAGCTTTAATTTTTTTCATATTTTTCAAATTAATTTTTTATATTTTATTTAAGTAAGTTACTTTATAATATGTTTTAATTTTTAATATGAATGTTATTTGTATTATATTAACTATATTTTAGGATACGTAATTTATTAACGTTTCAACTCTAACAAATTTATATTTTCTTTGTAAATTTAAATTTAAATTATTTATTAACTTGGTATATTTATTATAAATTATTATTTTTTAAATTAGTATTATCAATATCTAGATTTTAATAGTATTATACCTCTCTTGCTCTACCTTCATTTGTATATCTATATTTATCTCTATACATGTGTAAATGTCTATATCAAACCATTTCTTCTTCTATCTCTCCCTCTCTCTCACTTCCTTTATATCTATATCTTTTCGCATCTCTATCTCCATCTCTTTCATCTCTTACTCTATTTCTAATGCATTATAAATCCATTTGTACACCCATACATCTCTCTCTCTCTCTCTCTCTCTATATATATATATATATATATATACCTTTATATATCATTTCTTTTCTTTATTTTTTATCTTTTTTTATCTCTCTCTCTCTCTCTCCCTTTCTATATTTATCTCTTCCACGACTATCTATCTGTAAAGACTGAACTCATGACAGATTGTGCCACATCGGCAATATCCACATGATAAAAGAGTCGGTTAACTAAGTCAAACATTGAACGTACAAGATGACAAAAAAAATGATTTTCCTTAAATTCAAAGAAAGAAAACAAGGTTCAACCAAAAACTGTCAAACAGATTATGTGACACATGAGTCCATAATAAAGAAGAGTGTCAACCAACTGTCAAAAATAGCCCAATACATCACATGTCATAATACATTAAAGAAATTAACAAAATTCAACCAACTTGTCAAAATAACAAATATAAAAGAGAGACTTCGACCAAATTGTCGAAGTGCAATGAACCATCCAATAACTCTTCTTACAAGGAAACAAAGATTTACAAGAGTCATCGACTGTCTAACATAAGAGAGCAAATATCAATACAATTGACCAATGGTCGATATAAAGAACCATAACATGCTATACATGATGACCTTCCTGACAAGAGCTCCATAAACCTGCTACACACAAACATAAGGGTGAGAATATTATGGGAGTGCATTTCCACCCTACCACAAAGTAGTTTTGCTTCCTCAGAATCTTTCCTAACATGAAAGATAGCCAGCCCAGCTAGAAATAGTCTAAAAAAGTAAAACTGACAGAAGTAATGGAATTGTGAGACAAGATACATCCATATTCAAATTACAACAAACACATCATGGACTTCCAAAATCATTTCTAAATAAAATTAATTTCATTCACAATTATGGATAATGATGTGTAAGATTCTTACTTAATGCATAGTGCAACATGCTTCATGGGTGTATTCCACATACATAAAGAACATAAGTAAAGTTCTTTCTTTAACTATCCAAACATGTCAAGTTCCAAGTTTCACCAATATCTATCTGGTTCAAAAGGTAATCATCTCTTGGTTTCATAATAACTCATGGAGAAAGCTAAAGAAATGCATAAATAGGTAAAAGTGTATACTTCACTTCAAGGTATTCAGGGAATTCAACGTATCTAGGAAGCATAATTGTATATCAAATGAAATACATGTACAACATGTAAATATAAGTCTAATAAGATCACAATTCTATGCTTCCCTCTCCTTTCTACTCATCAAGATTTGACTTTCATCTCTTTTATTTAAAAATTAGGAGTAACACAACTTTACCCCAACACTAAACACACTCAAAAACACAGTTCTATGCAATCCAACACATAATCAATGATGCTAAGTGAACATATGTATCTTCAATCATGACATATAGAAACCTCTAAGTTAGTTATGAAGACAAACATGGCAACTCAAGTCACCCTTATTACCCAACTCTCAAGGTTATTTAAGCAAACGTTTAGAGAAACGCCCCCATTTCTAATATTTAAAGTATATTCTTCCAACAAATATTACAAGATAGGATATCCAAAAATGATAAATGTGCTTTCTAATTCCAACATAATTCAAACCCTTAAAGATCTCTTTTAACCCGGGTGTTTACTCCAAAAAAAAAAAAATATTTAACTCCTACTCATCACTCTAGAGGATGTCATAGAATAGAAATTTGTGAGAATAATAATATAACTCAAATGCCAATAAAACATGATTCAAAATCAGTTTTCTGATACACCTTCCTACAATTGTGATCAAAAGTCTTAGTTTGCATCAAAGGTATCAAGTTAAAATCTAGCATTTTTGGTTTCCCATTTATTGTCGTGTTGTTTTCAAAGACCACTAGCAGCTGTAAACATTACCGAAGTATTGTTCTATGGTAAAACTCAGAAAAATGATAAGGACACCATTGTCATTAAGGAGTAGAGTTAAAGATGTCTCATAACTAGCAAACAATGTGTGCCTAATAAGAAAATTATGGTGATAAAACCATAAATTGCATGATTTAGTTCTAAAATTTCATGAATATCTATATACTAATTCCTCTTGGTATAATTTTATGATCCTCAATTTCTAGACAAGCTTCTAAAAGCTTTGATTGCTTCTTATAATGTTGATTTCTTAGTCTTCATTCTGCAATCATGCGTCCTTTCATAGCAAATAGATTTATCATATATTGAATACTTTATTGAATGCTAATGGAAGCCACATGTGCAAATGATAATGTCTTATTCTACTAGTGCCCTCTGCAACGTGAAGAAATTACCAATTTTTCATAGATAATAAGTTAAACATATACATGGTAAATGATAATCAAATTGTAATACATACCAGGATCCTCTATATTGGGTTTGTATGAGTGCCTCAAACAAGGAAACTTGATAGCACTTATGTGATACCTCCAATCCACAAGAAGACACATGGATGATATGGAGTTGGAGAGGCACTACACTCTACATCAATCTGGTGGGAAGGATGGTACTTTTAATGACAAAGAGACTCATCTCATATGCAGATCTCCTCCCTTCATCTACCATCAAAACCCTTGCAAATATTGCCATAAAAAGAAAAACAAATACATTGCGATTATGTGGTTGCAAACTCAAGATGATCTATAAATATGCTATCAATGATTGACGCCAAAGATAGGGTGTTCTCCCAAGATGAAACATGGTGGATGGAGACTCTAAACATAATGCCAAAATCTAATTGTAGGAACTAAAATGACCCAATGGAGAAAGAGAAAGGATAGTTAAGTTATGGAAGCTCCAGCTGCAGGAAAGCATGTAAAGAAAACAGTGGTTTGATCCCCCCATGATGTCTCTTCCAATCCTCCTTACATCAGAGGAACCCCCTTCTTAACTGCAGCTCCACCTTACTTCCCCTTGCCGTCCTCTTAACACTCTATTATCTCCCCTTCCTTCTTCTGTTTTACCAAGTCTCCCCTCATTTTCAACCACAACTGCCACTAACCCAGTCGTCCCTCCTTCCAATGCGCTCACCACTTCTTAACGTCTTCTCTTCTACTTCTTATGCCACCCAAAATGGACCACCACTCCCAATCATGGTTTACTGTCCAACTCATCCATTGATTAAGGATTTTTGAGACAGGTTGTGACATCCTTCTGCCCTTAGAAAATGCATTGTCCTCGATGTTTCACTTAGTTCACTTCTTAAACCATCAAGATTTTAAGATACAAGAATCACATAATAAATACCTTTATTTAAAAGTATTTAAGACAATACAAAAGTGTATAACCATGTGGTAACATTCCTTACTAAAACTTAAATCTAGTATTAGCATTTCTTAGTTGATTGTATCCTTTAAATTTGAAAACATTTCAGTAGAAGTAACCCACATATTCAACCAAAATAATCCTCAAAGGGAGTCTAGATAAACATTGTAAACAAACACAAGGTAAAGTAAACATGCAAAAGCATCAAGTAATCATCTCGTAGACAAATTCTAACTGAGTGTGTGAATTCCATTACCACCTTACAGTTTTACAAGGTTAGATTACCTCTCTCCGACAATATTCCCCCTCCATTATAATGTGTTGTTCCATTTGTATATACACAGGAACAACATCAAAGCATCAGTCCATGTTATTATCGTAATCAAAATATAAATCTAACATTCCCTTATCTCAATGCTTTCAGAAATTACTAACATAACACCTTTAAAATAGAAACAAAGCACACACATACCTGTGCTTATTTTACCATACCATGACATCATAATGAATTGAGCACATTATTGAGTGACTTTTATCCACAATCCTGGTACACTCTTATATATATTCACTCACAATATTGTTAGCCCAATCATAATGTCAATACTTCACAGAAGAAAAGTGTTGATAATTTATATTCAAGAGTAAAAATAATCATTTACAAAGTTTCAATTAAAATAAGCTCTAGTTCATAACATGATCATAAGTAAATTATTCATATGTACCATCTAACACATGGTACTCACTATGTAAGAAAAATTTATCCATCCATTCTCGCAATTCACTTGTAAAGGTTAGTGGATCCATTTATCCATTTATGTGACCTAGGCCCTCATACCCATCTCGTCACAAAAATATTTCAAAAGAATATTTTAACTCATTTCATTATAAATAATGTCTTCATTTCCAAGACAATGTGAGTCAACATAGGTTACATCTTAACATAAATAATCATTCTAATTTTTTTTTCACTATGTAATGTAACTACGCTTGATTCCGACATAGATATTCCAATACATCATGGTAATTCATCATTACATAAAATCAAATACAACAAGTATGTCATACATCAAGAGTATACATCAAAATAAATACCATTAGGGTCTATTAGGTAAAAAGATACATAACTAAAGACTGAACCTAATCCAAATAAATTCCACATAAGATAAACATGCTAAACATTCTCCAATATCGATTCCATAGTCATAGTCTGTCAATTGATATAGACTAATCGACCAAAAATCCAATAAAATGTCACATAAGAAAAACATGCTAAAAATTTCTCCAATGTTGATTCCATAGTCATAGTCGGTCAATCGCTATAGACTAAGTGACCAAAAATCCATCTCCATGCTTCGGTCTCCTAAGCCATCGGACACCTGTCCATATGAAAATCTCGAGATGAGAGTGTGGTTCAGGGAAATTTTCCACCCAACCACAAAGCCTTACACTTCCTTGGGATTCTACCTCCTGGCAAAATTCCCAACCCTGTAGCCTATAAAAATACAAAAGGCAGGGGGTATCTTGTGCAACTGTGAAACGAACCACTTTCCACAAGTAGAACTAACTACTTTCCACAAGCAGAACTAATCACGGATGTGGCAGGGAGATGAAACATAGGCTTACACATTTAAGGAAACATGTGTTACATAGCTTTGGACAAAGCATTTTAATACCAGACTTCTACTAGTAGGTTGAGTGAAAAAATAAATATCACTTCTACCCTTCCCTGTTTCGTCCACATTCCCACCCATCACCGGAAGGTAAGATTTCCAATTCTCTCATATAGTAAGTAAAATAATGCAACTCATGCATATTATATATTTCCCTTTTCACACAATAATGTACCAATCAGATACGTGGAAATCACACAAGTCAAGTATTCAAAAATCATGCTTTCCATCATGAGCCATCACATACATCATAGGCAATCATATATTTTGAGCCATATGATCAAATCAAACCTAATATATAAGAAGTAGGATGTGTTGACCATTCTATCAAGAACAGCCATAGTGTATTATTACAAAAATAATTCTATTCCTCTATCATCAAGAAATGTCGACCTACTCGTCGAACATCAAGTTAAAACATCTCAATTATAATTTCACACAATGTCTCATGCATCATTACCCATGTGCTAGTAATATCATATTAGTGTCATAAATTGTACTTTTTTCATGGATTATATCATCTCAAGGATATCCATCTAATGCTCCTCATAGCATAAAATGCATATAAATCAATGTTTATTATTTCATGCAATGCATATCTATAATTTACAATCATGTTCATTCTAATGTTCTTTAACATTTCATAACTAATCAAACATATTTCAAACAAAATATGAATGCAAGAATAAGAATGGTATGCTCTTCGCAATCTAGTCCCTTATACATTTTATCAATATTCCACACTAGACATGATAGAGAACATCACTTCACATCATAGGAATAGCAACAAAGAACACACATCCTAGCCACCTCCAAATCATAAGAAATCTCAAAATCAAAGTTCACAATTTTCAACTCAAAATCTCAAAGATGTGCAAAATCAATAGAAACAAATGTGAACAAGAACCACATTTGATAACTACACAAAATTTGGTGGCTAAATAGTGACAATAAAACTTTAAAAAAATTCAAGCTAGTCCTTCATCACTTTCAAAGTTGAAAATAATATAACCAAATAAAAACCAATTCACATATACAGAGTGACTATCACTAGCCACAAAGAGGGAGTAGAAGCTACACAACGCCTTGCATCCAAGGTGTGCCAAAGAACATGACCATACATCTATAAAATATTCATCTCATAGATTACATCACTATGTAATGGTACATTCTATTTGTTCATATAACATAAACTTTTTAAGCCTTTCAATTTTTCCTTCCTCGGCCCCATGCAATTCTAAATGCAAGACGAAACATGCAATTATAATTACTAACTTTCCAAGTATTTTCTTTTCATACATAACATGCTAGGATCATTTCACATATCCTAGTGCAAAAGTTAATCATCAGTTAACTACACAATTAAATCAAAGAGATTTATTGTCTTTCTTGCTTCACACACGCAAAGAAAATAGACATTTAACTTAAGTGCATCACTAACACCCAAAATATTTTGCAATTTCTCACTCATTATAAATTATTCAATTTCATACAGAAATGTAATCACATCAATTTGAGGTACACAATTTACCAAGCATTTCAGGAAGGTTGCATCTTTTATAATTAATGAGCAAGCAATGAAAAATAATTAGCCTCACACACAAAAGAGGTAAGGTCCTTGAAGTGACTATTTCCTCTTCTATAACTCAAAGCAAGAGACATCCTTTCCTAACCTATCAGGAGTAACTAAGACTTAACCATCTACTCAAGGAACTAACACTTACGTTCATAGTCCAAGCATAGTTGACTGACATGTCACGAGTAAGCATAGTGAACTCAAGGCCCTAGAGTGGAACCCAGAGCTCTGATACCATATGGAAAGACTGAACTCAAGACAACTTTTGCCACATCGGCGATATCCACATGATAAAAGAGTCGGTTAACTAAGTCAAACGTTGAATGTACAAGATGACAAAAAAATTTATTTTCCTTAAATTCAAAGAAAGAAAACAAGGTTCAACCAAAAACTATCGAACAAATTATGCGACACATGAGTCCATAATAAATAAGAGAGTCGACCAAATATCGAAAACATCCCAATACATCACATGTCGTAATACATTAAAGATATTAACAAAATTTGACCAACTTGTCAAAATAACAAATATAAAAGAGAGACTTTGACCAAACTGTCAAAGTGCAACGACCATCGAATCACTCTCTTACAAGGAAACAAAGATTTACAAGAGTCATCGATTGTCTAACATAAGAGAGCAAATATCAATACAATAGACCAATGGTCGATATAAAGAACCATAACATGCTATACATGATGACCTTCCTAACAAGAGCTCCATAAACCTGCTACACACAAATATCAGGGTGAGAATATTGTGGGAGTGCCTTTCCATCCTACCACGAAGAAGTTATGCTTCCCTGGAATCTTTCTTGACATGAAAGATACCCAGCCCAACTAGAAATAGTCTAAACAAGTAAAACTGACAGAAGTAATGGAATTGTGAGACAAGATACATCCATACTCAAATTACAATAAACACATCATGGACCTCCAAAATAATTTCTAAATAAAATTAATTTCATTCACAATTATAGATAATGATGTGTAAGATTCTTACTTAATGCATAGTGCAACATGCTTCATGGGTGTATTCCACATACATAAAGAACATAACTAAAATTCTTTCTTTAACTATCCAACCATGTCAAGTTCCAAGTTTCACCAATATCTATCTAGTTCAAAAGGTAATCATCTCTTGGTTTCATAATAACTCATGGAGAAGGCTAAAGAAACGCATAAAGAGGTAAAAGTGTAAACTTCACTTCAAGGTATTTAGGGAATTTAACATATCCAGGAAGCATAATTGTATATCAAACGAAATACATGTACAACATGTAAATATAAGTCTAAGAAAATCACAATTCTATTCTTCCCTCTCCTTTCTATTCATCAAGACTTGACTTTCATCTCTTTTATTTAAAAATTAGGAGTAACACAACTTTACCCCAACAATAAACACACTAAAAAATATAGTTATATGCAATCCAACACATAATCAATGATTCTAAGTGAACATATGTATCTTCAATCATGACATACATAAACCTCTAAGTTAGTTATGAAGACAAACGTGGCAACTCAAGTCACCCTTATTACCCAACTCTCTAGGTTATTTAAGCAAAAGTTTAGAGAAACACCCCCTTTTCTAATATTTAAATTATATTCTTCCAACAAATCTTACAAGATAGGGTATCCAAAAATGATAAATGTGTTTTCTAGTTCCAACATAATTCAAACCCTTAAAGCTCTCTTTTAACCCAGGTTTTTACTCAAAAAAAACAATATATTCAACTCCTAATCATCACTCTAGAGGATGTCATGGAATAGAAATTTGTGGGAATAATAATATAACTCAAGTGCCA
This sequence comes from Thuja plicata, assembly GCA_018584345.1. NCBI lineage: Eukaryota > Viridiplantae > Streptophyta > Pinopsida > Cupressales > Cupressaceae > Thuja > Thuja plicata. The sequence continues at coordinate 787,015 of MU224939.1, forward strand.
ATAAAACATGACTCAAAATCAGTTTTCTGATACACCGTCCTACAATTGTGATCAAAAGTCTTAGTTTGCATCAAAAGTATCAAGTTAAAATCTATCATATTTGGTTTCCCATTTATTGTCGTGTTGTTTTCAAAGACACCTAGCAGCTGTAGACATTACCGAAGTATTGTTCTATGGAAAAACTCAAAAAAATGACAAGGACACCATTGTCATTAAGGACTAGAGTTAAAGATGTCTCATAAATGGCAAACAATGAGTGCCTAATAAGAAAATTATGGTGATAAAACCATAAATTGCATGATTTAGTTCTAAAATTTTAGGAATATCTATATACTAATTCCTCTTGGTATAATTTTATGATCCTCATTTTCTAGACAAGCTTCTAAAATTTTTGATTGCTTCTTATAATGTTGATTGCTTAGTCTTCATTTTGCAACCGTGCGTCCTTTCATAACAAACAAATTTATCATATATTGAATACTTTATTGAATGCTAATGGAAGCCACATGTGCAAATGATAATGTCCTATTCTACTAGTGCCCTCTACAACGTGAAGAAATTACCAATTTTTCATAGATAATAAGTAAAAAATATTCATGGTAAATGATAATCAAATTGTAATACATACCAGGATCCTCTATATTAGGTTTGTATGAGTGCATCAAACAAGGAAACTTGATAACACTTATGTGATACCTCCAATCCACAAGAAGACACATGGATGATATGGAGTTGGAGAGGCACTACATTCTACATCAATCTGGTGGGAAGGATGGTACTTTGAATAACAAAGAGACTCGTCTCATATGCAGATCTCCTCTCTTCATCCGCCATCAAAACCCTTGCAAATATTTCCATAAAAAGAATAACAAATACATTGCGATTATGTGGTTGCAAACTCAAGATGATTTGTAAATATGCTATCAATGATTGATGCCCAAGATAGGGTGTTCTCCCAAGATGAAACATGGTGGATGGAGACTCTAAACATAGTGCCAAAATCTGATTGCATGAACCAAAATGACCCAATGGAGAAAGAGAAAGGATAGTTAAGTTATGGAGCTGCAAGCGAGAATGTAAAGAAAATAGTGGTATGATCCCCCCATGATGTCTCTTCCAATCCTCCTTACATCAGAGGAACCCCCTTCTTAACTGCAGCTCCACCTTACTTCTCCTTGTCGTCCTCTTAACACTTCGTTATCTCCCCTTCCTTCTTCTATTTTACCAAGCACAACTGCCACTAACCCAGTCCTCCCTCCTTCCAATGCGCTCACCACTTCTTAATGTCTTCTCTTCTACCTCTTATGCCGCCCAAAATGGACCACCACTCCCAGTCGTGGTTTACTTGCCAACTCATCCATTGATTAAGGATTTTTGAAACAGGTTGTGACACTATCCATCTCTACACACTCTCTATCTCTATCTCTTTACCCTATTGGTAATGAAGCTTTATTATCATAATACAAACCTATTTAGATAATGAAGCTTTATTATTGTGCCCATACACATGTTTTATTGTCTTCATGTCTAGATCCTATAAGTGAATGCATAGTTTATTTGAATTTACGTTTTAAAAATAAAATAGTGTCCTCAAATTTTCTACGTAAATTTGTATTAATAAAAATATTTGATCAAATTGACCTCCAAAATAAATTCAACATCTAGAATAAATTTAATCTCTATGAATCATAATAGTATCCCTAAGAATGACCTTTCTATTGTCTTTATTAACTAATAATAATTACAAAAATAGTTCATTTTCCTTTTAAAATTGATAGCTATTTATTGATCGAAAATATATTTTGAATTTAAAAATTATATCTTCAATAAAAACTTTAGATAATCAAGCTATATATGTTTCCATTTTTTTAATATTTTATTGTTTTTTGTAAAAAAATAAATTTATTGGCAAAATCTCTCAAGTTTTTTTAAAATATTATTTTTGTTTGCAATTTTTTTTAGAAAATATTGACAAATCTCAAACAATAATAGAAAATTCTTTAATCACCATGGAAAATAATTTTATTTAAAAAAGATATAAAATGTTGGTGAATCTTTCATTTTTTGAAAAGATAAAAAATCTATTGAAAAATCTCACAATTTCTTTTACAAAATAATATTTTTCTTGACAACTTTTTATGAATTGCAATTTTTTGTAGAAAATATTGGTGAATCTCAAACAATAATAGGAAGTTCATTAATCATCATGACAAATACTTCTATTTTTTAAAAATAGAATTCTTATGAAAATTTATTGGGCTAAATGTGAGAGTTTTTCATGGGTTTAAGGGGTAGAGTCTATAATATTTAGTTGCTACCATTTATTCAAGATATAATCTAATAACCCTTATCATATTGTGTGAGATAAATGTACTGATATTTTTAATTCTAATGGGAGCCAAAATTTCTTAAAGGCCACTGATTTCCATTAAGAGCAACAATCTGAATGAAATTTTAACTCATAAGCATTACAAATCAAATAGAAATATTTTTACTCCATGGAATATAATGAGGATCATTAGATTATATTTTAAATCAATGATGGCAACTAAATATTCATAATATAACCCTAAAGTAACTAATAATTATGATGCACTAGAGAGGAGATCTATCAGAGACAAAAGTTTTAGGAACTTTGGTTAAAAGATGGAGATAAAAATACTAAGTTCTTTCAGGCATCTACAAATATTAAGCAAGCAACATCCACAATCCTTTTTGTTAATTCCTCATCCTCAAGTGCAAAATTAACCAATGAACAAGAAATTAGGGAAGAGGGGGAACTCTTCTTTAAAAACCTTCTTGCTCCTTCCCCTCCCTTTTCTCCTGAAGAGTTTAGGGTGGAGGTTCTCTTAGATTTCATTCCTTGCTTGATTTCTCAGCATGATAATGATTAGTTGATGCAACCTTTTTCACTTGACAAACTACATGAGGTGCTATTTGCTATGGCTCCTGACAAGTCTGTAGGCCCTGATGGTTTTACAATGTTATTCTTTCAAAAGTGTTGGGATGTTTTAAATTTTGACCTTTTAATGGCTCTGGATGAGTCAAGACGGAAAGATTTTGTTCTTAAAATTTTTAATATGACTCATATAACTCTTATCCCTAAATATAGTGACTCCCAATATTTTGCAGACTTTAGACCTATCACTTTGTGCAATGTGGTTTATAAGATTTTTACAAAAGCTATCTACCTTCAGCTAAAATCCTTGATTCCCAGAATCATATCTCCTCAACAAGGAGGCTTTATTCCCGATAGGGAAACATCTGAGGGTGCTCTTGTGGCTCATGAAGTATTACACTCTATCAACTCCTTGTAGTACTCTTCTTTCATAGTTAAGCTAGACATGATGAAAGCTTATGATAGGGTGTGTTGGTCTTTTCTTTTGAGAGTTCTTAAGCAGTTTGGTTTCTTGGAGAAGTGGTGCAAATGGATAAAAAATTGCTTCTCTAGAGTACACTTTTCAATTTTAATTAATGGTAAGCCCTCTAGTGTTTTTCGAGCCACTCAAGGAGTTCATCAAGGTGATACTTTGTCACATTTTCTCTTTATTATCATGGTAGAATATTTTAGTAGATTGGTTAATAAGTAGCTAGCTTTGAGTCTTTGGAGAGGGGTTTGTATTCCTAACACTTCAATTTCCATCACCCATGCTTTGTTTTCTAATGATACCCTTTTATTTGGATGTTCCAGTATTCAAGAAGCAAGGCACATAAAAAAATGTTGGATATATATACATATGGATCTGGGTAGAAAATTAGTGCTCAGAGGTGTAAGATGTTTATGTTTGTTAGCTGTAGTACTTCCTTTATGTTGTGTTAGTTATATTATGTGTATCTGACAGTACTTAAATACTACCAGACGACAGTTGAGAATCGATGGTGACGTTTGGTAACACCCCTTCAGGTTTTATATAAGCAATGTTCTTTCTCTTTGAAGAATAATATATAATAGTGATTATTGCGTATGTACTAAACATTTGATGAATGAAAGATTTTTTCTATCTTATGTTTCTTGAATTTCATGTATAACGTCTATGCATCAGTAAACTAAGTTACCCCAATGGGTAAACATCTGGCGCCGCTGCCTAGACATAATCGGGAAGACAAGAACTGGATGGTGTATAGGCACTATGGGCCTACCAGTTGGTGAGATTAACCAAGAGGCTGACGACGCACGTACAAATCTCTACGAAGGAGAAGACTATACAATGAGGAAATGAATCAATTGAGAAGTGTTGGAATAGGACAACATAAATGAATAAAAATAAATAAAAAATAAATTGATGTGTTGATTATTGCCCTGTGGAGAAGTGAGCAAAGAATTCATGCCCAATCAATTGAATAAAAATAGAAACAAGGAACTCGAGGAGGAACAAGCCGCTAGAAAAGACGTACTCACACAACAAAAAGCTGAGTGAAGGGAGAGATTAATAAGACGTACCGAAGGACTATCGAAGGGAGTAAGTGAAGGTGAGGGTCTGGAGGAATCTGATCGGGAGGCCGGGAGAAGTGACAAGGACCGCCTAGAGGAAAAAATAAGCTTTTTCGGGTCCTTAATCTTAACCCCACGGATGGAAGAAAGAGAAGCTCGAAGGAAGGAGGAAGAGGAAGTTGCATTGAGGGAGGCTCAGGATACCACCATCGCCGTGGGTATCAAAGTGACAGAGGGGCACGGGGATCACACTAGCCCACCAGGCCTATATAGTTCTAGTAGTTTGGGGACATCAAGTGGTATGGTACCAAACATTTCCTATGTACTGATGCTGGCAGTACCATCCCAGTCTGTAACACAATCTGTGTTGCAAACACAGTCAACACCTAGAAAAGTAAACATGGTGACTAACAAGGAGAGGTGGCTGAAGTTCCATGGTGATGGAAAATAGGATCCCGTCCATAATTGCTGTACATGTTAGACAATTTGGTCCACAAATGGAGTCGCTAACTAGGCGGAGTGGATGAAATAATTTCCAGCAACCCTCTGAGGGGTAGAAATCGATTCGTACTCTTACTTAGACAAAATTGGAGTGACCACCTAGGACGCATTGAAGAAGGCATTCGAGAAGGAGTTTTAGCTCCTGAGAAAGGACAATGAAATCGTATCCAAAATATATGGAAACAATGAAAACATCTGCACCAAAAAGCACCTCCCAGCAAACAAACACCACGACGTCATCTGGAGGCTACCAGGATAGGCGAGGGGGAAATAAAAACAACAATAACAACCAAAGCCGCATCTAGTATGATGCCAAAGGGAGACCTATCATCCAATGTAGGGCCTATATCCAATGGGGGCACTTCGCTTAGGACTACAAAGCCGAGGGTGCTTCCCCATAACACGTGTAAATGGTGTGGTCCCATCGACCATGATGATGCACACTGTCCGAAGGGAGTGAAATTCATAGACATTGATAATATCATGCTTGTACTTACAAGGGGCAAAGAAAAGAAGGCCACATATTTGGATCCCCATACAGAGATGGAGAGGGCACGAAAAGAAAAAGCAACAAATGAGGAGATGGCCGCACAATGGAAGAGCACCCAGGAAGCTACTAGCACCTCATGCACAAAGGAGGAGGAAAATATCCTAAGGAAGGCACTAGAGAGGGAGGTGTTGGTAAAGCTCAAGGACCTCCTGGAGACCATACCTCAATCAAGGATAGCTATCCTCAACAAAACACCATCACAACCTCATCAGGTACCTAAAACTTCTGCAAGTCTTACCGCAGATCCTATGTTGCTGGCCGTGAATAGTGGGCATCACCCAACGGTGGTCAAGATGGGTATCCTTGGCACCACTTTCACAGACACCACTATAGATGGGGGGTCCAAAGTAAATTTAATTTCAGAGGAGACATGGAAACATTTGGGGAAACCCACACTGTGGCATCTGACATTCAGCCTATTGGGAGCGGACCAGCATGACATCAAACCCATCAGAACCGTCATGGCTCAACGCATGATGATTGGGATACAACCCTTCATACTCAACTTTGTTGTGATCCCACTAAAGAAAAAGGGGTATGATGCTATTTTGGGATGAGGGTGGCTCACCTCGATGAAGGTGAACCACAACTAGAAGTGAAACACGCTCACCATAGAGAATACAAGGAGGAAGTACTTGACTAATCTCTGCACGCAAATAGTGAGTGAGGAGTTAGCATCTTCAGACTCAAAATCTAAAGGAGAGAAATTGGGAGAAGACGAAGGGCAAAGAAGAATGGAGCCCAATGATGAAGGGGTATTAGATTTGGAAGAATGTTCTGGGGATGATGAAGATTCATTGAATGACCTCTTTCATTGGCAAATGGAATATTACGAGTTCTTCACACCATCTTGTAACATGCTAAGCATTAGGGAGGAGGAAGCCAGCCCCGCACACCAGTTTACAAAGGAAGAACCCATCAAATACAAGGAGGTAAAATCAAAGGGGAAAAACTTCTGTAATGACATTTGTGTCAGCGACAGTTGGAACCCTATAGCCACAGCCTGCAAAATATTTATATTCCTTCTTCTAATTTACAGATGAGAGACTGTGGTTCCTGATGAATTTATGGTACCAAGTCTGATGATAGCCATTGAAAATAGACTTGAAGACATGGAAAACTTGAAGGAGCGATTGTATAATCTCAATAAGCTTGACGAGAAATGATTACTGGCACAGTGGGAAATGGAGGTAGTCCAAGGACATAGGAAGGTCTGGCATGAAAGGCATTTGAAGTGGACACATCTCATTCTAGGTTAGTTGGTGTTGAAGTTTAATGGGTGAACTAAAATTAAACCTGGCAAATTCAAATCAAAGTGGCTAGGCCCATATAAAATTTGGGAAGATGCCGTGAATGGGGTAGTGAAGTTATGGACACCCGATGGCCCGATGATTCTAGACGTAGTCAATGGGTCAAAGCTGAAAATATATCACAAATGGCCATAAGGTGTGGGGCCCAGCTAGCGAAAGTAAATATCTGAGACTTGGAAAAAAAAAATAAAAAAATTAAGGAAAAGAGATCGTGTGGTACTGTACAACATCGTACAAACATAAAACCAAAAAAAAGTATTATAAATTGGCAACCATACGGCGATTAGCCATATGGTTTACTTCCTTTCTCTCTTTTCCATGTGAGTAGCCAGTATGGGAACTACCACCAGGGATTTTTGGGACTGTACAGACTGTACGGAGCCCAGGTGTCACGCGGAAACACTCATTGTATGATCATAGGTGAAGGTTTGATTACCATACAATTTAGAGGTGATAGCACATACAAATTTTTGCAGAGGGAAAAGCACTTGGCTGTATGTTCGTTTCTCCTCCATGGGCAGCATCTCCTTGCTGTACAGCAAGGGCCCCAAAAGAACACCGTACAGTTCATTGCAAGTAGAAAGGAAGTTGTACAGTACAACACATGCACATGATGAAATGTAAAGGGTCCAACAATAGGTTGTACAGAATTAAGGGAGGAGGTATCAGTTGTACGGTATAAGAAAACAAATGGGAAGAGTTAGGTCATACAACCATTTATGGCATCAAAGCATAGCAACCGTACGGTAAGGAAAATAGACACCCAAAGGTCGTACTACCATATGGAAGGTACCATTTTTTCAGTCGACTACATGAATAATTAGTGACCGTACAAGCACAACTTGGTAGTTAGGAATTACAGAATGGTTAGTGCATAAGGACAAAGAAGACAGTTATTGACGACATCGCATTCTCTAAAAAATAAAAAAATAAAATAAAAAATAAAAAATAAAATGATGACAAATAAAGAACAATTCATAGTGAGTAGAAAATGGTACCAAAGGGAAGGCCATAACCAGGTAGTGAATAAAGCATAGTTATTGGCCATTTGCACAGGCACCGTAAGAGAGTATGGCATTAGACAAAAATCACAAAAACAATGCTCCATGGAATTTTGTGTGGGTTTGACGGTGCTAAATTGGTCTTGGCGGCGGGGGCATTGCACCTCACCCCGCCCTGTATCGTGACAGGGAGCATGCCTGGGGAGCTTCCCCTTGAACCCCATTTTATTTTTGAGGCACACTACAACCTAGAGTTTATGGTACAAGCACCATTAGGGTAAGCGTTGGGTTTGTTCTACATGGTGAGAAAGAAGTCTGAAGCTAAGCGATGGAGGGGGAGCCATAAGCCTCCGAGGGAGATAGATTGGGAGGTACACAGAGTTGAGTAGATGATCCCTAGAGATGCTGTAGGCATGGATTGTCCACGCACAAGTGGTGGAAAGGGAGGTAGAAGGGTACTACACTTTGAGGCACTCAAAGTATGACTCGGCTGGACATGAGGTTGCCATGGTGGATGCATAGAGAGTTCAGGAGGAGCTGACCACCAGGTTGGAGGCAATAGAGGAAGACTTGGCTCAGTGTACCCAGTAGTTGGGTGTGGCAAAGGCAACATGGCTATTGAGGACAGATTGGCTAAGGAGGCAATATCATTTGACCAGCGGATTTGCAACACTTGGCAGAGGTTGAGACTGAGTAGCATGTTTTGATTCTTGTATGTAGTGGTTCATCATTCCTATTTTGTTTCAGTCCCAGACATTTTGTTGTCATCCAGAGATGATTTTTTTGAGGGGGGGATGAAGTTAGCTGTAGTACTTACTTTATGTTGTGTTAGTTATATTATATGTATCCGATGGTACTTATTTACTACCGGATGGTGGTGGGGAATTGGTGGTGATGTTTGGTCACACCCCTTTGGGTTTTATATAAGCAATGTACTTTCTCTTTGGAGAATAATATATAATAGTGACTATTGCATATGTACTAAACATTTGATGAATGAAATCTTTGATTTATCTTATGTTATTTGATTTTCCTATATAATGTCTATGCATTAGTAAAATAAGTTACCCCAGTGGGTAAACAATGTTCAATACATCTGAAGTGGTTTTAAATAGTATTGTTCAGACCCTTGGCTTCCCAATAGAAATTCTTCCATCTTCTTATTTAGGAATCCCTTTCTTTATGTGATTAATTAAACCATCTTTTTGGAATTCTGTGATTGACAGATTAAAAAGAAGAATTTTCATATGGAAGGCTAGATGGTTATCCTTAGTAGGTAGAATTCTTCTTGTTAAGTCAGTATTGGCTGCAATCCTGAACTACTACATTTCAGTTCTTCAAGCCCAAAAATCTGTTGTTTCTCATATTGAGAAGATTATTCAAAATTTTATTTGGAAAAGTAACTTATCAGAAGATAAGAAGATTCTTTGGTGTCTCTCAAAAAGATGACTCTAGATAAAACTATTGGTGGGATTGGACTCCATGATCTTTCAAAAAGAAATAACTTGGCATTTAGGGGGAAACTAGTCTGGAATATGTACGAGAAGCCACATGCTTTATGGTGTCAAATTATGGAAGAAAAGTATCTAGTCTCTCTTAATCCTTCAAGTATCTTCACTATTCTTGACCCCCCAGTGGGGTATGCATTCTAGAATTTTATGATGACTTCTAGGAATGTGGTCACTCAATACTTATCTTGGCAAGTCAACACAATGGTAAAGATGTCAATTTTTGGCATGATTCATGGAGTGGTCTTCCTCCCCTTAACCTTGAGGTAGCTTTATTAGATTTTATCCCTATATTTATTGATCATTGGGGTTCTAACCTTTGTGACTATATAGCAGATGTTGAGAAACATTTAAATTTGGCCATTTGGAAAGACCCATCACCACTTCCAATTCTTCTTAACAAAAGGTAAAGTTTTCTTCAATCCTTAATAATCGCACAATTTTTGTAACTAATGGTTTGGAAAAATTGTTATGGTGTCCTTCAAAGAATGGAAAGTACTCTATAAAAGAAGGATACAAGGTAATACATTAGATGACTACCCAAACCCATTCACAAAGAGCTTATAATTTTTGTTGGCACAACAGTGTTCTCCTGAAGGTTGGGATGTTCACTTGGCTTGCATTGCACAAAATAATACTTACTAGTGAGAGGCTTGCTAAAATAAACATTTATTAACCTTTTCCTTATGTATTATGTGGTGAAAACAATGAGACATTGGATCATCTCCTTCTCCATTGTGAATTTTCTAATCAATACTGGAAGTTTATTCTTGGTAAACTTTCCTTTTTCCTCCCCCTCCCAAATAACTTGTGGGATTTTTTCCAGTCTCGACCATTCTTATACTCATCTTCTCTTTTTGAATTCTTGTGGAAAGTGATCCCATCCACAGTGATATGGTCAATTTGGTGGGAAAGAAATAAACAAATCTTTAGAAAAAAGGCATCTTCTATTCTTGATTTCTTGAATTGCATTGAAAAGCCAGTTACAAAATTGGTCAATTCTCATGTCCTAAAATATTTGAATCCAAATTCGGAATTCACTTCCTGTGATGGTCATATTATTAAACTGTGGAAAGGCATTTCTATTCCTGCATCACCTTGTTTTCTGAGAGTGAAGACCAGTAAAGTGAATAGAAAGAGTATAAAATTGTGTCCCCAAAACCCATTGCATTTTAAGATGAACTTTGATGGTTCCTCTAAAGGGCATCTAGGTGATGCAAGTGTAGGAGTGTGCATACGGGCTCATACAGGGTGTGTATTTGCTTTGAAGTCCACCTTCATTCCCCCGGGCACTAATAATTTTGCAGAGGCATATGCTCTACTTGAAGGTATTCTATTAGACAAAAAATGAACATCTCATGTATTCATATTGAAGGAGACTCAATAATTATTATTAATGATTGCATTAAGAGGAAAATTGATAACTAGTAGATTAGTTATTTTATTGAACAAGCATGGGCACTTATTGACACTTTTGAAAACTTTACCATCTAACATGTGTATAGAGAAGGGAACCGGGTTGCAGATCATTTGGCCAATTTGGGTAGTTCTAATGTGGATCTTAATTTGATGGGACTGAATTGTGATTTGGATTCTTTTCCTATTTTAAGAGATTTAATTATGGAAGACTTGAGAGCTAGAAAATAACACTTTTGGCTGCATGTATATCTTTTCATATATGCAGAGGATATGTATGTGATTTTATATACTTGTAGGGGTCCGTGGATTTTCTAAATCTGAATGGAAAATTATTGGCAAGGATGTGCTCTTTCCACAAGAAATTTTGGGTGATAAAAATCTCATGAAGGCTCGCCCTTAGTTGCCTTCATCTAATTTGGAGAACTCCCAAACTGTGTTTCTTCTTCCTCCTTTTTCGCTACCAGATTTAAACAAGGACATTACTACTCTAGAAGGAGCCACTCTTGAATTTCTTTCAGGCATCAGTGAATCATCATCTGCATATATGGAAGAATAATTTTTCTTGTGAAATTATTATCTTATGTGCTTCTCCAGGCCAGCGTGGGGTAAAGGAATATAGTTAATAGCATTCATGAAACTAGTTCCATTCACTGTCTCATTCTCTAGTTCATCTTCTCACTTGGGTCCTCTAAATTATATGCATCAATTTTTTCTACACATGTTGATATAAAAGTAAATTAGCCTATGTTGGATTTGATGAAAAATATCAACCCACAGCTCCCAAGAATCACCTGCATGCAAACCTGTCACAGAAAGAGAGAAGCAAAAAAGCTATGGAGGCCAAAATTAACAGATCGATGGAAGAGGAAACATATTGTGCAAACAATGGAGAAAAAATATCAATGTATTAGCATCCTCAATTATTTTAATAATTTACAAAGAGGGAATCCTCATAAAAGGATATTGAAACCCTAAAAGGGAAACCCTAAAGGGGAAATATCTAGGTTGCATAATAATAATTAATAAAAGAATTAATTGTTATATGCCTAAAGTTTAGCTTAAGTAAAAAAGAGATAATAAGTGACTTAATAATTAAATCAAGATGAATTAATTAATAAGTGGAATCACTTTATTACTCTAACACACCCCCTTAAGATAAACTTAGGGAGAAGCTAAAAACCTAGAAACAACTATAGAAATAAGGAAATGGGTCCCCAACAACAAGGCCTGATCAGGTACCCAAGTACAAAAAAATCTCTGTAAAGAGGAGAAAAGGAGAAAAACCAGTAGGAAAATCCCCTCTCTAAAAAGAGATAAATCCTAGTGAAGGATTGAAGAAGCCTCCAAACTAGAGAATGTCCCAAAAAAATAGGAACAAAGAAAGAACATGTAGAACACCTCTGAAGCATGAAGCTACAAACACTATCAAAAAATAAATTTTGGAACCTCCACTATAATAGAACATGATCAGGTAGAGAAAATTGTAAACAAAGCCTGAAGAGTTGATTAATCGAAGATGGAAGGATGTCTCTAAAATATGAATGAAATAGTTTCTATATGGTAAATGATCCATCTCACTGAAATGCATAGGTACCTAGCCACTGCATCTGCCTAGTACATAAGAACAAATAATAAATACATATATCACTCCAATGAATCAAGGAAGTATTAGAACCAACAGGAGATACCCCCCACAATGCTGAACAGGGAGAGACATGATAGGTACAGTAAGTTAGACTGCCAAGAAATACTGCATGATGAAGAACATACAAACACATATAAAGGATGGTGTCATGGAAGGATCACTCTCTTGACACACATCATGAGGCTATTTCCATGGAAGGAACACTCACTTGAAAAAGGTAGTTGGCAAACAAGGCAAACATCAAACTCCCCATGGCACTTTATATTGTAGTGCAAGTACAAACTAGCACAAAATGTGCAAGATCCCAAGCATGCAAGATGACACTTTATCTCAATGCATTTTCAAACAATAAAAACTACAAAAAAAATATGTATACAATATCCAAAAAGGAAATGATCCTAGGACCTGAAACATCCAAGATATCCACCAAAATGCCATAAAGCAAAAAATTGAATAAAAGATACATGGAGAAAATTCTGGGTGTGAGACCCATAGAAAAAGGAGCACTGAATCATCTTTCCGACGCCATGTAGAAGTTAAAAAATGGAGTCCAGAAGAGAAAGATATGGCTCCCAGAGTGCCAAAAATAACCATAAATTTGACTGAAAAATCCCTACAAGATGGAAAAATTAGAAAATCTAACCTCCAAATTTGGATAGAGCTCGAAAAGAGCTTTCCGAAAATATAAGATAAGTCAAAAAATGATACCGTATGCTCAAGATATCATAAAAACACAACATGATGCTCATTATGGAAAAAAAGGGCAAATAGAATGACAGTTTTATGGTCATCAAATTTAACCTCACTATCAGACCTGTGACTGCTAACATCAACACCTGCATATGTGTACTTGCACATGCATGTCCTTTCCAAAAATTTCAAACTTTTGAAAGATTTATAAAAAAAATTATAAATAAACAAAATTTGTTATTTTTTTTATTTTTGATTTTTTTGATGATTCCTCTCCTTGAAAAATGTGCATCTGTACTTATACGGCCAAAAGGATAATTTTTTTCTCCAGATGTCACGGAGGCCAAAACTGACAAACCATATATGAAAATATAGGTTTTTGGGCCTTCTGAGCATGATGGTGAGGTTTGTTTGGGCCCAAAATGCTCCCAAAAATAGGTACCCCGATAAAACACCAAAAATATGAAACTAAAAACCTTCTAAAAACACAGATCTGAAGAACAAGGCCTAAAAAATCTCATGAAGAGAACAGGGGCATGAAAGGGTGGAGCTCTGATACCATGTTGGAGTTGATGAAAACTATCAACTCACAGCTACCAAGAATCACCTACATGCAAACCTGTCACAAAAAGAGAGAAGCAAAAAAGCTATGGAGGCCAAAAATAATAGATCGATGGAAGAGGAAACATATTGTGCAAACAATGGAGAAAAAACTCTCAATGCAATAACATCCTCATTTAATTTAATAATTTACAAAGAGGGAATCCTTATAAAAGGATACCGAAACCCTAAAAGGGAAACCTTAAAGGGGAAATATCTAGGTTGCATAATAATAATTAATAAAAGAATTAATTATTATATGCCTAAAGTTTAGCTTAAGTAAAAGAGAGATAATAAGTGACTTAACAATTAAATCAAGATGACTTAATTAATAAGTGGAATTACTTTTTTACTCTAACAACCTAGTGGCTGGATGTAAAACATGTAATCTTATGTAAAGCATGTACTCTTCTTTTGGTCTTGAGGGCTTATTTCTCTAGGCTTAGGTAAAAATTTTGAATGTAACTATCCATGGCTAGATGGGGGGCGGGGGGGGGGGGGGGGCGGTGTTAGGCTAGTTTTCTCTCTTTCATAGCAGATTTCTACACTTTGTATTTTCAAGCAAGGATCAGAGTTTTTCTTTCTGGTTCTTTTCTCCGAGAGCTCTTTGAACCATTTAAAAAAAAATATTAATAAAATATATATTAAGTGGCACTGCCACCTTATCTTTTAAAAAAATAATAATTATGATATATTATTAACGAATTATTTTAGATTTGTATAACTTATAAAATTTAGGTGAATAGAATCTAATCATGCATTGAATATTGTGACAAATATTTGAGTTCAAAATCTTAATAAAATAAATTCTTTGGTGATTTAAATATTTTTAAAATAAAATTTTGTAAAAATATGGTGATTTAGGTTGCCTTAAATCTTGAATTATTAGTCAATTTTGGATTCTCAAATTCAAAAAAGTAGCCAATTGGCAAATATTAGTCACTAAACAATTCAATGTGCTATAGGTCGATTATTTTAAATTGTTTGTACAAATTTATGAGAAATATCTACATTGTAATTGTAGTATCATAAATTATATCCCTTAACAATTTCACAATCTATTTGGCACCTTTAGAATTCTCTTTCCTATATTATTTAAAGCCTATTTGAACCAACTTCTACCCATAATTCTTCATCTTAAATCCATAATTTAATCATCACTAAATGCCCAAGTTAGGACTACATCTAATATCACAAACCCAAAACTCATTATTCCCTTTCAAAGATCTTTTTTTTTTGGGACCAAGATCCATCGCTCCAAAGTCCCACCAAAATCTCCTAAAATCGTTGTCATTACAAGCATTAGCCTTCACAAATTAAAATCTACTCTCAATTTTTGTGATTGACCATTTTATGTAAGATTATCATAAAAATATAATGTTAACCCTGTATAGGGTGCATCTTATAGCATTCCTGATGCATAAGCATTTGGGAGGGCTTTAAACAAATCTTGCATTGGTGTGATCTAAAAAAGTTTAAATTCCATATTAAAAAAAAAGAATAAATTTCAAACTAGAATCTCAACCATTATTGATTTGGTTACTCTCCAAAAGAAATAGAAAGTTTTAGGAAACATAATGTTATTCCATCTCCAATATAATTATGGAAACAAGGAGTCTATTTTTAGTTTTATAGAGAATGAATACAAACAAAACAAATTACAAAATCTAAATTCAAGTTAGTTTTTGTCCTTTTTGAGTGAATGTGAATATCAATAAACCCTTCCAAATTTTATTTCCTCTTAGTAAAATTTGGGGAAATGGACCTAATCCATCCACTAGGGCATGTACACCAAGATAGGGAAAAAAATGTGGCCACTCACTTAAAAAATCTAAAAACGTGTCTAAAGCGATCAAGTTATTTGAAAACTCAAATGACTCTAACATGTTATGGCTGAGAAAACTTGAGCCATAATGAGTACTTGGATTTTAAAATAAAACCCCAATCACATTAATGAAATAAAATACCAAAAATCAAATTTTTATAATAAAGACAACTTGATCACATTTTATGACCATAATTTTTTTTAAAAGTTGACACTAAAGGAACAAAAAAATATATAAACTCCAAAGGAAACTCAATCATGTTTTTGTTTCTACAAACCAACTCAAGCTGTTGTGACATTGAAGAGGAAACATACCATCTCTCACTAACTAACTACATGAAGATGTAGGTCTTGTACCTCTTCTTCTTTTCTAAGTTGACAAGTAACATTCATGAAAATAAGGCGATCCTAATAAACCTATGACATCCCAACATTACTGCATAAGTTGATAAGATAGATAATTTGATCAAAAAATTTCCAAGATAACTTAGATAGAGTTGGCACGAGCAATGATGAAAAATATTAAAAACCTAGTTTAGCGGTGTTTTCTATGTTTTAGTAAATCAAATTTTTGGAGGTCTTCTGAGCATTTTTTTAACTTTGAAACTTTGGACATTCCCTTAACTCAATTTTTATAGGTGTGTTGATAAGGGACTCAAAATAGATCTCTTCAAAATCTTTCCAATGGTGTAAGTGGATCGTGATTTCGAGCACCGAGTGAAAACTTATGGCTTTTCAAAGTTGGACTTAAATTGTATATAGTATTTTGACCATTTTGATATATTTTGGTTTTATATTGTAACAAAGCTTATCCAGACTATTCATTTTGAATTCTAGGGGATTGTGATGACCTTTGGGATCTCATGAAAAATGCATAAACTAATTTTTGGTTTCCATACTTGTTGAATTTGTTGTTGGAAAAAGCTATCAATACCATAGGTTATACACCATGTATTGTACTCCAAATCCATAATTTAGATTAGTGGTATCAGAAATTGTTCACTTATGTATGTCCCAACGCATGCAGTCATCTTACCAAAGGTTTGGGTGTAAAACAATGGATCCTTTAGATTACCTACCTTTGAGATACATACAATCTCAAATGGAGAGACAACACACTGATGAATCAAAAGAGCCATTCAAAATACTGATGGAAGAAGTGTTAAACAAGAAACACAAGGAAATGATGGAACAATTTCCTCAGATGCTTGAAATTGAGGGTAGAAAATGAACATCACAAACTCAACATTTGGTGAACAAGCCACATTCAAGTGCAGGTGAATTTTGATATTCCAACAAGTCAAGGGATTTTTGATGCAGATCTAGTTGATGATTGGTTATCCAAGCTAGAAAGGTATGTTTTTGTTAATAATTTTTCAAATGCAAAAAAAAAACACATTTTCCTTCCTCAAAGCTAAGAATCATGTGAAATTGGCAAGGGAAGTTAAATTGACATCTAAGGAAGTCCAAGATGGACAAGAATTTGATGTTTTTGATGGTAAACCTACATGGGGAAAATTCATGGAGCACATAAAATAGGAGCACTTCAATAAGGATACCTATGATTATAAATATATGTAGTGGAAATTGCTCCAACAGAAGAAATACCATGCAATGTCCCTTTTTATGTGATTTGAGACTCTATGGATATTTCCACAATTTTATGATTATAACTTAATAAAATAATTTATTTGAATATCTGGTTCCAATTGCAGATGCTAAGTATAAAAGAAATGAATAGTCATCAATTCCAAATGCATACGCTTCCAAATCAATTAGAAGGTTGCATAACAATAATCACAACTATCATATCTAATATGGAAATGTAACATATGATTAATAACCTGAATAGTTGTCTCTAATATGCTATTTATCCATGCTGCATATACAGGTTGATATAATGGTAATTTATATCTCTAATTGCACAGCTATTGAGTACACCAATGAATGGATATTGTACAGGTTGTGTCTGATCAATCTTTATCTCTATACACTATCAATAAAGCCATCTTTGATATATATGGGATAGATTATGCTTCTGGATGATGTCATCTCTGATATAATAATATAAATACTTGTACCTTTGATTATTGTTGGAAATCAGTTTCTCTAGCTAAGTTATTCACAAGGGGCTGCTATATATAGAAATCTATATTCAACAATCATTTCTTGCAATGATACAATATCCACACACACACACAAACACACACACACACACACACTTATGATTGGCCAAGTGAAGAGACAAGATGGAATGCTTTCCTTGCATCATAATAACAAATGAAGAGTCTTTAATGTTCATTGCAATAATCAGGATGATTATTGTGGTGAATCACCATTAATCATATGTTGTTAAGTATTTGATAATACCATCCCAATTTATGTGAATCGACTAAGTGTGCAAATATACAATATTGATGGATTGAATGATTATAAATACTCATGATAATACAAAGGTGTATACACACGATATGATAATGCAATGATATAGGGATAATTGAGTGTAAATGTGATAATGCTATGATATATGGATCAACCTTTATGGAATTTTATGGTAGTGCAATGTAGTGCATATATAGTATGGCAGTGATAATGTAATGTGATTATGACATGAGACAATGATGTTATAATGAGATGTGTAAGAATTTCCCTAAGGCAAGGAATAAAAATGCCAAGATCTAGAATCTCAATAGATAGCACAAGAGAGACAAAATGATCAATTGATTGATTCAATATTGATAAAAGGTCAAATACATTGAATTACATATAAAGTAGATGTGTCTGAATATATAGGCAATGCATGATAACTAGGAGTGATGCAAGAGATAACCTATCAACCACACAAGGTGGAATCACATGTCCACCAAAGGTGGATCATCCTCCATTGTACAATATAGTCTATGAAAAAATGTACAACAATGAGAGGATGATAATGTGATACGAGAACTAAAGGTGGATCTCACACATAAAGTGGAAAGAGATAACAACTATCACCACCTAAAGTGGAATTTCTCCTACACCATATGCTAAAATGAAATGAAAACTCCTAAGTGTCTCATATGCAAACTACTATGAAATTCCTCATCCTAAGTAAACTTAAGTAAAGTGTAATTAGGAATATTTAATTATACCAACACCCTCCCTTAAGTGCAACTTAGGGGAATGTAATTAAGCTCACAATGCTAGATGACAATGCAAGATGGGTCTCGGCTACTAGTCCATGTTAGGTACCCATGTACAATATGCAAGTGCAATCTCTCATAAAGCAGAGAACAATGGAAAACCTCATGGGAAAAAACCTCCCCCCAAAAGAGAGATGAATAGATAAAAGAACTCTCAAATAAGTATGAGAAGAACAAAAACCCATGTGAGGAAAAAGTCCCCCCCCATAAGAGAGAAGAAGTGGAAGAGAGACCAAATAGCCCCCCTCAATGTAAAATGTACACCAATAGTAGATGCTCTAGGCTCGATGTAGAAACTATTCCAAGAGTGTTGAATAACGTTCCTCCCCTTAGGAAGAAATAAAACCAAAGGGGTGTGTATGAAGCCTCCCCAATCTGGAGGAAGAAACCTCAAAATAAATGGAATCTTTGAAACCTTCTCAGGTGTCCTCATGTTAATACTGGAAGGTGCCACCTCAAAATCATGTGTAATAGGCAACTCTATTGAAAAAAGACATGTCAAGATCAAATGAGGGTGAATGTAGAACATGTGTGAAAGACTCAAGTGTCTCCTCTAAAGATAAAGATACCTCCTCCAAGTGTTGTATCAAAGTATCCACAATCATGTCAACCTAAAAAGAATGATTAAGTGGAGAGTGAAGATGAGGGCCAGAGTGTTCCCTTGAAACTACTGAAGAAGGATCATCCTCATAAAAAAAGAAGATGAATTTCATCAGTAATGTCTCCCAAATACTCAATTTAGGACTACAAAAACAAACCTGGAATATTTTTCAAGAAGTCATCCCATGAAGGTCTATCTAGAAGACAAGGAATATCCTACAACATTGAATCACCTGAATCCATGATTGTAGGAATACAAGCATCATCAGGAGCAATAGTAGATGTAATCTCAATAGGAGGAGATGGAATGGAAGGCTCAAGAACTTTATCACATGTGAGAATACCCAAGTTCAAGTAGTAAAAATTCTCCTCAAAGTTTGAATCATCGTTGTAAGTGTGATCATATGCTAAAGATTCATTGTCATCAAGAGGAAAAAAATCCACAAAGGAGTACAACCAAGATGAGTGATTCACCATCCCTATAGAAATAAATGCTCCACTCTCCAAGTCCTTGATGAAAACTAAATCAGGTGTAACTTTTGCAGTCTTCTTTGTAGCACCATTTGTGATTTGATAGATAGAAAGAAGGTTATTGGTCAAGTGTGGAACACACAACACATCATTGAAGTGTCCCTACCCAACATCAATACTTCCTTGCTCAATCACATTCATGTAAGTGTAATTTCCCATCAAAATAGGTGGACCTTTGCAAGGCTCAAATAATGAAAACATGGACTGTGAAGAAGCCATATGATGAGAATCCCTTGAATCTAGAAGCCATCTTCCTGAATCATGACTTTAAGAAGCATATAAATCTTTTTCTTTTTGTGTGACAAATGAATGACCCTTTCCTTTATCTTTTTCTAAATTTTTTTTGAATAAGTTGAGGTAGACATCCTAGGTGGAAAATTGATCTTGTTCTTTACAAGACAATGTCCTTCTTATAACAATGGTGTTCTTCATGCCCATCCTTTTTGCAATATTCACAATACCACTTCTCCTTCTTTACAAATCCCCCCTTAGTAGATGATATAAAAGTTCCATGTTGTGTGGAAGTTGATTGTGCTCTTTCTTGTTGAGACTTATGCTTCCAATTCTTCTTCTTATTTTGACTTTGATTCCCTTGATTATCCACCAATGCCATAGACTTTGAAGAATTGAGAATACACATACTCATCAACTTTGATTGTTCCAAAATCAACATTTCTGCAAATGACTCAAATGAAGGTGTAGTGAAGGTGCTTCCCATGGTCAACTTTTTAGTATTGTAACTTGAAACAAAGGCCACATAATCTAAAGGAATATTGTACATAATATGATGAATCAATTGTGAATCCTTTATGGTAATACCACAATCCTTAAGTTGTGCTCTCAAATCATTGGCTTTGTTGATGAAATCTTAAATTGTATCAAAGTTCTTAGGATCCAATTTGAGAAGATTTTCTTGAAATGTGAATCCCTTATCCTCATCCACTTTACCATACAAACCTTCAATTTTATCCCAAGCTTCTTTGGAGTTCTCTAAGGATGAAATGTGAAACATGAGATCTTGGGTAGCACATGTTCTTATAATTCCTAAAGCCTTAAATTTTTTAGTTCTCCAATCAATTAATGCATTATAATCCACATTAGGACTAGTAGGTTCTTTAATTGTGTCATCCACATAATGATTTAAACCTTTCACCATTAAATTTCTCCATACATTATCTTTCCATGTTGCATAGTTATGTAGAGTTAATTGTGGAAATGAAAAAGAACCCATGATGCAAAACTAAAAGAAAGAAAGAGAGAAGGAGACATAACCACACAATTCATAAATGTCCTTCTTATAACAATTGTGTTTTTCATGCCCATCCTTTTTTCAATATTCACAAAACCACTTCTCCTTCTTTGCAAATCCCCCCTTAGTAGATGATGTAGAAGTTCCATGTTGTGTGGAAGTTGATTGTTCACTTTGTTGTTGAGACTTATGATTCCAATTATTCTTATTATTTTTACTTTGATTCCCTTGATTCCCTTGATTATCTACCAATTCCATATACTTTGAAGAATTGAGAATACACATACTCATCAACTTTGATTGTTCCAAAATCAACATTTCTGCAAATGACTCAAATGAAGGTGTAGTGAAGGTGCTTCCCATGGTAAACTTGTTAGTATTGTAACTTAAAACAAAGGCCACATATTCTGAAGGAATATTGTACATCATATGATGAATCAATTGTGAATCCTTTATGGTAATACCACAATCCTTAAGTTGTGCTCTCAAATCATTGGCTTTGTTGATGAGATCTTAAATTGTATCAAATTTCTTAGGATCCAATCTGAGAAGAGTTTCTTGAAATGTGAATCCCTTATCATCATCCACTTTACCATAAAAACCTTCAATTTTATCCCAAGATTCTTTGGCATTCTCTAAGGATGAAATGTGAAACATGAGATCTTGGGTAGCACATGTTCTTATAATTCCTAAAGCCTTAAAGTTTTTAGTTCTCCAATCAATTAATGCATTATGATCCACATTAGGACCAATAGGTTCTTTAATTGTTCCATCCACATAATGATTTAAACCTTTCACCATTAAATTTCTCCATACATTATCTTTCCATGTTGCATAGTTATGTGGAGTTAATTGTGGAAATGAAAAAGAACCTATGATGCAAAACTAAAAGAAAGCAAGAGAGAAGGAGACAAAACCACACAAGACACCCCCCTAATTCACTTAATTAATGAAACCCCCCCAACAAAATAAAAATAAAAAAATGATGATTTAAACACTTTATATATAGTGTGTGTGTGTGTGTGTGTACAATTGCCACTTGCCAAAATGGGCCAAAGTGGGCTTTTGATTTTGATGTTTACGATAGAGAATATGAAGCTATAGAAGACTCAAAAAAAAAGACACAAGTTCACTCAAGTATTCAATCAATTACAAGTGCCAAAATAGACCAAATGTTGAAAGTGATATTTTCGCCCAAATAATCCTACAATATAATAGTAAATCTAGAAATTTCTCAAAAAATTATGCACTTTAAAAAAAATGGCACCTGAAAATGTATTTGTATGAGCCCGAAGAAAGCCTCTGAAGTTGCAAAACTAAGGATTAGATAGCCACAATCACCAAAAACTGATATTTCTACAAAATTCGTACACCAAAACTAGAAAAGAACACCACCACTAAACATTTTAGGAAATTCTAGCCAAAAAAAAGAATGCTCTGAAAAAGGACAAAAAATGAGCAAGTTATGGGCTCTCAAAGTTGGACTGCAAATTTGAAACTGCAAATGGTGAGGGGTCCAAATTTTCAAACACTGATGATGTCAACAAATACACAAGATTAAATTTGAAATCTAGACGGCCGTGACATAAAAAAAAAAAGCCAGATATGATGGTTAGACAGCTGTCAAAATTAACATAGAAAAATGATTATGCGGGAAAGTGGTTAAAATTGGAAATCAAACGACCATCATAGAAAAATAAAAAATAGACTCAATGAAATGACCTATACAGGCATCAAATTTAACTTACCAAAAAGTGACATCAGCAAAAAAACCCCTTCCTTCATAGATGCTGATGACTAATGAAAGAAATGGTGCTATTTGGCACGTGTTTGTAGGCCACTAGTCTCAGGAAGTGTAGGAGCACTAATCTCACCCACATTGGATGCTCAGTGGGGAGGACAAGTAGGGAATGTAGCTCAGCGAGCTCAGAGCTAGTCAAGTTTCACAGTGGCTCGATGCAACACATGACTATCCCACATTGGTGGGGAAAATAAGCTTTCCCTTGTTTTATATGTTGATGCCCAGAGATGTATTTAAAGAACTTGTTTGGTGAGTGTAGTTTTGATATGTAGACACTATTAGGATATTCTTTACGGAGTGGGGAGTGATTCACTTTGATCTACAAACACAGTATGGTCTTTGCTTCCTACTGTAATGGGGAAAATATGGATATCTTTAGATAAGGTTTTGAAAAATGGGGATTAGCACCTAAAAGAGATCCTATGCCACATTTAACCACTTAAATTTAATTGTAATGATAAGGAATATAAATCTGGAAATATTTGCAAAGAATAATGGAATAAAATACATACCTCACAATATAACAAATCTGGAAAAGCCTCTTTTCTGATGTCTGTGTTGAGTTTCTAGAAATTCTGCAACTGGAGCTAGAATAGAAACACAGAGACAGAGAAAACCCAGAAATATTTTTCCTTTCTGAGTCAGGTCGACCTTGACCCAAATGTGGGGGTGCAATTATACCCCAAAATGTTGACCTTGACCTACACTACTTTGAAAGAAATTCTTTTCGCGGATCTTGAAAGTTGGCCGAAAAGGGTATCTAAATATGCTCTACAACTCCCAAAACAACGACTGTAGATATCTAAAAATGGTATTTTGGGGTAGCTATATAGGGTTTTTCCTTAGTCAAACCCCTGTTTTGGTGGTTTCCACCTTCATGAATAGCCGGATTTAATAGAATATGTATGTGTGTTTCTCTTAGGAAGAGCTTTGAATGTGTAATGCCAAGATCTAATCCTCTAGATTGAAACCCTAACATGAATTGAAATGAGAGAGCATTTCATAGATTTGAATATGATAAAGATCACATACCAAGCCCCCAAGGCTAAAGTACTCCTACCAAACTCACAAACTGTAGTTGCTACCCCATGATTATATCTTTTGATTGCTTGAATGTTTAAAATGGTAGATCAAAGAAGAAGGAAGGATGTAAGAACTCTTTCTTTCTCCAATGAAAATCTACAATAGCTTGTCCACAAAAATGCTTGCATGTATTAAGGCATCATCATATCTTGTCCTCCTATATCATCCTCTTGCATTCTTGCTTCATCATCATGTCATCATTGTATCATTTCATAATCATGATCTCATAATCTCCTCATAATGTAATGTCACATCTCAATGAAGGAAAAAGAGAGTGTTTACATAGAGAATTCAAGGTATGCCTCCTAGGGAAATGCAAGGGCCCATAATTCAAATTTCACCTCAAATCATGGTCCAATCACAATGATCAACTAAGGAGGAAATGCATTTAATTAAATTTGAATGAAAACCCTTCTGCATTCAGATCCAGGGGCCAATTTTAGATTTAGGACCCTATTATGATCCAAATTTGAAAGTGGGAACCAAAATTTGATAAATGTCAAGGTCGACCTCAACCCTGACCTGAGGTTTCAGGCTGGTCAGTATAGAATGTCAGTGGAGTTCCTAGGTCAGGTAGGGACCTAGGAAGATGGGAAAACATAACAGAATGCTAGAAACAAGCACAGGGGCCTAGAAGAGATGTGATGAAGGCTAGGAGGACCAATACATGGGTCCTACCTATGAAATGGAGTGATAGAGAAGGAAATCAAGGAGAATCCTCAGGATCCTAACCCTAATTCCAAGTGTAGATGCATCCTAAATGAAAATCTATTATGTAAGTGTACTAAAAGAGGGTGCTAAACCTACCAAAATGGAAGTGCTTCCATTTTAAGATGATACATTTAGCCCCCACTTTATCTTAGATATGACACTATGTGAATATGCAAGCTAAAGTAAGAAAACATCATAAAGATAAAAAGGATTTAGCCAAGTAGTCAATGTAGAGATCCTACAAGAAACCGTTAGTACCCGCAACCTGCAGCACACAAGGTTAATGAAAATCCATAAATGACCTAAGATTTACTAAGATTAGATTGAGAATTATATACAACCCCTTATTCCCCCTGTTTTGGCTTTCTACTTCTGAAGGGTGAAACAGGGTGATAAGGATAGCCCTATACACTAGATATATACCTTGTTGAAAAATATTTTCCTAAACTAGTTAGAAGGATCCTAAACCTTCCTAAACAAATTCAAGGAGTTAGGCATCTGAATCATGATTCCAATGCCATAGACGACACTGAAAATGGAGCTACATAAGTCAATTTATGATGAAAAGAGTGAATGTCTATCTAAAAGCATATGATGGGAAATTTGAATTTAACCTAGGTAAACCCTAACCAAAAACCCTAAAAATCCTCACAAAACCCTAATTTACATCTATAAATAGGGGAAGAGAGCACATACCTCCTCATTCTTACCATTTTCAAAATTTAGGAGAGGAAGCAAGATTCCAATCAGAGAAGAACTTCGAGAGACACAAATGTAGCTCTTGAGACAGTGCATGGCCACAGGACAATCGCTTCCCAAGGTAATCTTACTATTTTTGAAATCTGTAATCTCAATTTCTTTTTTTGATAGGCAAGGATGACCCTAACCCATAAATGTTGACCTTGAACCAGTTATGTTGACCTTGACCCTTTAAGGTTGACATGAACTAGGAAGGTCTAGACCCTCATCTGGTGTCAGGTTGACCTCGACCCAGGAAGGTTGACCTCAACCCAGGAAGGTCACCTTGACCCAGGAAGGTTGACCTTGACCTAACAGAGGTTGACCTTGACCTAGTCAAGTTGGATGTATATTTTAGTGATTGCAGAGTTTTGATATGATGTTGTTTTGTACTGACAAGACCTGGTTCGTCTCCGAGAGAACCCCTTTGGAAGGCCACTACTGTTGATCAAAGAGAAGTTGTCCAAGATAGATGAGGATGAGACATAGATACTAAGAGATGTGGGACTATACTGGGTAGCAGCCCTACCAAAGATGAGATTTTACTGAGCCATGATATTGGCTCTTATAGAGAGGTGGAATGAGGACACATGTTCCTTTCATCTTCCCTCAGGAGAGATCACATTGACATTGGAGGATGTATACAGGATCCTGTGACTTCCATTTTGGGGTGAGTCTGTCAAACTGAGAGTACAAATTTTTTCCAAGGATATTCACGCATATGCAGAGTATTGTATAGGACGGGTTCCACAGATGCAAACCCAAGCAGACCACATCACTCTATCAGCTATACTAGCAGGTCTGACACCCTTGGTATAAAGGGTTATGTTTTATATACTCTCTTTGGTTGTAGTACCCAACACAAAGGGTATACTATTTTTAGCACCTTTTACCCATCTCATATGCAGGTTGGAGAGTGACATGACCATCTTCACGTGGGGTCGCAGCATGCTAGCCCATCTATATCATGAGTTATGTCAATTGGTGAGATATCGTTGAGAGAGTCTCACGGTATGTACGCTATTGAAGATTTGCTTATTCGAGCACTTTACATGTACATGACCACAGGGTTATCTGGTGATGTTAGATGTAGACACACCTAGAGACTTTTATTATCTACTGGGAGTTTCCTGGTAGTACAAAGATATCCTTTAATAGAGGGTACGCCTAGACTGTATACCAAATACAGATGTGATATGGAGACCATACTATCATATGAAAGAGTGGCTAGATACATGACATTAGATGAGACATTCATAGTAGTGAAAGATGCTAGAGGGTCATCCCAGTCACATAGTAATGTCGTATTACTTGATAGAGTGATGAGATAGTTTGGTCTTGTACAGGGGGTCCCTAGAGCAGTACCTTGGTACGCACATCCGACGAGATACTATTAGAGACCCGGTGCTATACGTTGGCCATCAATAGTAGATATTATAGATAATGATACAAATGAGAGAGAGGATGTAGAGGTAGCCCCAGATATGGCCCCAGTAGGCATCAGTAGGGATTACATTAGTAAATGGAGTCTGCAAGGAACCCCCCACATCTTCCCTGATGACTATCCCACAGGTGATCCAGGCCTTTCAAAGAGGACACATCAAGATAGTGACATACCAAAGGAGGAAGAGGATCAAAAAGATGAGGAGGATCCCACCTCTGAGAGAGATCCCATGGAGGAGTAGAGAGTAGAGGAGAGAACATACAAGATGCCCCCAATGAGTAGTATGGATGAAGACGAGCATATTGTTCATGCAACACCATTGAGATCATGATGATCTCCAAGCGCCCATAAAAAGAGACCACCTCTGAGACCTATACATAGTGAGTTTGGAGAGAGTATTCAATCCATGGCCCCACCATCTAGACCCTTCAGTGATACCCATGAGTGAGATCCAAGTATAGAATATATATTTTATTAAAATATTTAACTTAATTTTTGAAGAAAAAGTGCTAACAAATAAATGTATTTTAATTCTGCATCCAGGGTAGTGGAGTGGAGGAGCTTTGTATTTGAGGTCTTGAAGGATACATGCCTTTCCTATAGACTACCATCCAGCAAGCGAGAGTTACCTATTTGTCATAGAGATCCCCACAGGCATGCCGACATATTTGCTTGTGTCCAGCGAGAGCTGAAGTTATGTAGAGAGAGAGGAGAGGCTGATGGCTGGCCTATGAAGGTCATAGGAGTGTGTTTATGATCTTAGCATGTCAAGGAGCTATTCATGGACTACCGTATAGAGATCTACATCTTCACATCATAGATCAGAGAGATCTAGGAGCCATCACCCATCAGAGCATAGAGATAGAGAGAGTGATAGATAGGGCATTGTGTCACATATGTATCAAACTCAAAGAAAAACATTATATATGGATGAAAAAATATCTTTTCTAGTTAGTTATGTGTTTGATTACTACATTTTCACCAATAACATAAAAAATAATAGAAATAAAGAACGTGTATAAATGTAATCAAATGTAACCTGCTAAAATCACATAACTTATAAAAAAAACATAACTATTTTAAAAGGAATACATAAATACACAAGGAAGAATGATGTACTAAGGATAATAACATTTTAAATGCATAATATTTATACATTCCTTAAGAGGCACACCATCCATATCAACAATTTTGTAAGCACCTGAACCAAAGTCTTCAATTACAACAAAACGTCCATCCAATTAGGGCTAAAATTTCCTTTTTCACTAGGTAACACATTCACATTTCTTTGATTCTCATATAGAACTAATTCACCCATTTAAAATGAACGTTCAATTACTTTATTATTATACTACTTTTGAAGTTATTTATGATAAGCCTTTATATGTTCCAAAGCATTTATTCATTGTTCATCCAACATTTCTAATTCTTGTAATCATTATTCTTGAAATGTATCTTTGTCAATTATCCCATGAAATGAAACATGTAAAGAAGGTATTTCCAATTCCAAAGGCATAATAGCTTCAGTATCGTAAACAAGATTATAAGGAGAAGTACATGTGGCAGTCTGAACACTAGTCCTATAATCCCATAAAGCATAGGTAAGTTGGGTATGCCAATCTTTCACATGCTTATTAACTATTTTCTTCAGAATTTGTTCAATGACCTTATTTGATGCTTCAACTTGACCATTATATTGAGGATAAAAGGGAGTTGAAAATCTATGTTGAATTCGATATTTCTCCAAGAATTTCATGACTTCTTTATTCTTGAAATAGGTACCATTATCTGAAACTATCGTTGAAAGGATACCAAATTGTGTTATAATATTGTTAAGAATGAAATCTCAAATAACATCCGCAGTAGTTGAATGGAGAGGGACAACTTCCACCCACTTCGTAAAGTAATCTGTAGCTGTTAGGATGTATGCATGTCCTTGAGAATAAGGTGGTGAGATTTTTCCAATAAGATCAAAACCCCAAATACTAAAAGGCCATGGAGCCACTTGATTATGAAGCTCACGAGGAGGAGCATGAGTCAAATTACCATGTTGTTGACATTGAGGACACTTCTTAAAAAACATGAAAGAATCTCATTCCATTATTTTCCAATATATCCCATTCTAAGAATTTTATTGAGTAAATATTTTCCACCAAAATGTCCCCCACAAGAACCAGAATGAGCTTCTTCCAAAGCTATCAAAATTTCAGTTCTACCAAGACATCTTAACAACAAACCATCATAAGAGAATTTGTAAAGTGTATCTCCCAAAATGATATAACATGATGCAATATTCCTAATACAATTACACATGTTCCTTGTTGTCGATTCAGGAAAAGTACCATCTTTCAAAAAATGAAAGATATGAGAATACCATTCATCCAAATGCAAATTGAAATAATCAGAGGTATCCTCATTGGAAATTGTAGGGTTTTTAAGAGTATGTATAGTAAATTGTAAGTCTTCAGCATTATTCTCAAGACAAACCACAGAAGCTGCACTTGCCATGGCATCCACATGTCAATTATCTTTCCTAGGTAAAGTTTGAATCGTATAAGAAGAGAACTGTGAAACAATATCAAGAGCCAAATCTCTATATTGTGTCATTTTATCATTCTTAGTCTGATAACCTCCTTTAATTTTTTCCACAATCAATTGCAAATCTCCATAAATTTCCAAGTTTTTAATGTTGAGGGATGAAGCTGCTTGTAAGCTAGCTATAAGAGCTTTATACTCCACAATATTGTTAGTACAAGGAAAATTCAATTTATATTACATAGGGATCAGTTTTTTCATAGGAGGGGTCAAGACAATGCCAATGCCAGAACCTGTCTTACATCTAGATGCATCAAAATATAATTCCCAAACATTATCCTGTTTAATAACTAGAATGTTTTCATCGAGGAATTCTATTTAAGTAAAGCATGTATCAGAATGAGGACAAGGAGCTTCAACCAAATAATGCATTAAATCTTGTCCTTTAATTGACTTTTGAGAAATGAAATTAAGATCAAATTTTGTAAGTAACATCACCCACTTTGCAAGACGGCCAGAGAAACCAGTCTTTGAGAAAAGATGTTTCAAAGGATCAAATTTAACAATCACATTGACTTCAACATTTATAGATAATGCCTGAGTTTCTGATAAGCATAAACTAAAGCTAAGCATTATTTTTCCAAGTCTGTATATCTTGTTTTGTAATCAAGTAAAGTCTAACTAATGTCGTACACCGGTCTTTCCTTACCTTCACTATCATGTTGAGCCAACAACGCACTCACCACGTTTAGAGTGGCTAAAGTATAGAGATAAAAGGGTTTATCAAATTGAGCAGGTTGCAAAATAGGAGGATTGTCGAGATACTCCTTAAATTTCTCAAAGGATTATTTACATTCCTCATTCCAAGAGAAAGTGGTATCCTTTCTAAGAAAGGAAGTAAAAGGAACAGTTCTATAAGCTAAGTTGGAAAAAAATGATGAATGGCTTGAATTTTTCCTTCTAAACTTCGTATCTGAGAAATGTTCTTAGGAGGAGTAATATTAACAATAGCATCAATATTTTCAGTATCGACCTCTATGCCTCTCTTAGAGATTATAAACCCTAATAATTTACAAGAATCAACTCCAAAAGTGCATTTCTTAGGATTCAACCTCATATTGTAACTTCTAATCCTTTCAATTATTAGTCGTAAAATGCTAACATGATCTCCTCTTTGTATAGATTTTGGCAAGATATCATCTACAAAATCCTCAAGAATTTTATGAATGTAATCATGAAAAATCAAAGTCATGGCTCACTGATAAGTTGCTCCCGCATTTCTTAATCCAAAAGGCATCATGACCTAGCAAAATGTTCCCCAAGGTGTTATAAATGTGTTCTTAAGTTGATCTTCAGGAGGAATAAATATTTGATTATATACCGAAAAGCCATCCATAAAATATAATAGAGCATGACCCGCTGTTGAATCCACAATCATATCAATATTAGGTAACTAGAAATTTTCTTTTAAGGATGCCTTATTTAAATCTAAAAATTCAGTACACATTCTTATCTTATTTTCTCCTTTTGAAACAACCACAATGTTTGAAATCCACTCTATGTAATCAATAGAGCGGACGAATCCAACACCCAATAATTTTTCAATTTCAGCTTTAACTAATAAGGCAATTCCTGGATTCATCTTTCAGATTTTCTGCTTCATAGGTTTAGCATTTGGTCTGAGAACAATATTGTGAGTAAAAATCTTAGGACCTATACCCGGTATATCCAAATATGTCCAAGAAAAAATACCCTTGTATTCAAGTAAAATAAAAACCAATTGATCACGTTAATCTTGATTCAAACATTTCCCATTTTTTTTTTTTCATTTTCTCAGAGTCATTTTCGTCCACTTGAACCTAAATAGTCTCAGCTATAAGAAAATTAATTTGTATCAGAGAATACATTGGTAAAGGAGAAATATCTTGTTCATCATTTTCTCCAAATATTAGCTTCTGTGTTTAGACAATAGGGCTTCCTTCCTTTGTCATGAAACATAGGTAGATTCTCATAAGCTCCTAGAAAATTTGCTAAAGCTTCATCTTTGGGAAAAACATCCAAGATAGGTTTTTGATCCATGTCAAGGAGGAGTGGGTTAACCAAAT
This sequence comes from Thuja plicata, assembly GCA_018584345.1. Classification (NCBI taxonomy): domain Eukaryota; kingdom Viridiplantae; phylum Streptophyta; class Pinopsida; order Cupressales; family Cupressaceae; genus Thuja; species Thuja plicata. The sequence continues at coordinate 818,475 of MU224939.1, forward strand.
TCAAATGCCCACCATAGATATGATTAAAATTGAGAGGAAAAGCCGATGGTTATTTGTAAGGATTGAACCCCAATCCATATGTATAATCATAGATTTCATTGTCCAAAGGTACTTGTATACCTTGTTCATATTTACCACATCCTTTCCCATTAAATCCTGATTTCTTGAGAAGATGATAACCATAACCATATCTATCAGCCATATAAGATTGAGTTAAAGGAGTCGCGTATGTCACAATTTCATAGTAGTCAAGTTTTATTATTTCAATTGTTTTGTCCATTGAGGCAGCAACAAAGTTACTTTTAATTTTGCAGAAAGTGGGGAAGGAGTAAAAACTTATTTTTTCAAACCCACTTTGTTGTTTCATGAATTCCAAATCAGAAACTTTATATTCTTCAATAAAAAAAGGATTAAAGTCCAACATTCCCCAATCATCCTCAGTCAAAGAAGAAGATGGAGCTTTAGTTTGTTTAATCTCAGGTGGCCTTTCAAGTTCTTTACTTGGTTGGAGAGGTTCGAAAACTTTAGCATATTCCACATTTAAGCAAGGATTTGGTGCATCATCCGCATGTAGCGTATACATCAAATTTTATAAATGAACCTAACCCTACGATGAAGAGTAGAAGGTACTACATGCATAGTATGTAACCAAGGTCATCCTAAAAGAAGGTTATAATTGAGAGGTCCAGACATAACATGAATAGGTGTATTGAGAATAACCGGACCAACTTTAAGAGGTAGCATAATAATGCCCAAATTTATCTTTGCAATATTATCAAATCTACGAATAGGGACATTATCAGGTTGAATAGTTATAAGATCAGCCTTAATTTCCTTAAGCATATCCATGCTACAAACATTAAGCCCAGATCCATTGTCAATTAATTCTCTATGAATGATAATTTGATTAATAGAAACAACAACCATAAGAGCATCATATTGATTCTGCACCTCGACAAAAGGTAAATAATCATTGGTAAACATAATAGAAGGTACATAAGGCATAGTATTCATTCATTCCAAAAAGGAATTAATATTCTCTTGGTTAGGAGGCGAAGCAGGAAGGGTAGATAAAGCCTTTTGCAATGCCTCATGATATGTCAGAGAAGTTTGAAGCAATTCCCATAAAGATATCTTTGTGGGAGTAACACGTAATTGTTCAACTGAGTCATACTCCCTAAAGGAAGATGGAAACTTAGGTTCTTGAGGAAGCATAGGTTGAGAAGGAGGTAAATAAGCTGGAACAGTATGCTGAGGATTATTCTGTGTGCGATAAGCATGTGAAACAAAATCTGTGTTGTCAAAGAAATCCAAAGGATCTCAAGGTTTACCCTTAATTGTTATTCGAGGACATCTTTTTACCGTCAACAAAATTTTAGGATATAACATTCTAGGTGCATCAATGTTTCAAATAGTGGAACATGAAGGTAACCATGCATGCACCCTATGGTAAAGGTTAATTGAAGAGGTTGTGGAGGAGGATGAAATATGAATAGGATCAATGGAGATCATATTCGAACAATTTTCATCCTCACTACCATGTAGCTCATTAAGGGACCTATCCTCTTTTGAAATAAAAGCCTCATCAAAGTATTCAAAACAAAAATCATGCAGAGTTGAACACAAAGTAGCACTACAAGCATGAAAAAAATGTAAATGTTTTTGTATTTTAAAAGAAATTTTGTGAATTTTATTTTTGAAATATAAATGCAAGAGAATAAAAGAAATCTAATTTTTATATGCATGTAAGATCTAACATAAAATGTAAATCTAACACCAAAAAGAAAGAGTTGTCTATCTCGAGTTCACCAAAATGTAATGGAGAAAATATGGAGATCTTTAGATAGGGTTTTGAACAATGGGGATTAGCACCTAAAAGAGACCCTATGCCACATTTAACCACTTACATTTAATTTTAAGATAAGGAATGTTAACATGGAAATGTTTGCAAAGAATAATGGAATAAAATACATACCTCACAATATAGCAGATCTGGAAAAGTCTATTTTTTGATGTCTATGTTGAGTTTCTAGAAATTCTTCAACTAGATCTAGAACAAAAAGACGGAGACAGAAAAAACCCATAAATATTTTTCCTTTCTGATTCAGGTCGACCTTGACCCAAATGTGGGGGCGCAATTGTACCCCAAAATGTTGACCTTGACCTACACTGCTCTGACGAAAATTATGTTCGCGGATCCCTAAAGTTGGCCAAAAAGGGTATCCAAATCTACTCTGTAACTCCTGAAATATCAATTGTAGATATCTAAAAATGGTGTTTTGGGGTGGCTATATAGGGTTTTGCCTTAGTCAAACACCTGTTTTGGTGGTTTCCACCTCCACGAATAGCCGAATATAGTAGAATATGTGTGTGTGTTTCTCTTAGGAAGAGCTTTGAATGTGCAATGCCAAGATCTAATCCTCTAGATTGAAACCCTAGCATGAATTGAAATGAGAGAGCAATGCATAGATTTGAATATGATAAAGAAAGCATACCAAGCCCCCAAGGCTAAAGTAATCCTACCAAACTCACAATCCGTAGTTGCTACCCCATGATTGTATCTTTTGAATGCTTGAATGTTGAAAATGGTAGATCAAAGAAGAAGGGAGGATGGAAGAACTTGTTCTTTCTCCAATAAACATCCACAATAGCTTGTCCACAAAAATTCTTGCCTGTATTAAGGCATCATCATATCTTGTCCTCCTATATCATCCTCTTGCATTCTTACATCATCATCATGTCATCATTGTATCATGTCATAATCATGTCATAATATCATGATCTCATAATCTCCTCATAATGTCATGTCATGTCTCAATGAAGGAAAAAGAGAGTGTTTATATAGAGATTTCAAGGTAAGCCTCCTAGGGAAAAGCAAGGGTCCATAATTCAAATTTCACCTTGAATCATGGTCCACTCACAATGACCAACTAAGGAGGAAATTCATTTAATTAAATTTGAATGAAAACCCTTCCGCACTCAGATTCGGGGGCCAATTTTAGATTTAGAACCCTATTATGAGCCAAATTTGAAAGCGGGAACCAAAAATTGATAGAGGTCAAGGTTGACCTCGACTGTGACCTAGGTCAAGGTTGATCTTGACCTTGACCTAGGTCATGGTTGACCTCAACCCTGACCTAGGTCAGGGTCGACCTTGACCCTGATATGATGTTTTAGGTCGGTCAATATAGAATGCCAGTGAAGTTCCCAGGTTGGGCAGGGACCTAGGAAGATGGGAAAATAGAATAGAATGCTTGAAATAGGCACAAGGGCCTATAAGAGATGTGATGAAGGCTAGGAGGACCAATACATGGGTCCTATCTAGAAAATAGAGCAACGGAGAAGGAAATCAAGGAGAATCCTCAGGATCCTAACCCTAATTCCAAGTACAGATGCATCCTAAATGCAAATCTATTATGTAAGTGCACTAAAAGAGGGTGATAAACCTACCAAAATGAAAGTGCTTCCATTTTAAGATGATACACCTACACTCCCGAATAACCCGATATAACAAAAAATAAAGGGCTCTGGCCCAAAAAGTTTCTCAAAAAATATATAATAGAATATTGACGAAATAATGCATAAAAATTTAAAATTTTGTACCACGTGAAGATTGGATCCATATAGGTCTAATTTGAAAAAAAAAATTGATAGTCAAAATTCACCAGAACAACCACCTAGATGGAATGGTGAGGTCAGATCTATCTCTAGACTCTCCCAAAAACTGTTGATATCCTGGATTTGAATCGTGGCCCTCCAAAATTAAAGCAAAGATGGTCTCCAATAGATATGCAATGAACACTCCTATGGCTCTGATACCATGTAAGAATTTTTCTAAGGAAAAGAATGAAAATGCCAAGATCTAGAAAATCAATAGATAGAAAAAGGGAGACAAAATTATCATATGATTAATTCAATATTGATCAAAAATCAAATACAATAAATTACATATAAAGTAGATGTGCTTGAATATATAGGCAATGCATGATAACTAGGAGTGATGCAAGAGATAACTTATCAACCACACAAGGTGGAATCACATGTCCACCAAAGGAGGATCATCCTCCATTATGCAATGAAGTGTGTGTAAACATGTGCAACAATGAGAGGATGATAATGTGATAAGAGCACTAAAGATGGATCTCACACATAAATTTGAAAGAGATAACAACTATCACCACCTAAAGTGGAATGTCTCCTACACCATGTGCTAGAATGAAATGCAAACTCCTAAGTGCCTCTTATGCAAACTACTATGCAATGCATTATCCTAAGTAAACTTAAGTAAAGTGTAATTAGGAATATTTAATTACACCAACAATATTATTATGCAATTACATCAGGATGGATGTATCTATGTATGACATGGGTTATGTGTGCTAAAAATGTGTCACTTCTATGAGTCATTGTATCCAAGATTGCTAGAGAATGAGGTCTCAAATGGCAACTCATAGCTCTCTATTCATGGAGTGCAAGGGTTTGTAATGGAGGCCCCCAGATTGACCTAGTTTGTGCCCATGCAAGTACACCATAAAATGAGATATTCAAAGAGGTAAAGCAAGAATGCTAGTCTCCATGATCATCAAGTATGCATGCAAATGAAAGCTATTCTATATGATAACAATGCAAGAAATGAAATTAATCTATATGATAACAATGCATGATTATTCTATGAAAGGAAATACAAATGCAAGATTAATATATGAAAGGAAACATGAATCTAATCTAACATGCAAGTGCAAAATTAATCTAAATGGATTGCCATGGAGCAAGAAAGAAGAAGACAAGAAGAGAGAAGTTGCAATATCCAAGCTCAAGTGCTCAAAATCTCCTCCAAAATTGCTCTCCAAACCTGTAGCATAATAATAGCATAAAATCTTGATTATCAAATGAGAATGAGAGGTTTCCTTATAAAGAGAAATAGATGGTAGAGATTAAGAGGAAAAACGAAATGAGCAATGGTAGATATTAAATCTTGGTTGATCCATGTGCTCATATCTTCAAAAGGCAAAATCAAAAGGGTATGATTAAGAGGCCAAAAACCCACCACTTAGGAAGATGTGTAGAAAAAAGAATTTTATTTATTTTTATTTAATTCATTTCTTTTTTCAACAAAGAGGGATTTAAGTGGGGGTTTTATTTAATTAAAAGAGGGATTTTGTTTTAATTAAATAAGATTATTTAATTTAATTAAATGGGATATTTTAATTAAATGAGATAATTTTATTTAATTAAGAGGGATTTTAATTAAATAAGATAAGATTATTTAATTCAAAATGAATTTTAATTAAATAAAATTATTTTATTTAATAAAAAGGAATTGTTTTCTTTTAATTAAATAAGATAATTGATGAAATGATCAAACCTAAGGAAATATTGAAATAATTAAATTAATTACGATTTGATCAAGGAAATTGATTTGAATTGAAAATGTTGCAAAGCATTGATTCAGGAATTTGATAAATTATTAAATTGATAAATGGGGGCCTATAGTCCAGGCGACCATTTTAGGGTGCATACATTTGCCCCTCTTTGACTAATGTGTGATCTTTATGGGAACACATGTAGTCAAAGAATGTAGTTGAAGTGTGAGATCGATTTGGGATCACAAAAAAACCCAGACGTATGATCTTTATGGGAACACATCAAGACAAAGATAAGTTGTTTGACAAAGACAAGGTCAACACCCCTATAAATAGGTAATTGACATGTCCAAGATAACAATCTCAAGCAAGGTTGCCCCAAGCAGAGTGCTTGATGGGATTGATAAAGCTGAATCAAGGATTGAATTTTGATAGGTACTGCCCCCTCATGATCAAAATCAAAATGAGATAGAGGAGAAACAACAAATTGATAAATTTGATCAAATTGAACTAAAGATAATATTCTTGATGTAAGATGAAAGATATAAGGATCAAAAAACCAAGGTAGATCATCAAGCATGAAATATTATGCCCCAAGGTTGAATTAGAAGAAAAGAAGTGGGGTGAAAGCGAATGGAAGATAGAAGTTTGGAAGAGGTAGAAAGAAATGGAGAGAAGAAAGAGAATTTTCCTTAAGAAAGAGAATTCCCCAAAATCAATCAACTGTTTGAGATAGAAAATTTTGATTGAGATCACGAAAGAAGATAAGGAAATGAAGATCAAACATGATCATAGTTGATTAAGAGTCCACAAGAAAGATGAAGGAAAACCCTCACAAACTCATAATGCAGCCTAAAAATGCAAACTAACATGAGGTCTAACAATGCAAGCTACATGAAAATGCAAAGGTGTACTTGCAATAAAGAAACTGTAACATAGGACTTTGTGTTCATCATTCATTAGAGAATTTTAAGGAACTTATTTTCATCATTGGGCCATTATTAATGGACATCGAAAAATCACACAATCATCACTAGTCACAAGTGCAACTATGAAGATATGAATGTGATTTATATCAGATTGGAATGTGGAAAGATTCTAACATAAGCATCAAAGACTTAAAGGTCAAGATGACTTTGATGTTAGCTTACGCAATTTAATATAGCAAAACCACGCTCGCATCAAGGCATAGAGGCCAAGATGACAAGAAGAAAAGTTGTGCAAAAATAGTGAAGCATAAAGTAGGAAGCAAATAAAAACATGTCCTATGCCCTAAGTCCTCTAGCTATGCATCCCGGAGAGACTTATTAGACAAGGAAACTCAATGAAAATCAATAACAGTTAGTACACAAAGAAAAGATCATGACATAGCTCAAGAATTAAGTGTTGTGTTTAAAAATTTAAGTGTGTTAACTAATACTGAGTTCTGAGGATAAGGATTGAATGCTTGCAAGTGGGTAAGATCACATGACAAAAATGGGTAAGACCAAACCGGTAAGTGTTAAAAAACACTTGATGCCAGGGGTTGTATTGAAAAATACAGTTGGGGTGGTGTTGAAAAACACCATTTGTGAGATGTCCTAAATACTAACGCATCCAAGAGACCAAATCTAACACAGTTATGCCCCCTAGACAAAGACAAAGATAAATTCCAGACCAAGGCAACAAGGACAAGGCATGATGGAGAAAGGCTAAGTGTTGTAGACACGTGCTAAGAAACATGGGTGCAAAGGCCTCAAGTAGCGCCCATTTCTAGGTTTTCACCACTTGGATTTTATTACAATTTTTTCTTTTTCATTTTTTAATATTTTTTTCTTTTTTTTTTTTCAGGACTCTTTATAATTTATTTTTGAATTTTTGCTACCAAGGCATCTGTTTCCAGGTTTTCACCAAGGCACTTTTTCTATTTTTTTTGAATTTTTGAATTTTTTTTGTATTTTTGGAATATATAATTTTTTGAGATACATCAAAGTGCCTATTGCTAGGTTTTCACTAAGATGATCATTTTTTCAGGACATTTTCTAATTTTTAGAATTTTTGACAATATATCATTTTTTTGGATTTTTTCAAGATCAATAATATATGTACAAAGGATGCCCCCAGACAAAATGGGCATCAAAATCCCAAGCAAGATCACATCACATAGTCCCAATGTTTTAGCAAGGTGGAGGACAGGAGGGATTAGCAAGAAGGTGGAAGAGATGGAAGACAGGAGAATGAAGGAGAAAGAAGGGAAGAAATCCTCAAAGGCAAACTCCTCAAGAGTACCCAAGCTAGGGAAAAGAAAAGAAACATCATGTAAAGCACATTTGGAAAAGAATGAAAGGCCATCATAGGATAAGTCACAAAAGCGTAATGCAAGAGAAGGAAAGGATGCATTCCAAAGGCATAGATATGTCAACAGGCTTCATAGCACCATGTTTTAATCTTTTATTTTTTATTTTTTAGATCAAGACCAAAGGGGAAAAGGATAGCGATAGGTGAAAATGAATGGAGGAAGATAGACATGAAAGCTAAACATGAAAGGAATGAAAGCAAGATCATCGTAAGATAGCTCACAAGATAGCCCAAATTTTTGTGTATAGATCAACATTGTCAGGATCAAAAAGAGAATACAAAATGGATGAAAGATGTAGAAAAACTACGCATGATGCCTGATTGCCAGGTTTTCATCATGGTACCTATCCAAGGTGCCACAAGGGAGTGGTTTTCACCATAGGACAAAATTATTTCTCTTTAATTTTTTTTCTCTTTTTTTTTGGAAGAAGGCAAGCTTTTTAGATAATGCTCCTTGAAAGGATAAACATGATATACCAAGGATTCAAAATGATATGCTCAAAGATGATGATAGGGAAAGGAAGATGAAAGAGAAAAATGGAGGATAAGGTTTTATGCAAATCGAATGAGGTTGAAAGATAGGAGGAATAAACAAATGAGGAAAAATGATAGAAGGTAGAAGGATAGTGAATGGAAGGATTGTGAAAGGGTAGACAAAAAGGAAGGAAAGATCAACGTCAATACACACCTTGAAGGGTGGCGAGAGGATGGAGGAAATGTGAATGAAGGAATACATGAAGGAATATGGTGAATGGATAACAGAGGTTGCGGTTTAGGCGCATGAAATGAAAGAATTTTTTTGGAAGAAGATGAAGTGGAATCCTTTGGAAGCTTGAATGTCAACTTCACTTGTTGCTCAACATGAGACTTTCTAGAGAGACTTTGGAATCCATAAAGTCATAGGGTTTTCATTTCTTTTTGATGATTTAGAGAGAATATCTTCAATGATAGATTTTGGAACCCATACTTGTCTTGTAGTTTTCTTCTTAGATATCTCTTCTGACTTTATGACCCCATGTCGATTAGAGGAGACATGGTGATCTTATTTTTTAGATGGATTCTTATATTGCTTCTTTTTCTTGTATTGAACATCCAAATTTCTTCCAAAAGTCTTGGTACTTGTGGAGGAAGAAAAAGAATATGACTGGTTTAGATGGGTGGATGGATGAAAAGGATTCAAGGGTATGCATCTATGTTGATCTCGAGGAAAGATAGGAGATGGAGGGACGTAAGGACCCAAGATGGATGAAGAATTAGGAGGGTTAGGGGGGGAAAGTGAAGGGACATAAGGACCCAAGATGGAAGGAAAACGTGAAGCCCTTAGTATTGGTGGAGGAGGTCCAAGGATGGACATGGAAGACACAAAAGGAGAATCAATAAGTTCATCAACATTTATATGACAACCAAGGACATCAACATCTTTAGAGTGAGCATGAGGATTTTCAATAGGATCATGAACATCTTGAATAGGAGCACCTTATTTGATAGGATTGTTTGAAGCTTGTAAAGACTTAGGAAGAGTAGAAAGTGGAAGCAAACATGGAGTGGTAGAAAAATAAGATGGAAGACTTTGATCTTGACAAGGATCTTTGGATAGCATAAGCGCATAATGTTCCTCTTGATTTTCAATAGGCTTAATATTGGAAGTAACAACACCATTTTTAATAACCTTAATGGAAGTATTATCTTTGGGAAGAGTAAGTGGGGTAAGGTTATTTTGATTATCAATAATCTCAATGATGTAAGTAGTAACTTGATCTTGCTTAGGAGAAGACTTAAGACATGGTGGAATGAATGAGAAAGGGCGTGCGGGAACAAAAGAAACATGAAACAGATAAGAGACATCATGAAAAGGATTGGATGACATGGAGGTTTCTTGATCTTGATCTTTCTTTATGTTCTTTTCTTTATCATTTTTAGAGTCCTCTGGACATGGAGCCACTTCTAAGGA
>MU224939.1:828175-852503 GCA_018584345.1 Thuja plicata
TCTTTATGTTCTTTTCTTTATCATTTTTAGAGTCCTCTGGACATGGAGCCACTTCTAAGGACAAGGAAGCATGTTGGAATTGTATGGGAGACTTGGGAAGAGATGGGGAAGGATTAGCTAAAGTAGGAATTATAGCATATAAAGGCTTAGGTTCTTTAGGTTTAGCATTATTGAAAGTATTCACAACCAAGTGAAGGTTAGATTGATTTTCTTTAATAGGTACTCCTTGAGGAAAACTATAGGAAATTGCATGAAAAGCGTTAGGACCTTTGTTGGATGAAGGATTTGTGAAAGATTTCAAAAACTTGGAGACTTTAGGAGATGTATGAGTATTGGAGGAAGTAGAGGATGGAAGGGAATCATCACAAAACAAAGGTTCATCATTAACATGATCTTGCTTGAGAGTGTAATCTTTATTTTCAGCATCAGATCTCTTAGAGGGGAGATTATTATAGTATTTACATTTATAATCAATGCGGAAAGATTTCTCTTCCTCAATAAAGTAAATGTATCGTCTAGGTATTGTTCACAAAAATCATAAAAGTCTCTTTCAAAATCAGAATCATATGGATCACCATCACAATCCATCCAATGTGATAACCCATTACAAGTAAGCATGAGCATGCGACTAGGAGGATTCTTAGGAATAGAGGTGTCATAGGTATCACTACATTGTCCATCATCATAGTCATCAAAGATGGGCATGTCACTCTTCTTAGAATAGGCATCACAAGGATTGTCATGTTGCTCATTATGGTATGTCTTGAGAAGAGAAGTAAGACTCTTGGGAGAAGTAGAAGAAGAACGAGATCGTGGAGAAGAGGAAAGTGAAGAGCTAGTGGAGGAAGAAGACTTGGATGATGAGGAAAGATGAGAAGACTTAGAAGATGAAATACATTTAGAAGGAGGTCATGACAAGATCATGCATATGATCCTAACAAAGGCGTCTAATTAAATCAATTTTTTTCTATTTTTGTCATAAATTTATTACCCATGTGATTTTTTGAGGAATAATACTCTTTGAATTGAGCAATGAGTTCGAGATCATCTATTTTCAAGAGAGGTTCCATAACAAGATAGTTGAAATCCATGGTTCTGGAAGAGGAGGAATCAAGCATGAATAGAAGAAGGTAGACTAGATAATAAGAGGAAAAGAAACGTGAAGATCTTAGGAAGAAGAGGAAGAAGCGTGGAGGAAGAAGAGAAATGATGGAAGTGGGAGACTAGGAAGACATGGAATATGTGGAAGAAAGAAGACCAAGAGTCATTTTGTGCAACTTGATACCATTTACGTTCATTTGGATGTTGAGCAACATGTCATAACACTTTTGGGGAGATCTATTGAAGTTTTTATCACTCGGGAACTCAGATTTGTTTGTTTTAATTGATCAACTAGATGCATTAACAAATTTTTATCATTAATCGGGCACACAAGATACCAATCAGGGAGTTTAAGAAAACAATTTTCTCCAAACAATGAGCAAGGGACAAAGCAACCTTGTGCATGAACAAGAATAGTGTCATAGTATTCTACTCCCTAAAGATTCTACTTGTGTATGTTCTTCCACGTAATAGGTATATTTAGAGCACTAAGCCACCGAGGCGTCCGAATGGCTCGCTTCTAAGGTAGGGGTGCCATGAGGGGGCCAAATTAATTAAGCTCTATGGATTATGATCAAATTCAAAAGAAAAAGGAATAGAGGAGTAATAGTCATTTTTATTTGTATGACTAAATATTTAGTTGTGATTTTACCCGATGAACAAATTAATCATTTATTTAGTCACTTAGATGAATTTTAAAATGCAACCTTAATCTAATGATAATAGTTACCATTTAGAGATGTTGGAAAATAGTGGCCGGAATAATGTTCGCACAATAAGTCTATTGGTGAACACACATTATTGGTGAAATGCAACTTCTAAGAGTATAAGTATATTATATTATCAAATGTTAATGTGTAAAGGAGTATTAATCATTCATTTAGTCATTTTTATTATAAGGGTGACTAACTATTTAGTCATTTTACTTGATGACCAAATTGGTCATTTATTTAGTCATTTTACCCGATGACCAAATTGGTCATTTATTTAGTCATTTATATTTGTTAATTGCAAAAAATATGTTAGAACATGATCATTTTAGTCATATGACTAAAATTTTTAGTCACTTGGTCATTTATTTTCCCAAATTCTACTAGTGTATGTCAGATGGCGAAAGGAGTGAAGCAAAATATAGGGTTATATCAACCATTACCTATACCAGAGAAGCCATGGGAGGATATTTGTATGGACTTTGTTCTTGGCCTACCAAGAACTCAGAGAGGGCATGATTCCATCTTTGTAGTGGTGGATAGGTTTTCAAAAATGACACATTTCATTCCTTGCAAGATTACTAATGATGTTATTCATGTAGCAGAGTTGTTTTTTAGGGAGGTGGTGAGACTACATGGTTTACCAAAGAGCATTATTTCAGATCGAGACACCAATTTTGCTACGTACTTTTGGAGAACCTTGTGGAAAAAGTTGAAGACAGATCTGAAGTTCAACTCAATACACCATCCACAGACTGATGGATAGACAGAAGTTGTGAATAGGAGTTTGGGGAATTTGTTGAGATTCTTGGTTGGAGATAAACCAAAGGGATGGGAATTGATTTTACCACAGGTGGAATTTGCATATAATAATTCTGTCAATAGGAGCACTGGTAAATCACCATTCCAGATAGTCTATGGAGGTAGTCCCAGAAATACATCAGAATTAAGAAAGTTGGACAAAGGAGAGACAAGTAGCGCTGAAGTTGAAGAATTTGTAGAACACTTGAAGAATTTGCATGAGGAGGTAAGGAATAATATTAATAATATAAATACACAATACAAGGCTAAGGCAGATAAGAAAAGGAGGCATAAGGAATTCCAGGTGGGAGATGAAGTCATGGTTCATTTGAGAAAGGAGAGATTTCTAGTTGGAACATATAATAAGTTGAAGATGAAGAAGTTTGGACCATGCAAAATATTGAAGAAGCATGATTCGGGAAATGCTTATGAAGTAGAGTTGCCCAGTGAACTCAATACTTCACCAATATTTAACATTTCAGATTTGATAGATTATCATGAGGGAGGTGTTGAGGATCAGGTCTTGGAAGAACAGTGGAATATTCTAGAAACTACTTCAGCTACAAAGGAGATTGAAGACATCTTGGATATTCATGTTGGAAGAAGTACAAGTAACATGACATATGAAGAATATTTGGTCAAATAGAAAGGACAACCTGTGGAAGATTCATCATGGATATCAAGGGAGGAGGTTAACCATCTTGGTTTTCCTCTGAACATCTGAGATGTGACACGGTCACTTCTCAAATTACCTTGAGTGTCTGATGCAGGAGCATCCTGGGTGTAAGAGCAATCTTGCATAACCCAAAAATATTTTCTGGTTTCTTTTCAATAAGGGTTATCTTTGTGTAGAGCTGTTATTTATGGAGATTTACTATTTTTAGTATGTTTTTTGTTTGATCTTATAATGTTCTATTTTCTTCCTTGGAGGTTCACTTTGATTGTATCAACCTACCAGTAAAGTTTCATTGCAAGATCAAGTCTAGTTTTGTAGATGTTGAAAATTTATGGTATTGGAAGCAGGGTACAAAAACTTTAGACTTGGTTTTGAAGGCTTTAGAGGCTTTAGATGGGGTCTAAACCTTGGTTAATTGGAGCTTATTTGTGTCACATGTTGTAGAGCACTTGGTGGCATTTCCGAAATGGGGCTATAATAGCCAATCGAGTCAACGAGCGATGAGTTATGGTCTCCAGAAGTTACGCTACCTGAAATAGAAGAAAATGAAATTCCTTCAAAATTTATTTTGAGTTCCGAAAGTTGTTTGGGCCTATTCTATTGTAATAAAAATGAATATAATATCTTAGGGATGGTCAGCCTCAAACTTTAGGGTTAAAATTTTTAGAACCTTCTTGGGTGGTTAAAATTGCCTATATAATGAAGGCCCGTAGGGTTGTTTAGGGCAGTTCTGGGATATGCATCTGGTGGCTCTGGCTTTCAGAATATTGTAATAAAAATGCCCATGTGGCTGTGCATGTTATATTTTAAATATTCTAATTTCATTTCATTGGATATAATAGAAAGCCCATTTCTTGTCCTTGCAAATCTTTGTTATTCTCAATTTTGTTGTGTGTGTGTTTGTGTTAATAAGGGGAGTACCCTTCATCACTAATCCTAATTGTTACCATAATATAACCCTAATCATAACTCTAATTTAATGTCAACCCTCACTGTTATTCTAATCCTAGTTCTATTCTAATTTCCTTAAACCTAAGCATAGACTTACTTCTAACCCTACCATTAAAGTTCAACCTAGCCCTAATTGTAAGTGTAACCTTAGCCCTAATGCTAAGTCTAATTCTAACCTTATATGATATTGAATACTTTCCCAAACCCACACCTTAATCCAACCCTAGTATTGACGTTGATTCTAATCCTAATTTTAAGACCCTCATTATAACCCTAATTACTGAAATAACTCTAATTGAACCTAAATACTAACCTTAATTCTAATTTGAACTTTAGTTGTAACCTTGATTTAAATATAACAATAAACCTGATTCTAGCCCTAACCTTGTCCTTATTTTAACCAAGTCTAAATCTCATCTTTATGATGGAAATCAATCTTAGAATGATTATATCATCTCATAATTAGCCCAAAGCCAAAAGAGAAAAATTTTAGAATTTTAAAATTGGGTGGGAACATAACAACTACTTCTTGGTTCAAAAATTCAAAACACAAAGAACTGGTTAGATATAAACAAAAAAGACACAAAGCATCTAATCCTTGTTCCTTGAAATGTTGGAGAGCTTGAAGGTGCTGAGTATACTCCCTATCATTTATTCTTGTCTTTGTAGTCTCTAATCTAATTAGACCTTCCTTCAAGTTAGCTAAGTGTTCCAAATTTAAATATGACCTTTGAAAAAGTTGATCCTAATTCAATTGTATATATGTCCGTGTAAAATCTATCATAGCTTCCAAATCCTCCTTCCACTCAGATTCTAACTTGAATACCCTTTCCTTTTATTACCATGCTTTGCATCAATAAAAAATGGAGGGTACATTAAAATCATAAAAAATGACAACTCTATCTTAATGGTTTTTGTATATAACTTGTGTTTAAAAAACATTTAAATCAAAATCTATAACATCCATTCTAACTCATCACTGAAAACATGTAGAGCCTCTAATTAAAATTTATCAGAATAGAACTTTACACCTATAATGAGCCTATACAAATAAGAAGTCAAATAGGATAGAAACATTTGTCAATGAAGATGGATTTGTTAAAAAATTAGAAATTCCAAGTGTTTACTCCATACCTCATCAACATGCTATGAAATAAAGCCTATTCTAAAGTGAACAAGGGACTAAATTACCTCTTTTGTATTCTTTATTTTTTCTAATATAATCTCTTTAATCATTTGAGTGATCCTTGCCTCTTATTTGTCATTCTCAATGTTGATAGTAGCCACTTCAATTTTTAATTTCATTACTTCATCAAATTTAGGCACTTCAAGGGAAGAAATATGGTGTCCACCTCCAGAACTTAATTGTTCTATTAACCTTCTATTTTCTTCTGTTAACATTCTATTAGCTTCTATTACTATTACAATTTCCTCTTCTTTTCTAACAGAAACATTTTGTGCTAGCTTTTCAACATCAACCACAAGCCCTAATGCTTGTGGACCTGTGAAATTACTAGACTTCTTCAAGATTTTATTTTATATAGTTCATCTTATTGGGGGATCATGAGGGATTATTTGTGGTTGGATACAAAGACCAAAGTGTTAGTACTACCCTGATTGCAACTTCTTCTAAAACCCTCTTAGCATAATCTCCCTTAATGGACCCGATGATTGCATAAACAAAAGCGCCATTTACAATCTGATATTTTTGATTGTCGTCCTTTAATTTTTTCTTCCTCACTAATTGAGGGTATACAGTGTATGACCATGAATTTTGGTCATTGAATTACCCTCTCTTTATGAGCCCCAGATAGTTTGCTTTGGCGGCAAGGAGGTAGACTATATAAGATATCATGTATAATCTAGGGTCATGTTTCACTTGTCTTAACTGCAAATACATGTTGTCGCTCAGTATTGTCCCCCAATCGACCTTGACCTTTATCCCTTTAATCTTCTCTATGATGTGGATCATCCATGTCTCTAATTGGTGTGCTTGGGTGAGACCATACACCCATCTCAAAATTGTTACTATAGTCTTTATGTCATCATTCATATACCCTCTCCTCATATCAATTCTTTCCAATTTATTCTTTGGGAGGTGTTGAATGAGATACCCTTTATTGACAATGTCATAGGCGTCCAAAGTATTACCTTCAAACTACTTCATCCCTCTCTCCTTAGTGATTGGGTATAAGTGGTCGACCCATTTTTGTAAATGGAAGAAATCATAGATGGTATATGATCTTAGATATAATATAATATCTTTGGCCACATTCTTTACCACCTTTTCATCTGAGATGTAGTGATCAACTAAGATTATAATCAATTCTGGTGAAAGGATGGAGACTGGATGAGTTACTGCATTTACCAGACCCACCAAGACCTTTGCAGTGTAGTCTGGTGACCTTCCCACTGAGTTCATACAATACCTCAGGAAAAAATCCCAATCCAAGTGTCAAATGTCAATATTTGTGATCTTTGAATGTAGATTCCCCACCTTGGTTGGGGTTTTATACCCTTTGAAGTGGTACTTCATCGAAAAAACTGGTATATTTTCCAATATTCCGCATGCAAACATTATTTTCAGATATCCATTATTGAAAGAATAAAATAAATCTACTAATCTAAAGCTAAGTAAAGAAACAAAACCATAAAGAAGAAAGAAACACCAAAAACAAAAGAAAAAAAACCAAACCCTTTGGACTTTTCACAGTTTTGGATCTTCACAGTTTGATAACATGCTTGTGGTGCGAATGTCCAAAAATTTGAAATGTTGGAAAGTTACACATTTTCATTGTGTCAGAGTTAATGATTTTCTTCAGTGTGTGAAACACTAAAAATATGAAACTATGATGAAGGGGTGCTCCAGAATTGGATTTACTAATGGTTTTTCACACTTTCGGCGTGTCGGAGGTGTATGATGATTTCAATGTTGATTTAAAACTCTGAAAGAGTGAAAAAACCTTGACAAACCCTAACACACTAAATAAGACAACCTTAACCTAAAAACCCTAAATGAAAGGAAACAAAACCCTAAAAAAGGAGAAAAAAATGAAAGATAGAAAACAAAAGACAAAACCCTACCTAACAGGCCACAAACAACTATGAAGGTTGAGGCCGAGAATGATTGATTAAAGAAAAAACCACTTGCCAAAAGTGCACAAAAGAGTGATGGAGACGAGGCATAGGAGGTCTCTTAGTCGATGTACAAATCCAAA
This sequence comes from Thuja plicata, assembly GCA_018584345.1. Classification (NCBI taxonomy): domain Eukaryota; kingdom Viridiplantae; phylum Streptophyta; class Pinopsida; order Cupressales; family Cupressaceae; genus Thuja; species Thuja plicata. The sequence goes on from MU224939.1 coordinate 835,633, forward strand.
GCTCAATAAGAACAAATCGCAGAATAAACAAGACAACCCAACAAAATCAATCATGTTGATGCTCAACCTTTGACCTTTTGGTGTTTTGGAGGTCTTGGCATCTTCGAAACCAAAAGTAAAAAAGGGAAAAATGCCAAAAACCTTTGGCATTTTGGTTTTTCGGAGGTCTTGGTATCTCTGAAATGTCGAAAGTCTAAAAGGGAAAAAACATAGACAAAAGGACTAAGGTGAAAAAAAAACAAAAGAAAAAAAAAGCCAAAAGTGGAAAAGGGGATGTAGGAAAAAAAAAACTAACATGGAAACCATGATGATACCCAACTATTAGGAGCCTCCCTAAGGACCCTCAATCTGACTCACCCGATACCTGGTCTTGCTTAACTCTAAAGACTCTAAAACCACAAAAAGGGACAAAGACCCAAAAAGAAAAAAGGGGGGTCCCCATTAGGCCAAGGAGCTTAAATGGGGTGTGTGTTGTGGAACCACAACAAATATCCCTGACAAAAGGAGAAATGACCAAGGCATTTCTTTAACAGCAAACAATTTATAGAGACTTGTCTTGCAATAAGCCAAACACAAGAATCATCAGTGGAGGTATTGTTTCACCATCTCTCAAGATTTAAGTATTTTTCTATTTCTTCCAGTGTGTGGATTTGTGTAATCATTCCCTCAACATTTTGATGAAGATAAAATCCAATGAATATCAGCTAAAACCAACCTTTAAATGTTGACAAGGGCTTCCTAGGAAGACCTTTTCTACCAGTCAGGCGTCCATAACTCCAATTTTTTATCCCCCAAATCTCAATCTAACCTTTTTCTACTAACAGTCAAGCATCCATAGCCCTAGTAGAGATTGTTAGAGTCACCTTGCTCTACCTTCTAACAATTATTTCAAAGCTTGAGGTATTCTAGAGGATTCTTCCCCAAGACTAGTGACCGACTCAAGCCACTTCTATTTTGAGTATACTACTTCTTGAATATCTTCATTTTGTTGCTTTGATAGACCTAGGCAACACATAGACTATGCTTCCTTGGTATAAGATTATAATGAACACAACGACCATTTCTTTTGAACAATTCATTTTTCTTTTTCTTCTTCCTTTATCCTCCTTTTTTTTAATTTCTTTTTGTTTACCCAGGTTGCAGATCAAGAAGGGTTTTGAGATAGGTGGGTACCCGAATCAATATGTTGGGACTAGCTCTAAATGATATCCGCCCAAGAGACCAACATTTTAGTGTCATAATTTAATGTGTTCCGTGATCTAGGAAAATTAGTGTTTGAGTATCATCTTGTTTACAAGTAAAAGGTATCACCATTTCTGACCCTTGTGTACAACTCCTTGAAAAGACACATCTCTTTGGAAATTTTGACTAAGAAATACTTTAGCCTTTCATTGAAGACCAGTTGGGATGGACCACTTGCTAGGAACAACCCTGACAAAAATAGACTGACCCCCAAGACACTGAAACTCAAAAAGAAAAGATAAAAAATAAACAAACAAAAAAGGAAAAACCTAAACTACTACAATACAAGGGGTAAAAGGGAACCCTTCTTTCAAGAGACAACATATTGTTTAAGAAACTAGCCATTGACTGGTAGTGGAACCAACACCCCATCCAAAGTACTAATTCTGAAATTATTTTCTCCCAAGATTTCCATTATTTGAGATGGGTTAGTCCACAATCTTTCAAACTTGGTGTGGCTGCCCGAATTTTCTTCCACCTTATCCCACATGAGGACAAGGTCAAAAATCCTAAAGGCTTTGATAGGATACATTCTCTAGAGAGATAGTTCTTTTTTCTTCCAAATCAAGGAGGTTCATGAGTCGAATCTGCACCATATCCTCACCTTCAACATACTGATCAATTAATTCTAGAGTCTGTACTTTTAGTTTCATAGGAAAAATAGGTTGCAAACCGTAGACTAACTGGTAGGGAGATGTTCCTAGGGAGTTCTTGATTCTTACTCGGCCAGTCCACAAGGTGTACTTCAACTGCATGTGCCAATCCCTAGGATTATCATCTAAGAGTCGTTTGATTATAGTCGTTAGGTTTTTGTTTATAGATTTTGCAACACCATTACCTTGCAGATAATAATTGGAAGAGATCTCAATAATTACCTGCTTTTTAAAGGCCCATTTTGTAAGTGCAACAGAAGAAAATGAGGATACGTTATCACATACCAGATAGAAAGGCATACCAAACCTTGTTATGATGCACTCCTCCAGAAACTTGGTTACCACTTCAGTAGTACAATTCATTAATGCCCAAGCCTCTATCCAACACGTGTAATAATACATCATTGTAAGAATATACCTGTGACATATAGATGATGGTGGATTAATAGTACCAATAAAATCTAGGTCCCATTGGGTGAATGAACACACCTCATATATAGGCTGCAAAGTCATTGCATGATTTCTTTTGCGAGTGGCACTGGTTTGGGATATATGAAAGATCTTACATGTTCATTTGTGTCTTTGAATAGAGTTGGCTAGTAGTATCCTTATCTCAGGATCTAGTGGGTAGTTGATTTAGCAGATCCATGACCTATGCCATATTTGTCATGAAAATTCATCAAAACCTGCTTTACTTCTTTTTTATCGAAACATCTTAGGTACAACCCATCATAGTAGAATTTGTATAGTTTCTTGTTCTTTAACATGTAAGAACTACTTTTAATTCTCAAGATCAACTTTTAATTCTCAAGATCAAACTCTTGTAGAATTGCCATTTACTTCCCTCTTCACTCGCCTTATTCATTTTGCATTAACAAGGACTTCACCGCTGTATCCAAAATAATGCCAAATTCTTCGCTTCTCAAAATGTATTGTCAATTCTTATTCATAGATTTTACCAAGGAGAATGACTATTTATCCAGATTTGGGTATCTTATCTTAGCATTCTTGAGAGGAAAAATCATAAATGTGATTGGCCTTTCATTTTCCCGATCCTTCGTTTGAGTGAGGATTCCTACACATGAATGTCCAGAAGAAAATGAATATACCTTAAAAGGTTTATTGTAATTTGGGCTAACCAAGACGATTATTGTGGAAATGGGAGTTGTTATCTCTTTGAATGATTTCTTCACCAAAACTATCCACTCGATCTTGGCATCCCTTTTCAGCATGTCATTCAATGTTTTACTATCTCTGTAAAGAAACTAATAAAATTGCCACAAAATTTATCTTTCTAAATTTTTTTTAACTCCTTCTGGCTATTTGGTGGGGTCAATTTGAGAATATCCTTCACTCACTCAGGATCTATTTTTATCCCTACCTCAAAAAATATGTGTCCTAACAATTTTCCTTCTATGACTCCAAAACACATTTCTTTGGGTTGAGAGAAATCCCGTATCTTATACACCTTTTTCAGGTCATCTATGTGATCTACTTAGTCCTTGGAAAACAATGTCAGATCATCCACGTAGATAATTATGTATTTACCCACTAAACCTTTGAAGCGACATCCATTGCTTGTTGAAATGTCACTCCAGCATCAATCAAACCAAATGGCATCTGACGATACGCAAACGTTCCCCATTTGGTGTTGAATGCAGTCTTTAATATATCTTCTTCCTATACCATAAATTTATTATAACCTAGATAGTCATCCAGGAATGAGATCATATGAGATATATTTACCACCTGCAACACTCTGTCTAGAGATGGCAGCGGTTAATTGTCCTTTTGTGAAGCTTTGATAGGATTCTGGAAATATACACATAACTTGATCTCCCCACTCTTCTTTCTTACTGGGACCAAATTTGCAACCCATGTAGAATGCCGGATTGGAAAAATAATCTTCAGATACAACAAATTTTGGACTTCCTATTGTATTAATGGTTCTATCATTAGGTTGACTGGTCTTTATCTCTACTGAAAAGGCTTGGAATATGGTTTCATTGGGATATTGTGCACTATGAAAGAGGTGTCATAAGTTTTAAATTATTCATAGCTCCAAACTATGACATCTCAGTACTCAGTAAGGAGTTGCACCATCCTTTTGTTTTCATCTTCAGTACCAACCTTCCTAATATGGACCTCTCTTCGGTCATCTTTGGTCCCAAGGTTGTATGTTTCACTCTCATCACCTCCAAGCGTTGTCTTTGGTTGCACTTTTGCAGATAAGACATCTTTATCAAAAATCCTTTCCAACTCCACCATCCCCTTGGGTATGGAATTCATTTTCAAGTTTATGACACCTTAATCCTCAGACTCTTCTGAGTCGGATGGCTCATCTATTTATTCTAATTCTTCATCGATGACTTGTTTTTCAAACACACCTGCGCACATAATGAACTCAAGAATGTGTTGATCATCTTGAAAGACTTGGAAATTTTTAACATTATCTAAAACAATAGGAACAAAAACAAACTCGATGGAGAATTTTTTTAATCTAGATTTGTCCATAGGACATAGTGAACTGGAAGACACTACCAGTGCATCAGCCACAACATTCTTTCTTCTTGGGATGGATTTAATATTAAATGCTTTGAAATCCTCGATCAAGTCCCATACTCTGTTCTGATAAGTGATCAAACTTTTTTCATTGCACAAATATTGGATGTGAACCTTTTTAACAATCAAATGAGAGTCGCCTTCCACTACCAAAGCCTTTATTCCCTTTTCACATGCCAAGAGGAGATCTCAAACTAATACTTCATATTATGCAACATTGTTAGTAGATAAAAATTGCCATCTATAGGCAGCATAAAAGGACTTACCTCTTGAGTTGATTAGTTCAATCCCAACACCAAGTCCTTGTCTACATTTAGAACCATGAAAATGAAGCTTCCATATTTGATGTTGTTTGGTTGATATTAGCTTACGTTGAGGCTTTTCTTGAATCCATTGTGTTTCAAGTTCCAATCCTTGATTCTCTTCATTATATGAAAAAATCATTTTCCCTTTATCTTTCCTTTGCACATCGTCAATGCCCGAGGGCATTTGACCTTTAACATTCTGAGTAGGTTGGTACTTCTTGTAAGGTGGCAAGGTTCCATCATCTAAAGAACTCTAGTCACTGTCTCCAGTCTATGTGAGATTTTTTCCACCTGAGTCTGAATCTTCACTTCTTGCCTAAACCTTTGTTTGAGGCACATAATTCTGTGAACTGCTTTCTTTCCATGAAGTATTGCTAAGAGTGTCTGATGTTTGGCTCTCAATACTTCATCCCAAATTCTGTACTTTATCAGTTGGTCTAATGGTTCGGGACAATACCCTAGATAATGCATCTTGACAACTTGCACGTGTGAATTCAGAATGACTCACTTGATGTAACCAGAAAAAACTGGGTAGTAACAGTATGTTAGGGTCTGCATCATGACCCAAATGCTTCAAGTTTGTGGTCATATTTTTAACAAAATCCTAAAATATTTCCTTGCCAATCCAAAACTCTTGTATATGTTGTATGGGACTTCCATCAAAAACACTAGTCTCTTTCACTTGGAACATAAGTATACTATCAAGTTGATATGTACCCAAGTCATTTTGGGTAAACATTACCTCATTTGGGGCATTATAATCTATAATAATACTTTTGTGTTTGGGTTCAACATCAATCTTGTTTTTATTGTTTAATTCTTTCAATGGCAACCACAATTGAGTAAAGTTAGTAGAGAGAGAACCTATTAGACACTTACTCCACTCCCTTCTTAGAAACATCCCATTAGTTTTTGGAATGTACACCATATGTATCTCAATGTATTCTTGCACCCTAGATCAGTAACAAGTTGGATGTGAACATATTTTAATATGCCAATGACCTTGAATTCTATTTTATCAAGATGTATCACTACGATATTCATGGTTTGAGGAATCATTCCTAATCTCTGATAGATAGAAGGTGGCATAACGTTACATGAATCTTCTGAGTCAATCAAATAGTTGTGAAAATTTTTACCAAATATCTGCAAGCTCAGTAGGAACTGGGGCTCCTCCAACTTATCCTTAAACATTGTCAGGAATGCCTTTGATGCATTCACATTGGACATGGGAACCCATGCATTTTTAGCTATTGTACTTCTCATAGAATGCTCCAAGGACTTTAGGAGAACTTCCCTTTGGTAAGGAAAACTTTGCAACATGTTTAACATTGATATATTTGCCTCTATCCTTTTCAGTTATTTGACAACACTATATTTTTCAACTAACCAAGCTAGATTTCTATGCATAGTGGGTACATTTGGTGGTGATGACATGGTAATATTTAGACCCCTAGGTGATGTAGGATTATTACTAGCTCATGGATCCAATGATGTTGGTTATTTATGTTTCTCTAATTTTAAGGGCTTCGATTATTGTTTTGAAATGTGTGAACTTCAGAGTAATCAGGCTCCCTTTCCCTCTAGAACAAAAATATAAACTCTTCTTCCTACATATTGTTTCCAAAAATTTCTCCTGTCCCCAGTTCATAGGATTTGAGCAACATTAAATTAAATTGGATAGGAGTATCATCATAACTTTGAGGTTGTTGATTATGGATATTATTTTCATACCCATCGTTATCTTGGTGTGCACTTGCAATTCCTACAAAATTTACATCAACATATTCATCTACACTAGCATTATCAGTTGGTACACTACCATTATTTGGCTAGGTGTTCCAAGGTATGTTTGGTCACTATTGTCCAAATTGTTTACCCTAGGAGTTATTGTTATTGTTATTCTTGTAGGTGTTGTAACTTCAGTTCTGGCTATGAGAATAAGTATTTGGAATGATAGGTTGTCGTTGATAATTGTCTTGGTTCTGGGATGGATTTAGTTTCATTCTAGTGAGCCTACTAGTAAGTTGGGAAAAAGTATTTTTCATGACACCCAACTTAGAGGCTAAATGATTATCAATCTCACTAGAGGGTATAGTTCATTTCTCAAAGAAAGTTTTCTTGTGGGCTTTGTAGCCTGGATAAGTGATAGCCAATGGGGGGACAACGAGTTGTGTTGGTATGGGATGAGAAGTGGAGTATGATTTCTCAAGGAATGGTTAATGGATGGGAAAGTGTTCAAAGTGGAAGAATTGTCAAATTATGGTACACAACCTAAATTCCCACTAACTTACAGATCCATTTGCTATGTGAAAATGATAGCTTCATTGGATACATTTTCTAAGGTATCTATGTCCGCAGGCAGGAGTCTTCTCAAAAAATAGCATTCAGTGGATCTAAGGATCTTAGGCATACTTGTATGGAAACCAGCACTGGTACTATGTAAGTAGCTTCAAGCCTTTGATACATCTTGTGGAAATGATGGTTAAACATGGAAATAGGCTCATTTGGCTCTTTCTTGGTTGAGATAAACTGGTGGTGAATGCTAGTGGGATCCATATAGAGTTTAAATTAATTAGAAATTTGGTTTCAAATGCTGCCCATGCAGTGATGGATCCCCTAGGAAAATTTAGATACCAGTTGTAGGAAAACTCACCAAGTGTGTATGGAAATAAGCAACAAACAACATCTTGATGCACAAGTTCTTTTCGATTGCATATTTCCTTAAAGGCACGAATGTTCTCTTCTTCTATCTTGGATTCACAATACATGAACCTGGTATTAAACTTCTCAGGATTCTTAGGAAATTCGTACAACTGGCCATCTATGTTTAATGGGGAACTCTAGGAATTAGAAAAGAAATCCATATGGATGGGTGGTGGAAAATTTTGATTTTGATTAATGTTTGTAGTAGCAACAAGGGAAACGATATGTGACTACTGGAAAAATGGGTTTTGTAGGCTAGTAAGATGATGAGAGAGAATTGATCTTGAATTTCTCTTATCACTACAAGCCTTTCCATAGTGGGTAAGCTTAAGGAACTCACCCCTTCTTGGAGGTGATCTAAGAACTTTCTCGAACCTCTCTGGTGAGAGAGAACTGATATTATCCATCTTGCTTCTATTTGGGCCCTCCTTCTAGTGCCACTTCTATTGAGTGTCATTTTTACACACAGCAATAGTTAGGAATAAGAGATACAAATTCCCCTCTTGAAATAATGAAGTGACTCCCAAGGTTCTCTGTGGTCATTGCACAACCTCTTAGAAATTTCAATTGAAGATAAATGCAAATTTTCACAAGGAGGCCTTTGCTGGTACGATTAAAACTTGAGACTACAAAACAAACTTTAGCACTTTTTGTATTTTCTTTATTTTTTAATGTATAAAATCTCTTAAAAATAAAAATATAATTTTAAATCCTACAATGATTTCTAATCTTTACCATTTTCCAAAAAAGATCAAAAGATTGAGTAACAAGAAATGTAAGCAAATTTCCTAAAAATGAAATCTAAAGGACATAAACCATCATTGAATCAAGTTTGTACTTAAATGATGAAAATATGGAACTCACAAAACATGAATTGAATGAACTCACAATTCCATATTAAGAAGATGCCATCTTTCGAAGAAACTTTTCCCAGATGTAAGATTTGTCAAAATTCATCAAAATTGTGAAGCCACCAGATGTAAGCACACACAAGACAAATTTATCCTTAAACCAATAGAAAAAAATTTCCAATCATTTGCCACAACAAGATGAAACAACAATGATAAACTCCAAACTAATTGATCGCAAATTCATTCACAATAAAACACAATTGGCTCTTTGAAATAAATGAACAAGTATACAGATTCATAAATTTTGCATAGATAGAAGAAAATTCACACCATGAATGAAGCACCAACAACATATATCTTTTATTGCAAAATTAACCAGACCCTAATTACATCTTTATAATGAAATATATAGTGCTTCAACTTAGAAATCAAAAACCTGTAGCTAGGGTTTCATCTACAACAAACATGGAAAAATAGATCAAATCTAGAGTTTAACAATGCATAACTACTCCTAAACTAATAAATAACAAGATTGCATGGATTTTAATCCATGTGTACATGAGATACATGAAAATTCAGACTTAAATCAACCCCCGAAATGGAAGAATTTGAACTGCAGTTCCACTGCTTCTTCCTCTTGTTTGCATGTGGTTGAACTTTTCTCTGATGTTCAAGCCCAAAATGCATAGATCCAACTATTCTTATGGTATGCAACTAATAGAGGAGCCCTTGATTTGCAAAAATGAACTCTAGTTTGCATGCAATATACCCCCAAAATGATTTTTTTTGTGAAAAATGCAATTGAAAATGTGTGCCCAAGAATTTCAGACTTGTCAACCTCTAAAAAATGCCATGCTAAAAAATGACTAAGTCTGGAAGCTTGGAAACTTTGTATTTTTGAAGTTGAGGGCCCCCGAAAAATGCAACTCTAAAAATTGGCTAAGTATGAAACATGGGTAGACCTCAAAAAATGGTTAAGTGTCAAAATGACCCCCAGCCTTTAAAAAATGGCTAAGTGTCAAAAATGGCCCTCAGCTCTCCAGAATAATGTTTCAATGGAGCTTGCGCGATCTTTCTATAATCATCTAAACTTCATCAAAATTGGATAGCTTGATATATTATATATGATCCTACCTTCTTGCCGAGGATGAGGTGAGCTTTGAACCGAACTCTTTGATCTCTTCTATATGCTCCATTATATAACTCATATCCTGTTTGAAATAAAATAATTGTTGTAGGTCTTCCTTGGTGTTCACTCTGGGCAAAATCCCTATAAACTACTAAACAATATTCTTCATAGAATACAACTTCTGCTTACTATCATCTTGTTATAGCTCTAAGTCCATCACATCAAAAAATTTCTCAATTTGTTCTACCCATAGCATGGCGGCCTTCCTCTTCTTCTCAATATTTTCCAAGTTTTCCTAGTAGCTCCTCATGGTGACACCAATAGTTGGGACCCACTCATCAAAATTTGTCTAGCTCTACTCCTTGATATAGTTGTGCCAAAATTTGAAAGTGTTGCTTTCTTATGCTCCTCACTTCCCAAAGATATTTCTTCCACAGTTCCATCTTACTATAAATTCCCTACTCTCCTTCCATTAGGTCAATGAGTTATGTTATCTCAGTGAGGATTATTCTAAAATACTTTAGAATTAGGCAAATGGTCTCAAATCCAATGCTTTCAAACTCAAACCTCTAGTTTGTAGCTGCATTTACAAATAGATTCATGGAATCCAGGGGTGATTTCTTCTCAAGTGTTGCTTGCAACATGGCCTTCGGATGATCTTGGTCAATAGGACCAACTATCTTTGTTACATAATCCTTTAGAGTTTCCACTTGTTCCTTGAGACCTAGAATCTATGTGTCATCCTTGTCCAAATATTTAAATAATTTCTTTAAGCCCAAAGTAGCTAGTTCCTTACCACCTTCCTGGGTGCATTCCCCTAAGTCAACCTCCTTTGTGATGCAATCCTCTAGAGTTAAATCTATGAGGCTCATCATAGGAGGAGGCACTGCAACCTGAGCCTTCAACCAGCATCTATTATCCTATGCCACATATGACATCCTTTGAGCTATTTGGCTAGGCTCCCCCTATGGAATGTCTGCCCCAACGTGGGCACATTGACTTCCTCATCTTCAGTGTATGTCCTTCTCCAGGGTTGCACTGCCTTAGTCAACAAAGTGAGCTTGGTGGAGGTTGTTAAAGGATCATGTGGGGCTATTCTCAGGAAATTCATTCCTCTATGCTCCCATTCATCCCCCTTTTCTTCTTCATGTTCATCATTATCTAAAGCTTCTCTCATCTCTAATTTTTTTGGGGAATCCTCTACTTCTTGCTTCTCTTCTTCACTATGCTATTGCTCACATTTGGGAATCACATATCTTTGTGAAGGTGGTGAAGGAAATTGTTGATTCTCTTCCTTCTCCCGTGTTTCTATTTTATCATTTACATCTTCAAGATTCTTTTCTTTCTCTTCCTTGGAAGATGAATCAATCCAGAGTTTTTCCATCAACTTGGTAATTGAATTTTGTTTATCCTCCTGTAGGGGCTCCCATTCAGCCATTACCTAAGAAACTGATGGAAGTGGAGGAGACAAAATTTGTTTCTCTTGAACTACATGTGCTGAGTCATCACCCTTGGGTTCCTCAGTTGTTGGATTTATATCGACTTCCCCTTCCTCAAGCTTGGGTGTATGTTTTCCTATTCTATCTCCTTTCTTCTACTCTCTGGTATCCTTTTCCATCCCAAATTATTTATTGAAGGATGAAGGAATAGGTACTTGTGTCTGAGAGGTAGTCACTCCCACCTATCCCTGCATTTCAAAGAGTGTTTGTGTTGATGTTGCACCAGAGTAAAAATTTGAATTAACAAATTCTCTTGGAGGATCAAAGAATCTAGGGATATTATAAAAATATGATAACTCCAATTCATCTGACCCCAAGTCACCCTCGGTCATCTCGGCCTCTGTACTAGTTTCTAAATTAATTGGCTCCCTTTTCACTTGGGTGTAACTAGGAATGTTTTTATGTTTTTCTCTCTTAGCAGCCACATTAGTCTGTCGATTTCTTCTCACCAAAGGGACACTATCTTCCTCTACCTCCTCTTCTTTGAGAAATGTCTATAGTCGAGGTGATACTGAGGCCCTCTTTCTTTTATAATTTTTTTCCTTTACGGACTTTGCCTCCTCCTTCCTTCTCCCTAATGTGGAAGAGGTCCCAGATGTGGGAGATGGATCATTAACCTGCCCTGCAATAGGAAGTGTATTGTGCTCCTTTCCTCCTCCTTGCTCTATCCTCTTCTCTATAGGACTGTAGGTGGCAGGCCTTGCAAGCATATAAACCATTTCTCACCGTATGGGAGCTACCTCATTGAATGTTGGAATGTTTATTTTCTTTCCTTTTTCCTTCTCTACCTTGGAAGGTGGATTTAGGTGAAGCTTCATGGGAACTAGATCTAACTTGAAAGGATTCCTTATCTACCTCTTTTTTAGTTCGATCACATGTTGAGCCTTGAAATCAATATTATTCTCATCCCTACCAACCTCAGCATTAAGAATATCCTGGGTGTATACCTTATCCTTATTGTATAATGTATCCAATACATCTTGAGAATCCTTATCACACACTTTGGAAGGGATCTACACCTCCGATGTATTCTCATCCAATTCAAGGGACACTCTAAAATAATCCCAAATCCTGACCTCATAGTCATCAATGTAATTGATCCAATGATCCACTATATGGGGCTCATGTTGATAATTTCTTCCTATAATGTGCCTGAATGTCCCAATAGGGTCGAATCTGGGCCTTACTGACTTGAATTCCTATAGAGGGTACTCATCCCACTCTATTTGTATAGATCTAAAAACCTTCACATCTTGTAAATATTGGGCCCCTATGGAGATAGGGAAGTCCCAAAAATGCTTATTCTTCAATATGATAATTTCATAGGCATCTGTGAGTTGGCTTCCTATCTCTAGTAGCATAATTTTGTTCAATGGATAACGTGGCAATTTTTTGGGATTAACAGTCCTCCCAACAACTTGGATAAAAGTAAAGGTCTTGTATTGGATTTAGTAATCCCCTAAGGCTTGTACCCTAGCTATAGCTTCTTCTAAAATCCTCTTAGCATAATCTCCCTCAATGGACCTGATGATTGCAAAGACAAAAGCATCGTTCACAATATAGTATTCTAGACTGTCATCCTTCAATTTCTCCTTCCTCACTAACTGAGGGTATACAATGTATGACCATGCATTTTGGTCATTAAATGACCCTCTCTTGGTGAGCCCACGATAGTTGGCTCTAGAAGTGAAGAGGTATACTATATAAGATGTCATGTAGAATCTTGGGTCACGTTTCACTTATCATATCTACAAATCCAGGTTTTTGGTTAGTATTGTCCCCCAATAAACCATGACCTTTCTCCCTTTGATCTTCTCTATGATGTGGATCATCCATGGCTCTAATTGGTGTACTTGGGTGAGACCATACATCCATGTCAACATTTTTACTACAACCTTTATGTCATCATTCATATACCCTCTCCTCATATCAATTCTTTCCAATTTATTCTTCAGAAGCTGCTGAATGAGATACTCTTTATTAAAATTTCATAAGTGTCCAAAGTATCACCTTAAAACCACTTCATCCCTCTATCATTGGTGATTGGCTAGAAGTGGTCAACCCAGGTTTCTGTAAATGGAAGACATCTTCAACGGTATCTGGTCCCAGATCCAATACAATATCTCTGACCATGTTCTTTACCACCTTTTCATATGAGATGTAGTGATTAGCTAAGGTTATAATCAAGTCTAGTGAAAGGATGGAGATTGGATGAGCTACTTCATTTACCAGACCCACCAAGACCATGGCAGTGCAGTCTGATGACCTTTGCACTAGGTTTGCACAATGCCTCAAAAAATGAATTCCAATCAAAGTGTCCAATGTCAGTATCTATTATCTCTTAATGTAGGTTCCCCACATTGGTGGGGTGTTATACCCTTTGAAGCGGTACTTCATTGGTAGAACTTTTGTCTAATCTGGCATTATACATGCAAAAAGTGCTATCAGATATCTATTATTGAAAGCATAAAACAAATCTACCAATCTAAAGCTAAGAAAAGCAACAAAACCCTAAAGAAGAAAGAAACACCAAAAACAAAACAAAAAAACCAAACCCTTTGGAATTTTTGCAGTATCGGATCTTTGCAGTCCGATAACATGATTGTGGTGCGAACATTCAAAACTGCGAAATGCTGGCAAGTTTTACATTTTTGTCATGCCGGAGTTAATGAGTTTCTTTGATATGCGAAATATCAAAAGTGCAAAACTGCGATGAAGGGGTTCTTCAGAGTTGAATTGACCAATGGTTTTATCACTTTCAGTGTGTCAGACGTGTATGATGATTTCAGTGTTTCAGAGTGCGAAACACTAAAATGTTGAAGATGTTTTCCAAGCCACATGATTTTTTGGAGTTTCAGAGTGTGAAACTCTAAAAAAATTTGAAAGAGGGAAAGAACCCTGACAAACCCTAACATGCTATACGATGCAACCTTAACCTAAAAACCCTAAACAAAAAGAAACAAAACCCTAAAAAAGGAGAAAAAAATGAAAGACAAAATAAAATACAAAACCCTACTTAACAGGTTATGGAGACAGAAGGAAACTGTGAAGGTCGAGCCCGAGAATGACTAATCAAAGAAAAAATCACTTGCTGAAAGTGCACAAAAGAGTGATGGAGGTGAGGTGTAGGAGGTATTGTAGTTGATGTGCAAGTCTAGAGCTCAACAAGAAAAAACATAGAATGATCAAAACAACCCAACAAAACCCCTTTTACAGGCCGAGATTGCACGCTGATGTCATCAAGAATGTTAAAGTGTTGGACTTTGAAAGTCTGATACTCTGACCAATTCTACCGATGCTCGACCTTTGGCCTTTCAGTATTTTTGAGGTCTTGGTATCTCTAAAATTTTGAAGTCCTAAAAGGGAAAAAGGCCAAAAACCTTTGGCATTTCAGAGGTCTTGAAATCTTCAAATTACCGAAAGTGCAAAAACATAGACAAAAGGACTAAGGGGAAAAAAACAAAAGAAAAAAAAAACCAAAGGTGGAAAAGGGGCTGGAGGAAAAAAAATAACAAGGAAACCAAGACAATACCCAACTATTGGAAACCTTCCTAACGGACCTCAATCTAACTTACTGGATTCTTGGTCCTGCTTAACTTGAGAGACTATAAAACCACCAAAACAGACAAAGACCCAAAAAGAAAAAGTGGGGTCCCCATTAGGCCAAGGGGATTAAATGGGATGTGTGTTGTGGAACCACAAGACCTTCAAAGAAACCAAAAAAATAATAATGGTTCAGTTTTTTCCATCTGTCCACCCATCATAAAGAATGGTGTAACCAAATACAATCCACTCTTCTCTTGTTCCTCCACCACTACTCTTTCCCTATCAACTACATTTACGAGCAACCTACAAAATCATAGTGAAATAAAGTCTTAGTAAATAATTTTAATTTAATAAACAAGAAAAAACATTTACAATTTAAAAATGAAATCAAGTGGATTCTGATTATTTACTAACCACTCACTCAATCCTTGTGAGAAGAGGCCTTGTACCTTTTTCCCGAAGTTGTCATTGCAGTTACCAAATTTTTCCAATAGGGATTCTTAAACACACGCAATGAAATGTTGTTGAAATACCGACAATAAACAATAACAATGTTTGTTTTCTCATGTTCCTCCTTGTTTCATCTAGTAGCCTCTAATGATGGTTGTACTTGAGGTGTGTTCCTGTGCACAAAATAATTTCCTATCCTTGATGTTGATGGTGGTGAAGAAGCAGTCACTCTATTAGAGGAAGCAGAAGCGGTAAAAGAGGAGGCACTTTATTTACAGATGCGTGGGCCACAAAGAGATCCTACTATGCTCTCAAGTGTTGATTCTTCTTCTTCAACATCAATATGAGCACCTTGAATTTCAGCTATGGCTGCCCTCATAGCTAATCTCCCCCCTCCCTATGCAATGTTTTCTCTTCCCCAACTGCAAGTATGGCATTAACAAATCTTTTTATCTCTTCTATATTTTTTCACATGGATTCGTATCATGCTTCCTAATGCTTGCAAGGTGGTATTTGAGGTGGTTTATGCCTCCATAAATTAATCTCTCACATTTGATGCAAATCACCTACTCAGGCTCATCTGGTGCTTCATAGGCATACCTCCATGTCTTATCTCTATCATTTTTAGGTCGGGTGCCTATATATCCTGAAGGGCATGGTGCTAGTGGCCACACTTCCTCTGAACTTGCCATGCTAATTTAATGGTTAACTACTTCCCTACACATAGAAATTAAAAATAACTAAACAAAGTTATAAATTATCTAAATTAGTTTCAATATTTTTAGACATCGTTCAAAGTTAAAAAAAAAACTAAAGAAACTGCTAGGGTTTGATATTTAAAAAAAACTAGATATTCTTAAAAAAAAAAGAGTGATAGATTCAACAAAACTTGTCAAAAATAGTGTTGAATTGTAATGCCCCACCAGGGAACCTAGGAGAACTTAACCTAAACATGACACTAAGTTCACTGAATAATTTTTTTTTAAAAATGTTTACAAACAATACTAATAACAATGCGGAAGCAACACAATGAAGTACATGACATACATGAAATACAACTCATACATGATTAATATTCCCCGAGGGTTCCTTGACGTAGAATTACTTAAACAAACTAATCCACGATAATAATAAAGAACTGACATAAAGGTTACATAATCTAAAACCAATTCCATACATCTCATAATAAAGATTACATATAGAACTGATACCATAAGGTTTACTACCTAATCAACATCCACTGCACAAATTGCAGGGTATGTAATAATACATAATAAATAATACAATGCATCCTCTAAAGGATGATAACCAATATATACATATGGTACAAAACACATCTCAAGTAACTGAGCAAGTCTCCCAAAAGACTAGGAAGCTGAAACTGCAACAAGGAAACATCCAAGCATGAAGAAGAATCCATCAAAATCTAAATGGTAATAAGAATCACTACCACCCGACCACGTGGAACCAAAAGTCCACTCCCACCGTGCTAAGGAGATAGTAACATGCCCATCACACGGGGTATACAACAAGAATAAAAAACAAGGTACACATGACCTCATACTCCAATACAAAGGAAGATCCTAGAAACAATCTAAACCATAACAAAGAATACTAAACAACACCAGAGATAACTGACACACGTAGGATAACTTAAGCTATATATAGGGAAGTGTCATCACATAAGTCCAACCTTGAAGGTAACCCTAGCAGTACCTCTTGACCCTGGCCTCCAAGTGACACTATGTGGCTCGGTGATCCTTTCATGAAGACAAGGATCCCAACTCCCATCCTATCATGTGACAACACTCAAGGCATGGGTAGAGACTTAGACATCTTATTAGTTCATTTTAAACCCCTTTAATGTATCATATTTTCACTTATTAAGTAACTTGCCAATGGGTTTACCTAGTAACCGCTTAGAGTCC
>MU224939.1:864365-913079 GCA_018584345.1 Thuja plicata
CTTTACATGGTTATTTTATTAAAGTTTTTCAAGCCTAACCCTTGTGCAGGATGAGTTGAAGACAAAACCTAGGGTTTTTTGAAAGATTTGATCATATCTCCCAAATGGCTTGGAGTTTTGGTCTGAATTTTTTTTTGCAAGTTGGTATTGGGTCAAAGGTGTCTCAGTTTGAAAATCAATTTTTTCGGATCATTTTTCCACGGTTTATAATTTTGTTATGACTTTTCATGAAAATTTGTTTCTGGTCGCAAATCAGCAAATTTTTCAAAAAAATTTACATTTATGGAAAGCTCTTGGAATTTTACAAGGGGTATGTTCTCTGTTTTTTTTTGTTTTGATGAAAAATAATGGCTTACAAATTTGATCTTTAAAAACTGGTCTATTTTGATAAATAGGGTCCCTAGGGCACAAATTAGAAAATATTGCTAAAATTTTTACATTTTTGGAAAGCTCTCTATTTTTTAACAAGGATCTCTTTTCTGCATTTAGGGTTTGGGATCCGAATTCATCTCATATAGGTCCAATCTTGTTGACTAGGTCAAAAATCAAAATTAAAAAAGGGCATTTAATGATTAGCTTGCACTTATTTTTCACATGGTTCAATGCATGATGTGAGTTGTCATTTGGATTATTTTCTGGTTATTATTGATCCTAACAATTGATTTTTAGATCTAATTCTAGGGTTTTCATAAGTTAAATATACATTGCATATCTTGCTTGCCTGTTTTCTTATCTTGCTTGTTGGAGAGTTCGTGGCTTGCTTTCACGGAAAAGCTCAACAAAAGAAAAAATAAGGTAAAATCTACTGAGCGCGTTGCTTTGGACTTGAGGTATTTTGTTGCATCTCTATAAAATTTTGATTTTGGAAATAAAAATGAACCTCTCATGTGTTTATCTTGAGTGTATCTTGCTTTCATAGATCACATTTCCAATTTTTTCTCTAAAGAATGAACCTAGATTTGCTTTCTTGCATATATGTTTCACATAGTAATTAGGCCCTATGAACACTATTTGTGGAGATCTTGAGAGAGTGGGCTTCATTCACTTGTCTTACATGCAAAGTTCTTCTTGATGATAGATCCCCTTGTAGGTAGGGAAGGATTTGTTATTATCTCACTTGGTTTGGTCTTCAACTTTTGACGGTACTTTCTCTCTTAAGATTGGTGGTCATTGTTGTTGATATATGAACCTTGGGTGAGGTTATTTCAAAGTAGTGGGTCAATTAATCTTGTTTTCTATGTCTGGGTGAGGTGAAGAGGCTAGAGGATTATGCTCTTTTCTCTTTTGGGAGAATCAGAAACTTGGAACCCTTGAATCTAAACCAAGTCCCCATGTGGCTCATATTGTGAATCTTGCTTGTTAGAGAGGGTTAACCATAGTGGACACTCTCTTTATTAGGTAAACCTTGTGGACAGAACCTCAAGTGGTAATAGCCATTTCTTCCATGGTAGAAACAACCGCTATATAAATGTCCCTGTGGAAGAAATCTCCACAGGTGTGGTCTCTTATCCTGATGATGGATCATGGAGTGTGATCCGAAACGTTGATGCTAAAAATTACACACAATCAAAACCAGAAATCAAGTTAAAAATAACATTATGACTCGAATTTAGCAATGCTAATTGTCCCTAATATCTTTGTTAATGTTGATTTAATGATAGTGGTGGCTAGCAGGTACAATCCTAGCACACGACAATTTTTCCATTTGAAGGTAAGGAATTGGAAAAGATCACCATAGAAAGTATTGAGTGGATCTTCATGTTGAAAAAGAACAAAGAGTAGTGATCCTTTTATTTATTAAACTTACTTCAATATTTTGAGAAGCACAAGATATATACAAAGCAAAGATCCCTCTTCATAGACCACAACACTTGTTAAAGTTAGAGAACGCCTTAGGCCCAAATGATAAGCCTTCTTACCACATTGATTTATTTGCTCAATACTTCAACGATACCTATCTCTGTTGCAAGACTTACCGATTAATCACCAAATGATGATTAATCGTTGAGTTTTTCAGCTCAGTGAGTAAACCAGAGAAAAACTTGCAAATCAACCTCGCTGAGTTTTTCAGAAAATCTTTTCCATTAATCACTAAGTTTTTTCTGAAAAACTCAGTGAGTTTTTTAAAAAAAAACTCACCTGCACCTTTGCAACCGTGTTAAAATGCAAAAATGGCATTTCTTCAGTTTATTTGTTGTTTGCAATGAATTGACTTGTAAGTGAAGGAGGAAAGTGGGCTTCCAAGCCCTTACTAGGTGATTGCAATGTATTAGAGGCAAGTTCGAGTGGATTTAAGGTGGATTTCAACCATTTTTTTAAGAAAAATCACATTTTAAGGTAAGCATTTATTTTTATTCTTTTTAAAAACATTCTATTCTTTTTTTTTGCATCTAAATGAATACAAAATCATTCCTAGGTAATTAGAAATGATTTTGAATCATTAGAACAAGATTCAACACTATTTTTGACAAGTTTTGTTGAATCTATCACTCTTTTTTTTTAAGAATATCTTTTTTTTTTAAATATCAAACCCTAACAGTTTGTTTAGTTTTTTTTAAACTTTGAATGATGTCTAAAAATATTGAAACTAATTTAGATAATTTCTAACTTTGTTTAATTATTTTTAATTTCTATGTGTAGGGAAGTAGTTAACCATTAAATTAGCATGGCAAGTTCAGAGGAAGTGTGGCCACTACCACCATGCCCTTCTGGATATATAGGAACCCGACCTAAAAATGCTAGAGATAAGACATGGAGGTATGCCTATGAAGCACCAGATGAGCCTGAGTAGGTGATTTGCATCAAATGTGAGAGATTAATTTATGGAGGCATAAACCACCTCAAATACCACCTTGCAAGCATTAGGAAGCATGATACGAATCCATGTGAAAAAATATAGAAGAGATAAAAAGATTTGTTAATGCCATACTTGCAGTTGGGGAAGAGAAAACATTGCATAGGGAGGGGGGAGATTAGCTATGAGGGCAGCCATAGCTGAAATTCAAGGTGCTCATATTGATGTTGAAGAAGAAGAATCAACACTTGAGAGCATAGTAGGATCTCTTTGTGGCCCACGCATCTGTAAATAAAGTGCCTCCTCTTTTACCGCTTCTGCTTCCTCTAATAGAGTGACTGCTTCTTCACCACCATCAACATCAAGGATAGGAAATTATTTTGTGCACAGGAACACACCTCAAGTACAACCATCATTAGAGGCTACTAGATGAAACAAGGAGGAACATGAGAAAACAAACATTGTTATTGTTTATTGTCGGTATTTCAACAACATTTCATTGCGTGTGTTTAAGAATCCCTATTGGAAAAATTTGGTAACTGCAATGACAACTTCGGGAAAAAGGTACAAGGCCTCTTCTCACAAGGATTGAGTGAGTGGTTAGTAAATAATCAGAATCCACTTGATTTCATTTTTAAATTGTAAATGTTTTTTCTTGTTTATTAAATTAAAATTATTTACTAAGACTTTATTTCACTATGATTTTGTAGGTTGCTCGTAAATGTAGTTGATAGGGAAAGAGTAGTGGTGGAGGAACAAGAGAAGAGTGGATTGTATTTGGTTACACCATTCTTTATGATGGGTGGACAGATGGAAAAAACTGAACCATTATTATTTTTTTGGTTTCTTTGAAGGTCTTGTGGTTCCACAACACACATCCCATTTAATCCCCTTGGCCTAATGGGGACCCCACTTTTTCTTTTTGGGTCTTTGTCTGTTTTGGTGGTTTTATAGTCTCTCAAGTTAAGCAGGACCAAGAATCCAGTAAGTTAGATTGAGGTCCGTTAGGAAGGTTTCCAATAGTTGGGTATTGTCTTGGTTTCCTTGTTATTTTTTTTCCTCCAGCCCCTTTTCCACCTTTGGTTTTTTTTTTCTTTTGTTTTTTTCCCCTTAGTCCTTTTGTCTATGTTTTTGCACTTTCGGTAATTTGAAGATTTCAAGACCTCTGAAATGCCAAAGGTTTTTGGCCTTTTTCCCTTTTAGGACTTCAAAATTTTAGAGATACCAAGACCTCAAAAATACTGAAAGGCCAAAGGTCGAGCATCGGTAGAATTGGTCAGAGTATCAGACTTTCAAAGTCCAACACTTTAACATTCTTGATGACATCAGCGTGCAATCTCGGCCTGTAAAAGGGGTTTTGTTGGGTTGTTTTGATCATTCTATGTTTTTTCTTGTTGAGCTCTAGACTTGCACATCAACTACAATACCTCCTACACCTCACCTCCATCACTCTTTTGTGCACTTTCAGCAAGTGATTTTTTCTTTGATTAGTCATTCTCGGGCTCGACCTTCACAGTTTCCTTCTGTCTCCATAACCTGTTAAGTAGGGTTTTGTATTTTATTTTGTCTTTCATTTTTTTCTCCTTTTTTAGGGTTTTGTTTCTTTTTGTTTAGGGTTTTTAGGTTAAGGTTGCATCGTATAGCATGTTAGGGTTTGTCAGGGTTCTTTCCCTCTTTCAAATTTTTTTAGAGTTTCACACTCTGAAACTCCAAAAAATCATGTGGCTTGGAAAACATCTTCAACATTTTAGTGTTTCGCACTCTGAAACACTGAAATCATCATACACGTCTGACACACTGAAAGTGATAAAACCATTGGTCAATTCAACTCTGAAGAACCCCTTCATCGCAGTTTTGCACTTTTGATATTTCGCATATCAAAGAAACTCATTAACTCCGGCATGACAAAAATGTAAAACTTGCCAGCATTTCGCAGTTTTGAATGTTCGCACCACAATCATGTTATCGGACTGCAAAGATCCGATACTGCAAAAATTCCAAAGGGTTTGGTTTTTTTGTTTTGTTTTTGGTGTTTCTTTCTTCTTTAGGGTTTTGTTGCTTTTCTTAGCTTTAGATTGGTAGATTTGTTTTATGCTTTCAATAATAGATATCTGATAGCACTTTTTGCATGTATAATGCCAGATTAGACAAAAGTTCTACCAATGAAGTACCGCTTCAAAGGGTATAACACCCCACCAATGTGGGGAACCTACATTAAGAGATAATAGATACTGACATTGGACACTTTGATTGGAATTCATTTTTTGAGGCATTGTGCAAACCTAGTGCAAAGGTCATCAGACTGCACTGCCATGGTCTTGGTGGGTCTGGTAAATGAAGTAGCTCATCCAATCTCCATCCTTTCACTAGACTTGATTATAACCTTAGCTAATCACTACATCTCATATGAAAAGGTGGTAAAGAACATGGTCAGAGATATTGTATTGGATCTGGGACCAGATACCGTTGAAGATGTCTTCCATTTACAGAAACCTGGGTTGACCACTTCTAGCCAATCACCAATGATAGAGGGATGAAGTGGTTTTAAGGTGATACTTTGGACACTTATGAAATTTTAATAAAGAGTATCTCATTCAGCAGCTTCTGAAGAATAAATTGGAAAGAATTGATATGAGGAGAGGGTATATGAATGATGACATAAAGGTTGTAGTAAAAATGTTGACATGGATGTATGGTCTCACCCAAGTACACCAATTAGAGCCATGGATGATCCACATCATAGAGAAGATCAAAGGGAGAAAGGTCATGGTTTATTGGGGGACAATACTAACCAAAAACCTGGATTTGTAGATATGATAAGTGAAACGTGACCCAAGATTCTACATGACATCTTATATAGTATACCTCTTCACTTCTAGAGCCAACTATCGTGGGCTCACCAAGAGAGGGTCATTTAATGACCAAAATGCATGGTCATACATTGTATACCCTCAGTTAGTGAGGAAGGAGAAATTGAAGGATGACAGTCTAGAATACTATATTGTGAACGATGCTTTTGTCTTTGCAATCATCAGGTCCATTGAGGGAGATTATGCTAAGAGGATTTTAGAAGAAGCTATAGCTAGGGTACAAGCCTTAGGGGATTACTAAATCCAATACAAGACCTTTACTTTTATCCAAGTTGTTGGGAGGACTGTTAATCCCAAAAAATTGCCACGTTATCCATTGAACAAAATTATGCTACTAGAGATAGGAAGCCAACTCACAGATGCCTATGAAATTATCATATTGAAGAATAAGCATTTTTGGGACTTCCCTATCTCCATAGGGGCCCAATATTTACAAGATGTGAAGGTTTTTAGATCTATACAAATAGAGTGGGATGAGTACCCTCTATAGGAATTCAAGTCAGTAAGGCCCAGATTCGACCCTATTGGGACATTCAGGCACATTATAGGAAGAAATTATCAACATGAGCCCCATATAGTGGATCATTGGATCAATTACATTGATGACTATGAGGTCAGGATTTGGGATTATTTTAGAGTGTCCCTTGAATTGGATGAGAATACATCGGAGGTGTAGATCCCTTCCAAAGTGTGTGATAAGGATTCTCAAGATGTATTGGATACATTATACAATAAGGATAAGGTATACACCCAGGATATTCTTAATGCTGAGGTTGGTAGGGATGAGAATAATATTGATTTCAAGGCTCAACATGTGATCGAACTAAAAAAGAGGTAGATAAGGAATCCTTTCAAGTTAGATCTAGTTCCCATGAAGCTTCACCTAAATCCACCTTCCAAGGTAGAGAAGGAAAAAGGAAAGAAAATAAACATTCCAACATTCAATGAGGTAGCTCCCATACGGTCAGAAATGGTTTATAGGCTTGTAAGGCCTGCCAACTACAGTCCTATAGAGAAGAGGATAAAGAAAGGAGGAGGAAAGGAGGGCAATACACTTCCTATTGCAGGGCAGATTAATGATCCATCTCCCACATCTGGGACCTCTTCCACATTAGGGAGAAGGAAGGAGGAGGCAGAGTCCATAAAGGAAAAAAATTATAAAAGAAAGAGGGCCTTAGTATCACCTCAACTATAGAAATTTCTCAAAGAAGAGGAGGTAGAGGAAGATAGTGTCCCTTTGGTGAGAAGAAATCGACAGACTAATGTGGCTGCCAAGAGAGCAGAACAAAAAAAGGTTCCTAGTTACACCCAAGTGAAAAGGGAGCCAATTAATTTAGAAACTAGTATAGAGGCCGAGATGATTGAGGGTGACTTGGGATCAGATGAATTTGAGTTATCATATTTTTATAATATCCCCAGATTCTTTGATCCCCCAAGAGAATTTGTTAATTCAAATTTTTACTCTGGTGCAACATCAACACAAACACTCTTTGAAATGTAGGGATAGGTGGGAGTGACTACCTCTCAGACACAAGTACCTATTCCTCCATCCTTCAATAAATAATTTGGGATGGAAAAGGATACTAGAGAGTAGGAGAAAGGAGATAGAATAGGAAAACATACAACCAATCTTGAGGAAGGGGAAGTTGATATAAATCCAACAACTGAGGAACCCAAGGGTGATGACTCAACACATGTAGCTCAAGAGAAACAAATTTTTTCTCCTCCACTTCCATCAATTTCTTAGGTAATGGATGAATGGGAGCCCCTACAGGAGGAGAAACAAAATTCAATTACCAAGTTGATGGAAAAACTCTGGATTGATTCATCGTCCAAGGAAGAGAAAGAAAATAATCTTGAAGATGTAAATGATAAAATAGAAACACAGGAGAAGGAAGAGAATCAACAATTTCCTTCACCACCTTCACAAAGATATGTGATTCCCAAATGTGAGCAATAACATAGTGAAGAAGAGAAGCAAGAAGTAGAGGATTCACCAAAAAAATTAGAGATGAGAGAAGCTTTAGAAAATGATGAACATGAAGAAGAAAAGGGGGATGAATGGGAGCATAGAGGAAATAATTTCCTTAGAATATCCCCACATGAGCCTTTAACAACCTCCACCAAGCTCACTTTGTTGGCTAAGGTAGTGCAACCCTAGAGAAGGACATACACTGAAGATGAGGATGTCGATGTGCCCACATTGGGGCAGACATTCCATAGGGGGAGCCTAGCCAAATAGCTCAAAGGATGTCATATGTGGCATAGGATGATAGATGGTGGTGGAAGGCTCAGTTTGTAGTGCCTCCTCCTATGATGAGCCTCACAGAGTTAACTCTAGAGGATTACATCATGGAGGAGGTTGACTTAGGGGAATGCACCTAGGAAGGTGGTAAGGAACTAGCTACTTTGGGCTTAAAGAAATTATTTAAATATTTTGACAAGGATGACACATAGATTCTAGGTCTCAGGGAACAAGTGGAAATTCTGAAGGATTATGTAACAAAGATAGTTGGTCCTATCGACCAAGTTCATCCGAAGGCCATGTTGCAAGCAACACTTGAGAAGAAATCACCCCCGGAATCCATGAATCCTTTTGTAAATGCAAATACAAACTGAAGTTTTGAGTTTGAAAGCATTGCATTTGAGACCATTTGCCTAATTCTAAAGTATTTTAGAATAATCCTCATCAAGATAACATA
The DNA here is from genome assembly GCA_018584345.1 of Thuja plicata. NCBI lineage: Eukaryota > Viridiplantae > Streptophyta > Pinopsida > Cupressales > Cupressaceae > Thuja > Thuja plicata. The sequence continues at coordinate 872,732 of MU224939.1, forward strand.
ACTCATTGACCTAATGGAAGGAGAGTAGGGGATTTATAGTAATACGGAACTGTGGAAGAAATATCTTAGGGAAGTGAGGAGCATAAGAAAGCAACACTTTCAAATTTTGGCACAACTATATCAAGGAGTAGAGCTAGACAAATTTTTATGAGTGGGTCCCAACTATTGGTGTCACCATGAGGAGCTACCAGGAAAAATTGGAAAATATCAAGAAGAAGAGGAAGGCCGCCATGCTATGGGTAGAACAAATTGAGAATTTTTTTGATGTGATGGACTTAGAGCTATATTAAGATGATCGTAAGCAGAAGTTGTATTCTATGAAGAATATTGTTCAACAGTTTATAGGGATTTTGCCCAGAGTGAACACTAAGGAGCATATAGAAGAGATCAAAGTTTTCGGTTCAAATCTCACCTCATCCTAGGTAAGGAGGTAGGATCATATATAATATATCAAGCTATCCAATTTTGATGAAGTCTAGATGATTATAGAAAGATTGCGCAAGCTCCATTGAAACATTCTTCTGGAGAGCTGAGGGCCATTTTTGACACTTAGACATTTTTTAAAGGCAGGGGGTCATTTTGACACTTAACCAATTTTTGAGGTCTACCCATGTTACATACTTAGCCAATGTTTAGAGTTGCATTTTTTGGGGGCCCTCAACTTTGAAAATATAAAGTTTCCAAGCTTCTAGACTTAGTCATTTTTTAGCATGACATTTTTCAGAGGTCTGCAACTCTGAAATTCTTGGGCACACATTTTCAATCGCATTTTTCACAAAAAAAAAACCATTTTGGGGGTATATTGCATGCAAACTAGAGTTCACTTTTGCAAATCAAGGGCTCCTCTATCAGTTGCATACCATAAGAACAGTTGGATCTATGCATTTTGGGATTGAACATCAGAGAAAAGTTCAACCACGTGCAAACAAGAGGATGAAGCAGTCGAACTGTAGTTCAAATTATTCCATTTGAGGGGTTGATTTAAGTCTAAATTTGCATGTATCTCATGTACACATGGATTAGAATCCATGCAATCTTGTTATTTATCAGTTTAGGAGTAGTTATGCATTGCTAAACTCTAGATTTGATCTATTTTTCCATGTTTGTTGTAGATGAAACCCTAGCTACAGGTTTCTGATTTCTAAGTTGAAGCACTATATATTTCATTATAAAGATGTAATTAGGGTCTGGTTCTTTTTGCAATAAAAGCTATATGTTGTTGGTACTTCATTCATGGTGTGAATTTTCTTCTATCTATGTGAAATTTATGAATGTGTATACTTGTTCATTTATTTCAAAGAGCCAATTATGTTTTATTGTGAATGAATCTGCAATCAATTAGTTTAGAGTTTATCATTGTTGTTTCATCTTGTTGTGGAAAATGATTGGAAACTTTTTTCCATTGGTTTAAGGATAAATTTGTCTCGTGTGTGCATACATCTGGTGGCTTCATGATTTTGATGAATTTTGAGAAATCTTACATCTGGGAAAAGTTTCTTTGAAAGATAGCATCTTCTTAATATGGAATTGTGAGTTCATTCAATTCATGTTTTGTGAGTTCCATATTTTCATCATTGAAGTCACAAACTTGATTCAATGATGGTTTATGTCCTTTAGATTTCATTTTTAGGAAATTTGCTTACATTTCTTGTTACTCAATCTTTTGATCTTTTTTGGAAAATGGTAAAGATAAGAAATCATTGTAGGATTTAAAATTAGATTTTTATTCTTAAGAGATTGTATACATTAAAAAATAAAAATAAAATACAAAAAGTGCTAAATTTTGTTTTGTAGTCTCAAGTTTTAATCGTACCAGCAAAGGCCTCCTTGTGAAAATTCGCATTTATCTTCAATTGAAATTTCTAAGAGGTTGTACAATGACCATGGAGTACCTTGGGAGTCACTTCATTATTTCAAGAGGGGAATTTTTATCTCTTATTCCTAACTGTTGCTCTGTGTAAAAATGACACTGAACAGAAGTGGCGCTAGAAGGAGGGCCCAAATAGAAGCAAGATGGATAACATCAGTTCTCTCTCACCAGAGAGGTTTGAGAAAGTTCTTAGATCACCTCCGAGAAGGGGTGAGTTCCTTGAGCTTACCCACTATGGAAAGGCTTGCAGTGATAATGGAAATTCAAGATCAATTCTCTCTCATCATCTTACTGGGCTGCAAAACCCATTTTTCTAGCAGTCACATATTGTTTCCCTTGTTGCTACTACAACTATTAATCAAAATCAAAATTTTCCACCACCCATCCAAATGGATTTCTTTTCTAATTCCTAGAGTTCCCCATTGACCATAGATGGCCAGTTGTATGAATTTCCTAAGAATCCTGAGAAGTTTAATACCAGGTTCATGTATTGTGAATCCAAGATAGAAGAAGAGAACATTTGTGCCTTTAAGGAAATATGCAATCGAAAAGAACTTGTGCATCAAGATGTTGTTTGTCGCTTATTTCCATACACACTTGGTGATTTTTCCTACAGCTGGTATCTAAATTTTCCTAGGGGATCCATCACCACATGGGCAGCATTTGAAACCAAATTTCTAAATTAATTTAAACTCTATATGGATCCCACTAGCATTCACCACTAGTTTATCTCAACCAAGAAAGAGCCAAATGAGCCTATTTCCATGTTTAACCATCATTTCCACAAGATGTATCAAAGGCTTGAAGCTCCTTACACAGTACCAGTGCTGGTTTCCATACAACTATACCTAAGATCCTTAGATCCACTAAATGCTATTTTTTTAAGAAGACTCCCGTCTGCAGACATAGATACCTTAGAAAATGTATCCAATGAAGCTATCATTTTCACATAGTGAATGGATCTGTAAGTTAGTGGGAATTTAGGTTCTGTACCATCATTTGACAATTCTTCCACTATGAACACTTTCCCATCCATTAACCATGCCTTGAGAAATCATACTCCACTTCTCATCCCATACCAACACAACTCGTTGTCCCCCCATTGGCTATCACTTATCAAGGCTACAAAGTCCACAAGAAAACTTTCTTTGATAAATGAACTATACCCTCTAGTGAGATTGATAATCATTTATCCTCTAAGTTGGGTGTCATGAAAAATAATTTTTCCCAACTTACTAGTGAGCTCACTAGAATTAAACTAAATCCATCCCAGAACCAAGGCAATTATCAATGACAACCTGTCATTCCAAATACTTATTCTCATAACCAGAACTAAAGTTACAACACCTAAAAGAATAATAATAACAATAACTCCTAGGGTAAACAATTTGGACAATAGTGACCAAACATACCTTGGAACACCTGGCCAAATAATGGTAGTGTACCAACTAATAATACTAATGTAGATGAATATGTCATTGGCATATTAAAATATGTTCACATCCAACTTGTTACTAATCCAGGGTGCAAGAATACATTGAGATACATATGGTGTACATTCCAAAAACTAATGGGATGTTGCTAAGAAGGGAGTGGAGTAAGTGTCTAATAGGTTCGCTCTCTACTAACTTTACTCAATTGTGGTTGCCATTGAAAGAATTAAACAATAAAAACAAGATTGATGTTGAACCCAAACTCAAAATTATTATTATAGATTATAATGCCCCAAATGAGGTAATGTTTACCCAAAATGACTTGGGTACATATCAACTTGATAGTATACTTATGTTCCAAGTGAAAGAGACTAGCGATGATGCAGACCCTAACATACTGTTACTACCCAGGTTTTTCCAGTTACATCAAGTGGGTCATTCTGAATTCACACGTGCAAGTTGTCAAGATGCATTATCTAGGGTATTGTCTTGAACCATTAGACCAACTGATCAAGTAAAAATTTTTGTATGAAGTATTGAGAGCCAAACATCAAACACTCTTAGCAATACTTCATGGAAAGAAGGCAGTTCACAGAATTATGTGCCTCAAACAAAGGTTTAGGCAAGAAGTGAAGATTCAGACTTGGGTGGAAAAAATCTCACGCGGACTGGAGATAGTGAATAGAGTTCTTTAGATGATGGCACCTTGCCACCTTACAAGAAGTCCCAACCTACTCAGAATGTTAAAGGTCAAAGGCCCTCGGGCATTGACGACATACAGAGGAAAGATAAAGGGAAAATGATTTTTTCATATAATGAAGAAAATCAAGGATTGCAACTTGAAACACAATGGATTCAAGAAAAGCCTCAACGTAAGCTAATATCAACCAAACAACATCAAATATGGAAGCTTTGTTTTCATGGTTCTAAATGTAGACAAGGACCTGGTGTTGGGATCAAACTAATCAACCCAAGAGGTAAGTCCTTTTATGCTGCCTATAGATGGCAATTTTTATCTACTAACAATGTTGCATAATATGAACTATTAGTTTGAGATCTCCTCTTGGCATGTGAAAAGGGAATAAAGGCTCTGGTAGTGGAAGGTGACTCTCAGTTGATTGTTAAAAAGGTTCACATCCAATATTTGTCAATGAAAAAAGGTTGATCACTTATCAGAATAGAGTATGGGACTTGATCAAGGATTTCAAAGCATTTAATATTAAATCCATCCCAAGAAGAAAGAATGTTGTGGCTGATGCACTGGTAGTGTCTTCCAGCTCACTATGTCCTATGGGAAAATCTAGATTAAAAAAAATCTCCGTCGAGTTTGTTTTTGTTCCTGTTGTTTCGGATAATGTTAAAAATTTCCAAGTCTTTCAAGATTATCAACACATTCTTGAGTTCATTATGTGCACAGGTGTGTTCGAAAAACAAGTCATCGATGAATAATTAGAATAAATAGATGAGCCATCCGACTTAGAAGAGTCTGAGGATCAAGGTGTCATAAACCTAAAAATGAATTCCATACCCAAGGGGATGGTGGAGTTGGAAAGGATTTTTGATAAAGATGACTTAGCTGCAAAAGTGAAACCAAAGACAATGCTTGGAGGTGATGAGAGTAAAACATACAACCTTGGGACCAAAGATGACCCAAGAGAGTTCCATATTAGGAAGGTTGGTACTGAAGACGAAAACAAAAGGATGGTGCAACTCCTTACTGAGTACTGAGATTTCATAGCTTGGAGCTATGAATAATTGAAAACTTATGACACCTCTTTCATAGTGCACAATATCCCAATGAAACCATATTCCAAGCCTTTTCAATAGAGATAAAGGCCAGTCAACCTAATGATAGAACCATTGATACAATAGGAAGTCCAAAATTTGTTGGATGTGAAGATTATTTTTCCAATCTGACATTCTACATGGGTTGCAAATTTGGTCCCAATAAGAAAGAAGAGTGGGGAGATCAAGTTATGTGTATATTTCCAAAATCTTATCAAAGCTTCGCAAAAGGACAATTAACCGTTGCCATCTCTAGATGAAGTGTTGCAGGTGGTAAATAGATCTCATATGATCTCATTCCTGGATGACTATCCAGGTTATAATAAATTTATGGTATAGGAAGAAGATATATTAAAGACCACGTTCAACACCAAATGGGGAACGTTTGCATATCGTCGAATGCCATTTGGTTTGATTAATGCTGGAGTGACATTTCAACGAGCACTGGATGCCACTTCAAAGGTTTAGTGGGGAAATACATAATTATCTACATGGATGATCTGACATTTTTTTCCAAGGACTAAGTAGATCACATAGACGACCTGCAAAAGGAGCTCAAAAGGTGTATAAGATACTGGATTTCTCTCAACCTAAAGAAATGTGTTTTGGAGTCATAGAAGGAAAATTGTTAGGACACATATTTTTTGAGGTAGGGATAAAAATAGATCCTAGGTGAGTGAAGGATATTCTGAAATTGACCCCACCAAATAGCCAGAAGGAGTTAAAAAAATTCAAAAAGATAAATTTTGTGGCAATTTTATTAGTTTCTTTATAGAGATAGTAAAACATTGAATGACATGTTGAAAAGGGATGCCAAGATCGAGTGGATAGTTTTGGTGAAGAAATAATTCAAAGAGATAACAACTCCCATTTCCACAATACTCGTCTTGGTTAGCCAAGATTATAATAAACCTTTTAAGGTATATTCATTTTCTTCTGAACATTCATGCGTAGGAATCCTCACTCAGAAGAAGGATGGGGAAAATGAAAGGCCAATCGCATTTATGAGTTTTCCTCTCAAGAATGCTAAGATAAGATACCCAAATCTAGATAAATAGTCATTCTCCTTGGTAAAATCTATGAATAAGTTTTGACAATACATTTTGAGAAGCGAAGTATTTGGCATTATTTTGGATCCAGCGGTGAAGTCCTTGTTAATGCAAAATGAATTAGGCAAGCAAAGAGGGAAGTGGATGGCAATTCTACAAGAGTTTGATCTTGAGAATTAAAATTTGATCTTGAGAATTAAAAGCAGTTCTTACATGCTAAAGAACAAGAAACTATACAAATTATACTATGATGGGTTGTACCTAAGATGTTTAGATAAAAAATAAGTAAAGCAGGTTTTGATGAATTTTGATGACAAATATGGCATAGGTCATGGATCATCTAAATCAACTGCCCACTAGATCCTGAGATTAGGATACTACTGGCCAACTCTATTCAAAGACACAAATGAACATGTAAGATCTTTCATATATCCCAAACCAGTGCCACTCGCAAAAGAAATCATGCAATGACTTTGCAGCCTATATATGAGGTGTGTTCATTCACCCAATGGGACCTAGATTTTATTGGTACTATTAATCCACCATCATCTATATGTCACAGGTATATTCTTACAATGATGTATTATTACACGTGTTGGATAGAGGCTTGGGCATTAATGAATTGTACTACTGAAGTGGTAACCAAGTTTCTGGAGGAGTGCATCATAACAAGGTTTGGTATGCCTTTCTATCTGGTATGTGATAACGTATCCTCATTTTCTTCTGTTGCACTTACAAAATGGGCCTTTAAAAAGCAGGTAATTATTGAGATCTCTTCCAATTATTATCTGCAAGGTAATGGTGTTGCAAAATCTATAAACAAAAACCTAACGACTATAATCAAACGACTCTTAGATGATAATCCTAGGGATTGGCACATGCAGTTGAAGTACACCTTGTGGACTGGCCGAGTAAGAATCAAGAACTCCCTAGGAACATCTCCCTACCAGTTAGTCTACGGTTTGCAACCTATTTTTCCTATGAAACTAAAAGTACAGACTCTAGAATTAATTGATCAGTATGTTGAAGGTGAGGATATGGTGCAGATTCGACTCATGAACCTCCTTGATTTGGAAGAAAAAAGAACTATCTCTCTAGAGAATGTATCCTATCAAAGCCTTTAGGATTTTTGACCTTGTCCTCATGTGGGATAAGGTGGAAGAAAATTCGGGCAGCCACACCAAGTTTGAAAGATTGTGGACTAACCCATCTCAAATAATGGAAATCTTGGGAGAAAATAATTTCAGAATTAGTACTTTGGATGGGGTGTTGGTTCCACTACCAGTCAATGGCTAGTTTCTTAAACAATATGTTGTCTCTTGAAAGAAGGGTTCCCTTTTACCCCTTGTATTGTAGTAGTTTAGGTTTTTCCTTTTTTGTTTGTTTATTTTTTATCTTTTCTTTTTGAGTTTCAGTGTCTTGGGGGTCAGTCTATTTTTGTCAGGGTTGTTCCTAGCAAGTGGTCCATCCCAACTGGTCTTCAATGAAAGGCTAAAGTATTTCTTAGTCAAAATTTCCAAAGAGATGTGTCTTTTCAAGGAGTTGTACACAAGGGTCAGAAATGGTGATACCTTTTACTTGTAAACAAGATGATACTCAAACACTAATTTTCCTAGATCACGGAACACATTAAATTATGACACTAAAATGTTGGTCTCTTGGGCGGATATCATTTAGAGCTAGTCCCAACATATTGATTCGGGTACCCACCTATCTCAAAACCCTTCTTGATCTGCAACCTGGGTAAACAAAAAGAAATTAAAAAAAAGGAGGATAAAGGAAGAAGAAAAAGAAAAATGAATTGTTCAAAAGAAATGGTCGTTGTGTTCATTATAATCTTATACCAAGGAAGCATAGTCTATGTGTTGCCTAGGTCTATCAAAGCAACAAAATGAAGATATTCAAGAAGTAGTATACTCAAAATAGAAGTGGCTTGAGTCGGTCACTAGTCTTGGGGAAGAATCCTCTAGAATACCTCAAGCTTTGAAATAATTGTTAGAAGGTAGAGCAAGGTGACTCTAACAATCTCTACTAGGGCTATGGATGCTTGACTGTTAGTAGAAAAAGGTTAGATTGAGATTTGGGGGATAAAAAATTGGAGTTATGGACGCCTGACTGGTAGAAAAGGTCTTCCTAGGAAGCCCTTGTCAACATTTAAAGGTTGGTTTTAGCTGATATTCATTGGATTTTATCTTCATCAAAATGTTGAGGGAATGATTACACAAATCCACACACTGGAAGAAATAGAAAAATACTTAAATCTTGAGAGATGGTGAAACAATACCTCCACTGATGATTCTTGTGTTTGGCTTATTGCAAGACAAGTCTCTAGAAGTTGTTTGCTGATAAAGAAATGCCTTGGTCATTTCTCCTTTTGTCAGGGATATTTTTTGTGGTTCCACAACACACACCCCATTTAAGCCCTTTGGCCTAATGGGGACCCCCTTTTTTCTTTTTGGGTCTTTGTCCCTTTTTGTGGTTTTAGAGTCTTTAGAGTTAAGCAGGACCAGGTATCGGGTGAGTCAGATTGAGGGTCCTTAGGGAGGCTCCTGATAGTTGGGTATCATCATGGTTTCCATGTTAGTTTTTTTTTTTTCCTCCAGCCCCTTTTCCACTTTTGGCTTTTTTTTTTCTTTTTTTTTTTTTTTCACCTTAGTCCTTTTGTATGTGTTTTTGCCCTTTTAGACTTTCGGCATTTCAGAGATACCAAGACCTCTGAAAAACCAAAATGCCAAAGGTTTTTGGTCTTTTTCCCTTTTTACTTTTGGTTTTGAAGATGCCAAGACCTCCAAAACACCGAAAGGTCAAAGGTTGAGCATCAACGTGATTGATTTTGTTGGGTTGTCTTGTTCATTCTGCGATTTTCTCTTGTTGAGCTTTAGATTTGTACATCGACTAAGAGACCTCCTACGCCTCACCTCCATCACTCTTTTGTGCACTTTTGTCAAGTGGTTTTTTCTTTGATCAATCATTCTCAGCCTCAACCTTCACAGTTGTCTGTGGCATGTTAGGTAGGGTTTTGTCTTTTGTTTTCTGTCTTTCATTTTTTTCTCCTTTTTTAGGGTTTTGTTTCCTTTCATTTAGGGTTTTTAGGTTAAGGTTGTCTTATTTAGTGTGTTAGGTTTTGTCAGCATTTTTTCCCTCTTTCAGAGTTTTAAATCAACATTGAAATCATCATACACCTCCGACACGCCGAAAGTGTGAAAAACCATTGGTAAATCCAATTCTAGAGCACCCCTTCATCATAGTTTCATATTTTTAGTGTTTCACACGCTAAAGAAAATCATTAACTCTGACACGATGAAAATGTATAACTTTCCAACATTTCAAGTTTTTGGATGTTCGCACCACAAGCATGTTATCAAACTGCGAAGATCCAAAACTACGAAAAGTCCAAAGGGTTTGGTTTTTTTTTCTTTTATTTCTGGTGTTTCTTTCTGCTTTATGGTTTTTTTTCTTTACTTAGCTTTATCTTAGTAGATTTACTTTATGCTTTCAATAATGGATATCTGACAATACTGTTTGCATGTAGAATATTGAAAAAGATACCAGTTTTTTCGATGAAGTACCACTTCAAAGGGTATAACACCCCAACCAAGGTGGGGAATCTACATTCAGAGATCACAAATATTGACATTCGACACTTGGATTGGGATTTTTTCCTGAGGCATTGTATGAACTCAGTGGGAAGGTCGCCAGACTACACTGCAATGGTCTTGATGGGTTTGGTAAATGCAGTAACTCATCCAATCTCCATCCTTTCACCAGAATTGATTATAATCTTAGTTGATCACTACATCTCAGATGAAAAGGTGGTAAAGAATGTGGCCAGAGATATTATATTATATCTAAGATCATATACCATCTATGATTTCTTCCATTTACAAAAATGGGTTGACCACTTCTACCCAATCACTAAGGAGAGAGGGATGAAGTAGTTTGAAGGTAATACTTTGGATGCCTATGACATTGTCAATAAAGAGTATATCATTCAACAACTCCCAAAGAATAAATTGGAAAGAATTGATATGAGGAGAGGGTATATGAATGATGACATAAATACTACATTAACAATTTTGAGATGGGTGTATGGTCTCACCCAAGCACACCAATTAGAGCCATGGACGATCCACATCATAGAGAAGATTAAAGGGAGAAAGGTCAAGGTCGATTGGGGGACAATACTAAGCGACAACATGTATTTGCAGTTAAGACAAGTGAAACACGACCCTAGATTATACATGACATCTTATATAGTCTACCTCCTTGCTGCCAGAGCAAACTATCTGGGGCTCATAAAGAGAGGGTAATTCAATGACCAAAATTCATGGTCATACACTGTATACCCTCAATTAGTGAGGAAGCAAAAATTAAAGGATGACAGTCAAAAATATCAGATTGTAAATGGCGCTTTTGTCTGTGCAATCATCTGGTCCATTAAGGGAGATTATGCTAAGAGGGTTTTAGAAGAAGTTGCAATCAAGGTAGTACTAACACTTTGGTCTTTGTATCCAACCACAAATAATCCCCCCATGATCCCCCAATAAGATGAACTATATAAAAAAAAAATCTTGAAGAAGTCTAGTAATTTCACAGGTCCACAAGCATCAGAGCTTGTGGTTGATGTTGAAAAGCTAGCACAAAAGGTTTCTGTTAGAAAAGAAGAGGAAATTGTAACAGTAATAGAAGCTAATAGAATGTTAACAGAAGAAAATAGAACAATTAAGTTCTGGAGGTGGACACCATATTTCTTCCCTTGAAGCGCCTAAATTTGATGAAGTAATGAAATTAAAAATTGAAGTGGCTACTATCAACATTGAGAATGACAAATAAGAGGCAAGGATCACTCAAATGATTAAAGAGATTATATTAGCAAAAATAAAGAATACAAAAGAGGTAATTTAGTCCCTTGTTCACTTTAGAATAGGATTTATTTCATAACATGTTGATGAGGTATGGAGTAAACACTTGGAATTTCTAATTTTTTAACAAATCCATCTTCATTCACAAACGCTTCTATCCTATTCGACTTCTTATTTGTACAGGCTCATTATAGGTGTAAAGTTCTATTCAGATAAATTTTATTTAGAGGCTCTACATGTTTTCAGTGATGAGTTAGAATGGAAGTTATAGATTTTGATTTAAATGTTTTTTAAACACAAGTTGTATACAAAAACCATTAAGATAGAGTTGTCTTTTTTTATGATTTCCATTTTTTATTGATGCAAAGCATGGTAATAAAAGGAAAGGGTATTCAAGTTAGAATCTGAGTGGAAGGAGGATTTGGAAGCTATGATAGATTTTACACTGACATGTATACAATTGAATGAGGATCAACTTTTTCAAAGGTCATATTTAAATTTGGAACACTTAGCTAACTTGAAGGAAGGTCTAATTAGATTAGAGACTACAAAGACAAGAATAAATGATAGGGAGTATACTCAGCACCTTCAAGCTCTCCAACATTTCAAGGAACAAGGATTAGATGCTTTGTGTCTTTTTTGTTTATATCTAACCAGTTCTTTGTGTTTTGAATTTTTGAACCAAGAAGTAGTTGTTATGTTCCCACCCAATTTTAAAATTCTAAAATTTTTCTCTTTTGGCTTTGGGCTAATTATGAGATGATATAATCATTCTAAGATTGATTTCCATCATAAAGATGAGATTTAGACTTGGTTAAAATAAGGACAAGGTTAGGGCTAGAATCAGGTTTATTGTTATATTTAAATCAAGGTTACAACTAAAGTTCAAATTAGAATTAAGGTTAGTATTTAGGTTCAATTAGAGTTATTTCAGTAATTAGGGTTATAATGAGGGTCTTAAAATTAGGATTAGAATCAACGTCAATACTAGGGTTGGATTAAGGTGTGGGTTTGGGAAAGTATTCAATATCATATAAGGTTAGAATTAGACTTAGCATTAGGGCTAAGGTTACACTTACAATTAGGGCTAGGTTGAACTTTAATGGTAGGGTTAGAAGTAAGTCTATGCTTAGGTTTAAGGAAATTAGAATAGAACTAGGATTAGAATAACAGTGAGGGTTGACATTAAATTAGAGTTATGATTAGGGTTATATTATGGTAACAATTAGGATTAGTGATGAAGGGTACTCCCCTTATTAACACAAACACACACACAACAAAATTGAGAATAACAAAGATTTGCAAGGACAAGAAATGGGCTTTCTATTATATCCAATGAAATGAAATTAGAATATTTAAAATATAACATGCACAGCCACATGGGCATTTTTATTACAATATTCTGAAAGCCAGAGCCACCAGATGCATATCCCAGAACTGCCCTAAACAACCCTACGGGCCTTCATTATATAGGCAATTTTAACCACCCAAGAAGGTTCTAAAAATTTTAACCCTAAAGTTTGAGGCTGACCATCCCTAAGATATTATATTCATTTTTATTACAATAGAATAGGCCCAAACAACTTTCGGAACTCAAAATAAATTTTGAAGGAATTTCATTTTCTTCTATTTCAGGTAGCGTAACTTCTGGAGACCATAACTCATCGCTCGTTGACTCGATTGGCTATTATAGCCCCATTTCGGAAATGCCACCAAGTGCTCTACAACATGTGACACAAATAAGCTCCAATTAACCAAGGTTTAGACCCCATCTAAAGCCTCTAAAGCCTTCAAAACCAAGTCTAAAGTTTTTGTACCCTGCTTCCAATACCATAAATTTTCAACATCTACAAAACTAGACTTGATCTTGCAATGAAACTTTACTGGTAGGTTGATACAATCAAAGTGAACCTCCAAGGAAGAAAATAGAACATTATAAGATCAAACAAAAAACATACTAAAAATAGTAAATCTCCATAAATAACAGCTCTACACAAAGATAACCCTTATTGAAAAGAAACCAGAAAATATTTTTGGGTTATGCAAGATTGCTCTTACACCCAGGATGCTCCTGCATCAGACACTCAAGGTAATTTGAGAAGTGACCGTGTCACATCTCAGATGTTCAGAGGAAAACCAAGATGGTTAACCTCCTCCCTTGATATCCATGATGAATCTTCCACAGGTTGTCCTTTCTATTTGACCAAATATTCTTCATATGTCATGTTACTTGTACTTCTTCCAACATGAATATCCAAGATGTCTTCAATCTCCTTTGTAGCTGAAGTAGTTTCTAGAATATTCCACTGTTCTTCCAAGACCTGATCCTCAACACCTCCCTCATGATAATCTATCAAATCTGAAATGTTAAATATTGGTGAAGTATTGAGTTCACTGGGCAACTCTACTTCATAAGCATTTCCCGAATCATGCTTCTTCAATATTTTGCATGGTCCAAACTTCTTCATCTTCAACTTATTATATGTTCCAACTAGAAATCTCTCCTTTCTCAAATGAACCATGACTTCATCTCCCACCTGGAATTCCTTATGCCTCCTTTTCTTATCTGCCTTAGCCTTGTATTGTGTATTTATATTATTAATATTATTCCTTACCTCCTCATGCAAATTCTTCAAGTGTTCTACAAATTCTTCAACTTCAGCGCTACTTGTCTCTCCTTTGTCCAACTTTCTTAATTCTGATGTATTTCTGGGACTACCTCCATAGACTATCTGGAATGGTGATTTACCAGTGCTCCTATTGACAGAATTATTATATGCAAATTCCACCTGTGGTAAAATCAATTCCCATCCCTTTGGTTTATCTCCAACCAAGAATCTCAACAAATTCCCCAAACTCCTATTCACAACTTCTGTCTATCCATCAGTCTGTGGATGGTGTATTGAGTTGAACTTCAGATCTGTCTTCAACTTTTTCCACAAGGTTCTCCAAAAGTACGTAGCAAAATTGGTGTCTCGATCTGAAATAATGCTCTTTGGTAAACCATGTAGTCTCACCACCTCCCTAAAAAACAACTCTGCTACATGAATAACATCATTAGTAATCTTGCAAGGAATGAAATGTGTCATTTTTGAAAACCTATCCACCACTACAAAGATGGAATCATGCCCTCTCTGAGTTCTTGGTAGGCCAAGAACAAAGTCCATACAAATATCCTCCCATGGCTTCTCTGGTATAGGTAATGGTTGATATAACCCTATATTTTGCTTCACTCCTTTCGCCATCTGACATACACTAGTAGAATTTTGGCAAATAAATGACCAAGTGACTAAAAATTTTAATCATGTGACTAAAATGATCATGTTCTAACATATTTTTTGCAATTAACAAATATAAATGACTAAATAAATGACCATTTTGGTCATCGGGTAAAATGACTAAATAAATGACCAATTTGGTCATGAAGTAAAATGACTAAATAATTAGTCACCCTTATAATAAAAATGACTAAATGAATGATTAATACTCCTTTACATATTAACATTTGATAATATAATATACTTATACTCTTAGAAGTTGCATTTCACCAATAATGTGTGTTCAGCAATAGACTTATTGTGTGAACATTATTCCGGCCACTATTTGCCAACATCTCTAAATGGTAACTATTCTCATTAGATTAAGGTTGCATTTTAAAATTCATCTAAGTGACTAAATAAATGACTAATTTGGTTGTCGGGTAAAATCACAACTAAATATTTAGTCATACAAATAAAAATGACTTAAAAAATGACTATTACTCCTCTATTCCTTTTTCTTTTGAATTTGATCATAATCCATAGAGCTTAATTAATTTGGCCCCTTCTTGGCACTCCTACCTTAGAAGTGAGCCATTCGGCCGCCTCAGTGGCTTAGTGCTCTAAATATACCTATTGCGTGGAAGACATTAATGCGGCCTCTCGATATAGTCTTCTCGATATAGTCTTAAGGCATTCACATATTTTATAAAAAAATTAACATTTGCATTTTTTAACTTTTATTACTCATTACAAAATATTTAACATTTCAATTATTTTAGTACAAATAGAAGCTTATATCAAAAAATTACCCTTCACTTTGATATACTATCACAATCCTTATCTTTTTTCCATCTAGGGTTTTCAAATAGTTTGTACACAAACTAGCATGGATGCGTATGCCTCACACTTGAACAAACTCAGCTAATTTCCTTCTTGTGAACCACTACCTATGAAACATGGGTCAATGAGTTTGACTCAAAAGCCACAGAGTTGAATCCTGATAGCAATATCATAATTTGACATGCTCTAGAAAATATCTCATACTTAGCATATACAACTATTTGAAGACTTAAATTGAAAAATTAAAGATAAATGACCATTTAAAAGTTAAAGAATGTAAATCTAAAATAATTAAAAACATAGTTAAAGAATTAATAATTTATAACTTGTAATTAAAAAACATAGTTAAAAATATTGATAATTTATTAATAATTAAAAATATTAAACAATGTAAATGTTAATTTTTTAATAAAAATTGTAAAGGCCTTAATTCCACGTAATAGGTATGATTTTGGAGGGAATTTTAGCCAAAAAAAAATTAGTGAGAAAAAGGTTGGAGGGAAACTTTAATCATTTTCCTTAAGCCAATATGCAATTTTTACAGGAGCTTTTTATCTAGAAAGCCCATTTTGAAGCCTCCTATGCACTTCATTATGGCACCTCTCATGGCATGCATTTGTCCTCCCTAGCTACTCTTCTGACTACACCAGGTGACATAAACTAGTAATCTCCATGGCTACATAATAGAAGATACTCAGGTTTGTTTCAGATTATTTTCTACCTCACTCTCATTTTGTTTTGTTCTTGTTTGGCTTTTGGATTTCATTTTTGAATCTTTTCCTTATATTAAGTCATTATGACCGTGTTTTCATTCTGAAGATCAAGGAACGTTAAGGAGCTTATAAGGTCGCTCATGTTTCAATCTTGACTTCCTAAATGAACCTAAGATCATTTAGAGCTATTTCTTTTATTTTAAAGACTTTCACGACTAGAGGTAAGCGAGATCTTGGCCTTGTCCTTTATTGAAAACTGTATTTTGTGCTAAAGAAAGATTAAAGGAATGAAATACGTGGGCTAGGGTTCATTATAGATTTAAAAAAAATTATCTGCAATCTGAGTTTGAAATAGTGAAAGTGAACCTACTTTTCAAGCCTTGGAAGGAGGAATCATGCAAAAACTCAAACTCAATCAAATCACGAGAAATCATAGAAGTTTAACAATGCCCTAGTTTTACAACTCTAGATCATGAGAAATCACAAAAGTTTAACAATGCCCTAGTTTTACAACTCTAGGGAAATAAACATATATCAATCGATAAAATAATTACATGACAAATATAGTGAGATATCTCAAAACCCTAAGAGAATCAAGGCAAACAACTAAAATGATGAAGATCAATGGTAGACATAAAGGGATCTACTTTGGAGATTCGGTATGATTGAGGAGAAGCTCATAGATCAAATTTTCTCTTATAAATGCATAAGAAATGATGAAGAGTCATATTCCAAACAAAAAACAATGCTAGAATGAATCTGTACAATATATTCAGGGATTCATTGCTATTGGAATTATCCAATGGGATGCTAAAGCCAGGTTTTCTCAAGGCCAAAACATTAAAACTTGAAGCCAAGGCAAATGAATAAAATGAGGCTCAATGGAATGAATTATGATATGATGGTTGATTACTCCATGAAAGGAAAATATCCTAAATCAATGGTGATATCCAAACTCCAATAGAAGCTCGATCCCAAATCAAAGAAAATCATTAGATTATCAAGACCCTGTTCCAAATTTCCCATTTTATTGCATACATGGAGGATGCTAGCAGAGCTTGTTGAATCTAGATTTACACCTGCCAATTGCATTTGCTTGAAAGTTTCTATAGCGTTTTCAACAAATATCATTTGTTCATATCCTGTAACCATTGGAACCCATGAAACCACATTTTTTTTAGGAATTCCATGTTTTTTTTATGCTTTGATAGATGTCCATACCCTATTTTCAAAGCTTCCATTCTAACACATGCAAGGAGGAGTTTGGCAAAGGTTGTAGAATTTGGCACCTTCCAATTGAATTTTCTTGAAATTTTGTAAAACTTATCATAAAATATTTACAACCATAGAATATATTTTGGGGTTTTCTTTTCTAAAATATTTATGCACCTTAAAACAAAACAAAATTATTTGTTTAAAAATTCTTCTTTGTAGGTCATGCTCTCTGGTCACTCCTACATATCATGAGACAGGTGCTTCCAAATTTTGCATGCATATGTACCAGAACATTTCTAATCATAATATTTGATAGAATTCTACATTCATTATACTTTTATATGTGTCCATAGCCAATTCCAAAGTTTTAATTTATCACACGCAGGGAGAATGCTAGCAGAGATTGTTTAATCTAGCTTTACACCTATGAATTGCATTTGCTTGAAATTTTCTATAGATTTTTCAATAAATCATGTTTGTGAATATCCTTCAACTATTGGAAGCCATGAAACCATTTTTTTTTTAGGAATGCCATGTTTTTCTTATGCTTTGATGGATGTGCATACCCTATTTTCAAAGCTTTCATTCTAACACAGGCGGCGATGAAAATTGATGGTGGAATTGTTGAAGACAATTATTCAATTGTGTATTGTCATTGATGTTACAGATGTATATACACTTATGTAGTAATGTTACACAAATTTATACATCTAGACCAAGTACGGTTGGTGAATGGAAAGAGGTTTTCAGTGTTGACTAAGACTAGTCAGGTAATGAAGATGTTCAGTGTTGACCGAGTCACTCGGGCATTTCAGTCATGGTCATGCATTAAAGAAACTCAGTATTAACCGAGTTGATTATGCAGTGTTAGCTCACTAACAGTGGTTTACATTCTATAATTAGTTGGTTATATGAGGCCGACTAAATTGTGATTTATTACTTATTTAGAGGTATATTCAAGCTGACTTGACAGGGCTTATCATATATATGAAAGGTCAAGTTTGGATTGAATGAGAGTGTGAAAAGTTGAAGACGAGCAAAAGTGTGGAATTCTGTGATATGAAGAGTGAAGGAAAAATCATATGGGATTCTGATTGAGTACAGAACACTCGGAGGTGCAATAGAATATTTGATTAGCAAGGATCTAGTTATAATCAGAACAAAGATCTAAATAAGAAAAGACAGTTGCTTACACATACAGATCAATTCATTGTTACTTTCTAACAATTGTAGCAGTGATCTAAAATCTCTTAACAGAGTAGACTTAACAGTCTTTTTGTAAATCCTCTCACAAGGTAGAATTTCTATGTTGAAGTGTTGAAGACCTCTAATAAGGCCACTCCTCACAGGGTGATCTAATTCCTCTAACATGGTCACACCTAATAGTGTTTTTTTGTAACCTTTAACAGTGTTGGCTCCTAACAGGGCTCACTTTAGAAGAGTGAAAAATATTAACTAGTTACATTGGTGGTTTTTTGCATATTGGGTTTCCACGTTAAATCTTGGTGTCACCTATGTATATGTTATTTATTTCATGCTTTATGTTTCTGCACTTAATCACTAAAGTATAATTGCATTGGATATCATAAATATTGCTTTGACACCTGAGTTATAGAAGAATATCTTAATTGACCGAGTAACAGTGTTATATTATTTAAGACATCTAAGGGACAAAGGATTTGTTTTGGATTAACTGATTCAACCCTCCCCTCTCAGCTACTTATCTCATTTTCAACAATTGGTATCAGAGCTTCAAGTGATTTTAGAGAAGGTTTCAAGGCCTAAGCTAAAGATCAGAGATGTCTTACAGAAGGGAGATCCCAAAGCTAAACAAAGAAAACTTCCTTGCATGGCAAGAGCTGATGAAGCTACATCTATCTACTATTGGAGATGTTGGTTTGTAATTTTTGTACAGAAAACATGTGGAACCAACAAAAACTATGACTGTGGAACAGATGATGAAACGGAAGCTTCATAACATAATGATGATTGATATAGCTTCTTCACCTAGCTATCAAAATTTGATGAAGTCAAGGACTACCCTACAGCCTATGATATTTGGAAGAAATTACAAGACATTCATGGAGGTGATGCAAAAGTTAAGAGAGACAAAGCTAAAAGTCTCAGAGGAGAATTTGATCAGATGAAAATTAAATAAGGAGAAGACATTACAAGATACAATGAAATAATCAAGAAGATTGTAAGTGCCATCAGAGCTGCAGGAGGAATAATTGAAGATACAACATTGGTCAGCAAGGTATTAAGAACTTTACTTCCTATCTATGCTATTAGAGTTTCATCTATTCAAGAGATGAGGTGCAATAAGGGTATAAATCTGGATACATTAGTTGGAAGGATTACAGCTTTTGAGCTGGACAACTTTCACAATTATTCTCCTAGCTCTAGCAATTTTGAGTTTGCATTCAAAGCTAAATTAAACCTTGGTAAGAAGGATAGATACTAAAAAGAGAAACAGATTGAAAGTGATAGTAATGATGAATCTAATGATGAAGATCTAGATATCATTAAAGCATTACTTGCAAGGAGAGATGCCAAAGGAAAATACAAAGGAAGAATTCCACTGATTTGATTTTCATGCAATGAGGTTGGTCACATTGCTGCCAAGTATCCAAACAAAGAAGAAAAAGATGAGAAAAAGTTCAACAAGTACAAAGGAAAGAAAGATTTCAAGAACTACAAGAGCTACAAGGACAAAGGTAAGAAGTTTTGTTATAATTCTAAAGATTCTGACAGTGATGAAGAAGAAGATGAAATGGTTTATATTGCTATTAAGGATGAGTTAGATGAAGAATATGAAAAGACAACACTTTCCTCACATATTAGTAAAAATGACACATGGATAATTGATAGTGGTTTTTCTCATCACATGACTGGTGATAAGACAAAATTTGAACATCTTGAGCACTAGGATGGTGGGAGTGCCAATTTTTGGAATGATGAACCCTGCTATGTTAAAGGAAAAGGTTTCATTACTCTGACGGAAGGAATCAAATGTGATAATGCTTATTGGGTTGAAGGACTAAGGAGAAATCTACTCAGTGTAGCACAGCTAAACAACATTGGATTCAAGGTAGAATTCATGAATGGTAAGGCTAAGATCCTGGATGTTAAAGGGAGCCTAGTTGGAAATGGCAGGAAAACAAAAGGTAATCTATTCTATCTTGATCTCACTAAAAATTCACACTTTATTGCACAAGTAGAAGAAAGTTGGCTATGGCATAAAAATTTGTGTCATGTAAATTTAGATAATCTGGTAAAAATAAGAAAGAACAATAGAGTTAGAGGTATTCCTATGTTGAAGAAACCCAAGTTAGCAATATGCAAACAATGTCAAATTGGAAAGATGAGCAAGACAAGTTTCAAGATAAAGAATTACAATACTGATGAAATCTTGGAATTGGTACATACTGACCTTTGTACACCAACTGGAACAACAAGCTATACTGGAGAGAAGTATTTTATTCTATTTGTTGATGATTATTCCAGAATGATGACTGTCATGTTTCTCAGAGAAAAATTAGAAGCTTTTCATAAATTCAAATGGTATCTTGCAAGAGTTGAAAAGGAAACAGGAAAGAAACTAAAATGTCTAAGATCTGACAGAGGAGGAGAATTAATTTCTAATGAGCTCAATGAATTTTTCAATGAAAGAGGAATCAAAAGATAGGTATCTTCCCCTGGTACACCACAACAAAATGGAATATAAAAAAGAAGAAACAGAGCCATTATGGATTGTGCCAAAACCCTAATGATTGAAAATAATGTTGTTGCCAAATACTGGAAGGAGGCCATCAGCACTACAATGTTCACCTTGAACCAAGTTCAACTGAATAAAGGTAGTAACCAGACACCTTTTGAATTATGGTATGGCTATAAACCTAATTTTCATTATTTCAAAGTATTTGGAAGTAAATGTTACATCTTGAAGGAAGCAAGAAATGGACAAATTGATGCAAAAAGTGATGAAGGAATATTCCTAGGCTACTCATGTAAAAGCAAAGCATACAAATGTCTGAATCTTACTACTCATAAAGTCATAGAAAGTGTACATGTCAAGATTGATGATTTTGTAGAAAGATGTGAAGAGAAGAGCAGTAAAGAGCCTGAAGACTACATGGACTTTGTGTATCATGAACCTGATACTATGCCTATGACTCGAGCAATGGTGATTGGACAAAAAAATTGTCAACCATTGAATATACTAACACAAACTGTGCAACCTAAGTTCTAGACTGTGCAACCCAAGTTGCTGGTAGAAGAGACTGAGTCGCAAACAGAGGGAACCTAGTCTCAGATAGAGGTACCCGAGTCACAGAAAGAGGAACCCAAGTCACAGACAGTGGAACCCAAGCATCAGATAGAAGAATAGGAAAGAATGAGAATGATAGACCTAATGGATCAAGTCCAGAATCAAGACTGAAGGATCTAGTACTTTCCAAGTATGCTAGAAGGCATCATGCACCTGAGAAAATAATTGGAGATCAGAAAGAAGGTGTAATGACAAGGAACAAACTCAAAGGTACATGTTTACTTCATGAAATTGAACCTAGAACTGTTAAAAATGCATTGAATGATGAAAGTTGGATAGAGGCAATGAGTGAAGAAATTGTGCAGATTGAGAAGAACAAAACTTGGACTCTTGTGCCTAGGCCAAAGGACAAGAATGTGATTGGAACCAAGTGGGTTTTTATAAATAAGATGAATGAGAATGGTGAAGTTTCTAGAAATAGGGCCAGACTAGTTTGTAAAGGATATTCTCAAGAAGAGGGTATTGATTATGGAAAAAAAATTTCTCTTGTTGCAAGACTTGAAAGATTCAGAACTCTTCTGGCATATGTTGCACATAAAGGATACAAAGTATATTCAAATGGATGTGAAATTTGCATTTCTGAATGGAGTCCTAGAAGAAGAAGTCTACAGTGAGAAACCTAAAGGATTTTTTGATCCTAGCAGAAGGAATATGGTTTGCAAACTACACAAAGCATTGTATGGACTGAAGCAAGCACTTAGAGCCTGGTATGAAAGATTGTATGGTTACCTAGTAAGTATTGGATTTCAGAGAACTAATGATAAATGTAGCTTGTACATCAAAGAATGACCACATAATAAAATATTGTTAGCAGAGATATTTGTTGATGATATATTATTCACTTGATATGATGACTTATGCAAAGCATTCTCTATAGCTATGAGTAAAAAGTTTGAGATGTCTATGTTTGGTGAGATCAAATTATTTTTTGGATTACAATTACATCAAATGAAGGATGGTATCTTCATCACTCAATCAAAATATATCAAGGAGATACTCAAGAAATTTGGAATGAAAGATTCCAAACCTGTTGGAACGCCCATGTGTACTAGACAAAAATTGTCTAATGATGATGATTCAAAGGAGGCAGATCAGACCAACTACAGATCCATGATTGGAAAATTGCAATATGTTGTTCACACTAGACCTGATATTGCATTGGAAGTTGGTATTGTTGCAAGATTTTCATCTAATCCTAGAGACAATCACCTAATGGCAATCAAAAGAATTTTGAGATATTTGAATGGTACTAAAGACTATGGTTTATGGTATAAGAAAGGTGGGAACTTTGATTTGAAGACATTCACTAATGCTAATTGGGTTGGAAGTGTTGATGATAGGAAAAGCACCAGTGGTGGAGCTTTCTTTCTTGGAAAGAGGTTAGTGTCTTGGACTAGCAAGAAATAGAATTGTATCTCTTAGTCTACAACAGAGGCAGAATATGTTGTTGCAGCAGTGAACTGTACAAACATCGTATGGTTCAAGCAGTTGTTGTCAGGAATGAAGGAAGAAGTAAAAGAACTAGTTATTATCTACTGTGACAACACCAGTGCCATTAACATTTCAAAGAATCCTATGATGCACAACAAAACCAAGAATATAGAAATAAAGTATCATTTCTTGAGGGAATTGGTACAAGATAAAGAAGTAAGGTTGGAATATGTGAGTACTAAAGAAAAAGTTGAAGACATATTAACCAAACCTTTACCAAAGGATGCATTTTTGTATCTTAGAGGAAAGCTAGGGGTGCTTCCCCTAACTAAAGCTCACTAAAATACAGTTAGTGATGCATCAACCCGAACCACGGTGAAGATCTATCAGTACATGCAGGTACATCAGAGCCCATTGCAGATGAATTAGTTCATTCAGGTACATTACAACTTCAAAGAGAAATAGTATTGACTATTGGTATTGATATTTAGTATTTATGGAGATGGAGTCTTTGGCATATGTTGTCAAAGAGGGAGAGTTCTATATAATACAAAATAAATTAATCAAGAGATAAAGGTTGATGTCAGAGGTAAAAATCTTATCAAGAGACAGAGTTTGATGAAAGAGGGATTTTTTGGATGAGAATCAGAATGAAGCTAAAGACATTAAATAAATCTTTCTGTTGCTCTAAAATTCTTTGTATTATGCCATGTTGTGTTGCCATCAATGCCAAAGAGGGAAATTGTTGAAGACAATTATTCAATTGTGTATTGTCATTGATGTTACACATGTATATACACTTATGTAGTAATGTTACACAAATGTCTACATCCAAACCGAGCACAGTTGGTGAATGGAAAGAGTTTTTCAGTGTTGACCGAGACTAGTCAGGTATTGAAGGTGTTCAGTGTTGATCAAGTCACTCAGGCATTTCAGTCATGGTGGGGCATTAAAGAAACTCAGTATTAACTGAGTTGATTATTCAGTGTCAGCTGACTAATAGTGGTTTACATTCTATAATTAATTGGTTATATGAGGCCGACTGAATTATGATTTATTACTTATTTAGAAGTATATTCAAGTCGACTTGAGAGGGCTTATCATATATATGAAAGGTCAAGTTTGGATTGAATGAGAGTGTGAAAATTTGAGGACAAGTAGAAGTGTGGAATTCTGTGATATGAAGAGTGAAGGTGAAATCAGATGGGATTCTGATTGAGTACAGAACACTCAGAGCTTCAATAGAATATTTGATCAACAAGGATCCAGTTATAATCAGAACAAAGATCTAAATCAGTAAATACAACTTCTTACACATACAAGTCAATTCATTGTTACTTTCTAACAATTGTAGCATTGATCTAAAATCTCTTAACAGAGTAGACTTAAGAGTCTTTTTGTAAATACTCTCACAAGGTAGCATTTCTATGTTGAAGTGTTGAAGACCTCTACCAAGGCCACTCCTCACAGGGTGATTTAAATCCTCTAATAGGGTCACACCTAACAGTGTGTTTTTGTAACCTTTAACAGGGTTGGCTCCTAACAGGGCTCACTTTAGAAGAGTGAAAAATAGTAACTAGTTACATTGGTGGTTTTTCCCATATTGGGTTTCTACATTAAATCTTGGTGTCACCTGTGTATATTTTATTTGTTTCATGCTTTATGTTTCTGCACTTAATCACTAAAGTATAATTGCATTTGATATCATAAAGATCTCTTTGACACCCGAGTTATGGAAGAATATCTTAATTGACCAAGTAACAGTGTTATATTGTTTAAGACATCTAAGGGACAAAGGATTTGTTTTGGAGTAATTGATTCACCCCTCCCCTCTCAGTTACTTATCTCATTTCCAATAGGAATCACCTGAGAATAATTTGAACATACTAGCATCAGTCCTTTCTAATTTATTAGATTTTGAATTTGGGGGGATCTTGGAGAGTGCCCACTATCTCTGTAAGCAAAATAGAAAATATGGAATTTTGGTTTATGATAAGGTCAAGGATGCAAATGTAAATTTGAACTATTGGTGATTGATGAATCCTTATTAGTATTGATTCCTCAATCATTGAATTTTTTATTTAGGACATAGATTTGTTGGATGAAATTTTGAGACTGAAAATATTCACGATAGAAAATTGAGTTAATTTGGCTCCCAATTAGACATTTGGGAAAATAAAAATATTCACAGAACAATGGACAAGTTCTAGATGGAAGAATTACCTGGGGATTTAGCCCCTTCACCTGGCATTTTTTAGACAATGTCAGGGGATAACTTCTTGCACTTTCCTATAGTATTTTTATTGGTGCCAACTTCATTGTTAAGAAAAGGGGACTGAAGAGGGATGGATTTGCAAAAATTTGAGAGGGCTCGTTCCCTTTGCATTGAGATCTTATATTGAAAGATTTATTTTTATCAATCTTTGTATTTTATTTTATGTACTTGCAAATCAAGAATGCATCCTTCTTGGTTGGTTTTGTTAATCCTGAGAGACTGCACAACCTTTTAATTTGAAGATGTGCTTCATTTAGACATATCACTACTATCTTGCATTAGATAATGAATTCACCATTTATTTAAACACTTGGAATAATTCACCACTATTTAGTTAGTATATTGGTACCTTCTTTCTCTCTTCAAAACTTAGACTCATAACTGTAGCATTTCATTCTCATAAAATTATACCTTGAACTTCTATCAACAGTTATTAAAAATGAATTGCCAACAAAGCTATGCTAAACAAGTTTTATTTTTGCAACTAAAGGGATTTATTAATGTTCACAATAAAAAATTAGGCATGATCAACACAACAAAATGCAAAAGGTTTCACAATAAGTAGATGATTTTTCCATATTTAATGTACATTATTCTTTATAAGTTATAACTTCTTGTACATGATGAGACTTAATGAACAATATTTACTACCTTGCAAATCATGCTAAGCCTAAAGAACAATAAAAGAAATCCTTGTCATTGGTACAAAGGGGACTCCTGACATGGGATAAGTGACCATCACCATAATTCTGGAGCCAATTCCAAACATGCAAATAACATTGCTGGATATTGCAACAAAGTTGAGACATAAATAGCTCCCAACTGTCTATTGTATCGAAAGAAAGATTTGACTAATCCAGCACCCCAAACCAATTTTACCCAGCATAAATCAAACATGCCCCTACAAGGGATGAAATAGAAGTTCCACAGTATATAGCAACACCTTCTATAGTGTCCAAAATATATATATATCATATGGTGCTTAAAAATATTCATTGACATGATCTAGCCAATCATACTTGTTGTAGAAATAAATTCATCTAACACTTATGCATCATGTGCCATGCACTGTAATTCAAAGAAGTAAATGAAGAGTAAACAAAGACTGTGAAAGGATATGACCCCAGAATAAATAAAAGAGGGAAGAGTATGAGAAAATAGGCATTTCATCAAGATTGATTTCATGGATGCCAAACACTGCAAACAAGCCCTTAAGTTGTCGATGAAATAGTGCTAATACAGTTATGTTGTTCCTCCCAACTATAAATAATGCCTACTTCAAAACTAAAGGAAATCAAATTGTAGCATACCATGCTTGAGTGATCCTTACATCCATATGCTACATTAAATATGTAGATGGGTTAATGTTTCAAGCAGATATTTTCATTCGAATGCATAAAATAATTAACTAATGACTATTCAACTACTTATCAAGTAATGACTATTCAATATGGGTCATCACTTGATCTAAGGAGTGAAAATTAATTTCCTTGCAGGTTGACCACATTTATGAAATCAATTTAGCACCATATTTTGGGAGACTCAAGATATATATTATAATCATAATGTCAACATTGCATTTCTCAGCACATGCAACACATATCAATCTAAATTTAATGCCTACAATATTACTATTGTCTTCTAAATGGCATAGGGAAATTTAGTGCAGAGCTCAATCATGTTATTTCTAGGATAACATAGTGCCAATAGTAAAGCTACCAATATAGAAATTTATTTTATGTAATCAAGGATCCATTTCTTGTAACAATTATTGTGGATTTGGTTTCTTTACGCTTGCAACAGGATGTTTGTTTTCTTTTTTGTCTTGTCAACAAATTGTTGGACAATTTATTAGTTTTATACTCAAAGGGAAGCACATATAGAGGTATTTTCACCTTGATGCCTAATTGGATGAAGCTATACATATGAATAATTATGTATATAAGAGGAGCATGTGATGCATGGAGGAATGAAATATTTTATATATGGGAGAGCATGTACCTAAAGAAACACCTTAAAAATTACTGTAAGTTGGTAATGTAACTTATATGAGGGATTACATACTATATGAAACAAAATTATTGACTAGATTCATAATTATAAGTATAAGAATCATCATAATGTTTTATGGGAAAACCATTTGATATATAAGCTATGCAACTACGTGCTTCTGCTTCTCCTGCAGGAACATGATTTGAGATTCAATTATGATGGGATCTTGAAGAGAAATGAAGAAAGATTTTGACTTAAAAGAAAAATTATTGTTGAGATTCCTCTAAAATCAAATGGTGGTTTTGGAGTGATTTACCAAGTTTGGAAGGAAATATTTCATGCCCTAGGTCTGCAAGTATCAAGAAAATGTCTTGTTTTCCTTGACTGTGACTATAAACCTCAATTCTGGGACAAAATTTGAGAGGTTTAGGTGAAAAGAATGATGGAAAGGTTTGTTTGGAGAGGAATTTCAATCTATCATGGTTTTGTTTATGCAAAAGAGTGAATATTTGAAGGAGGTCCTTTGTAAAAGAGGCCTAATTGAAGACCTAAATTGGTGTGGAGTCCATTGTTGGTGCTATTTTCCCAAAATACCCCACATCCATATTGATATTTGTTTCATTTATTTTCAAAAGATACCTACAAATGCATCTAGTTTATTCACATGGTTAAGATATAAGGAGTTTTAGTCAAGAAACCACAAGATAGGCTACTCGGCTTGTAGGCTTGACAATGCAAGTAATGGTGAATGGGGTGCTGAGTCTTTGTAGATAGTGAACTTGTGTTGTAGGGAGTATTTTAATGTTGACAGAATCCAAAAATAATAAGTTACCAAGCACTAATGTTGTTTTGTGTCTTGTTTCCCTCCTTGGCTACAAGTGAAGTGACCCTCTAGTGAACCAATCATGGTTTTTTGTAACCTCACCCGTGCCCACTCTTTCTAATTAGTCCTTGGTGTTTTGCTGATTTTTGT
Source organism: Thuja plicata (assembly GCA_018584345.1). Classification (NCBI taxonomy): domain Eukaryota; kingdom Viridiplantae; phylum Streptophyta; class Pinopsida; order Cupressales; family Cupressaceae; genus Thuja; species Thuja plicata. The sequence continues at coordinate 900,760 of MU224939.1, forward strand.
GGTTGTCCTAGAGCCTATGCATCAAAAATACACATTAACTGCTTATGTATTTGGAATGGACCTATAGACTATACCCGAGGGCCAATAGAAATATACATTAAATACTTGGCAAGTTCTTATGTCTTTGGAGGGAATCTATGCCTTGAGATGCAACCAAATTTGAAATTAATGGATGTAGCGGTTGACAATCTGTTGTTGCTAGAGAAACTATAGTAATGCTTTCGGTACAAGCACACTGATATTTACATAAAATAATTTAAACAATAAAATACACTTCAAAGTTGGATATCAAATAATTTTGAATTATATATTAAATGGGGACACCTGATAATCTTTTAAAAAAATATACACACCTTAAAAGGCTTCTTATCTCATTTTTATATTGATTTCCTCTATGTTGGTGGGATTTTCATTGTGAGAATGGATTGTCTTTTATAATCTTTTGCATGCTCAGTTAATGCTATAAGGTTGTCACAATTGTTATTGTAAATGTTTATGGGAATTGGTCTTAATCTGCATGCTTAGGAAGATCTACTGGGCATCATTATTTAAATGGCTATTTTTATTTTTCTAGATTTTTTGGATTGGAGTAATGTTGGGAGTCTATGGTGTTGGAAATTATACTCAATTTCAAACCAACTTAAACATATATTGTACATCTACAAAAGATCAATAGTTTACTCAATACTGAACACCATACAAACAAAAATCATTAAGGTCTTTCATGTGTGTATAGTTATTCTTGAATATAAAATAGGGTGATTTTTGTATTTATGTGGTAAAAATTTAAAAATAATGATTACCTTTTGACCTTAGAAGGTCTTTCATGTGTGTTCCTAGGTGGATTAGACTAGGCTCAATCCAACCTATATGTTTAATGCTTTGCTAGTGGATAGTGCTAGATTAGGCCTAAGATGATAAAATGGGTCTTAAAGAATTTAAGTCTTGGAAAAGGGTATAAATATGCTTAAAATAGTTCCTAGGATGTTTTTACATCTTTCTAGGTTGATTAGAGACCCTTAGCATTAATTTTGCAAAAAGGTGGAAAAGTTGTCACAATGTTGCTTGACAACATTTTAGCAACTTTTAATGTTGCATGACAAAAATTGTAGAATTGGATTCTATTAGAAGCATCATCATGGGTAGTTTCCATAATGGCCTAAAATCAAGGTTAAGGCATATTAAGACATCTAGGATCCCATTTCCCAAGGCAGAGAGTGATGTAATGCAATTTTGAATGTGAATAGAAGCTCAGAGTTCTGGTTTGCAGACACAGTCGACTTGCATTGTATTTAAGTGATGTTGTATGGATTGAACTGAGAGAGTTAGTATTCAATTTGTGTAGTAGATTTTTTTCTAATCATTTTATATTCAGTAGTGTAGTTTATTTGAGTTCATTAGAGTAGGTTTTGAAATTTTTTTGTAGATAGTATAGTTACTGGTGTAGTTTAGACTGTTTTTGGTTTCATGCCTCCCCCATAGTTCTCCACCATGAAAATCATCATGGCCCATAGTAATATGGAAGAGAATCCATTGAAGGTTTTCTATGTGGAAAGGATCTCAGAATAGAAAGCTTTCTATTTTTAAGATCATGTCCTAGGCGAGATCAGTGTGCTCGACTAGGTGTATGACAGAGAACAATTGATGTGCAAGTGAAGGGGAAAGAGAAGAAACATAATACCAAGCATGGTTTCAAAGAGATAGAGGTCCTACAGACACCTAGTAGTTATATTAGGCATTTTACAATCCATTTAGGTAGATTTCCAAGTATAAATCAGAGGAATGCACAATTATAGCCCAATCAGCCCTATTAGCCCTCCATTTCAACAAACACTGTATGAATGCCTTAGGAACCTAAGACCACCAAAATATTAAAGGTCTCAAAAAAGGGTATCTGAATGTCAAGTTATATTTTTTGGGTTATTTGGAATTATTGGGAAAGAATTGGGAAAAATACCCTGTTTAGGGCTAGTAGACCAATTAGGCCTATTAGGCCAAAACCATAGTCAATCTTGAACTCGATTGGAAAATCCTTGATGCCTTATTATAATGGACTCATTTTGGAGATAAGTCATTTTCTCAGTGATGAATACACCCCCTACAATTCTTATGATGACAATGTGGTGAAGTTACACTTGGAGACATCCAAGGAGGAATGAAGAGTTGAAGTACACTTAATGATAGTTACCCCTCAAGGTGAAGCACAAGGAGACCAACTCATAGAGATGAATTAGTGAGGTCTTAGGCTAGTGGAGAAAAGACTTGTGAGATCCTAGAAGTGAGTTTAGGATATTGAGAAGGCTAGGACAAGTAGAGTCCTAGATAGTGTTTGTGCAAGCACACCTTGGAGTGTCTCTATCAGATCGATATCAGAGCCAATCAGATTTGGCTTGTGGTGAATGTTCCAACCTGCAGAGTTAGTAGGAGAGTCTACAATGGTGACAAATGCAGAGTTGGAAAAGAAGGTAGATGAGAAAGAATAAGAGAATAGATTGCTCTGACATAGATTGGTACAATTGGAACACAAAGTGGACCAAGTGGAAGAAAATACTGAGGAAGTGAAGTATAAGGTTGAAGGAAAGGGTAAAGAGACTACATTAGATGATGAGGTCCCCAAAGCTAACCCTATCCTCACTGAAGAACCATTATTGAAAGAACTAAAATATTTGAGTGGTAAAGCACTAGAAGGAGTTCATATCTTTAGTGGAAAGATGGAACCAGAGATAGTCCTAGATTGGATAGAAGGACTAGAAAATCACTTTGAGTGTGATGGCATAACAGAAGCTCAAAAGGTAAAGGTAGCTAAAGCAAGAACTAGAGGATCTGCACTCACTTGGTGGAAGTTTATCCAAGATGAGAGGGAGAAGGAAGGAAAGAATCCCATTGCCACATGGAGGGCTATGGTAACAAAAGTCAAAGATGCCTATTTACTTGAAGATTATGAGATTTAGTTACATAAAAGGAGAAAAATTCTCAGACATAAAGACTTAAATGTGAACTCTTATACTGAAGAGTTTCAAAGGCTATACACGAGGTCTCGAGTTGCAGAAGATGAGAAGGTGAAGGTAGCTAGATACCTTAATGGTCTCAAGTGGACTATACAAGATGAAATGAGTCTCTTGACTCCTAATACTATTTAGAAATGCCACCAAATTTCAATAAAAGTAGAAGACATGCTAAGGAAGAAGCAAGACTCAAGAACCACCAGAGGTAGAGGCAAAGGAAGAGACAATAGAGGACAAAGAGAAGGATATGGTGGTATAAGTTCTAAGACAAAGGCTCAAGGAGAGACCAAAATTACTAAGTAGCAAGAAGGAATTTCAAATAGAGGCAACTCCAATAGAGGAAGGAACTCAAATATTAATCAGAGAGGAATAAATAGTGGTCAAGGCAGAGTTTCTTACTTTGCAACTATGAAGTGTTACCACTACAACCAAATAGAACACCTTGCATACAGATGTCCAGAGAAATTCTCTACTTCTCATGGAAATGAAAAGAGGGTAAACTTTGTTCAAGAGGAGTCTAGTGGTGGAGAAAAAGACCTTGAGGTACCCCTAGAGTCAGAAGAAGGAGAGAACTTGATGATGAGAAGGACATTAATAAAGGAACCAATTAAAGAGGAACCTAGTCAAATAAGGTCACTATTTAGAGTGAAATGTAAGATGATGGGAAAATTTTGTACAGTCATCATAGATTCAGGGTCTACTGACAATATAGTGTCAGAGGAGGCAGTCAAAAAATTGAAGATGAAGAGAATACCCCATAGCAACCCATACAAAGTTACTTGGTTGAACAAAGGACAACATGTCTTTGCCAATGAAAAAGCATGGGTAGAATTTTCAATTGGGAGATACAAAGACAAAGGGTTGTGTGATGTCCTACCTATGGATGCATGTCATCTACTACTTGGAAGGCCATAGCAATTTGATAGAGAGGCCATGCATGATGGAGCAAATAATTCTTTTTCTTTCAAGAAGGACAATGTGACTTTCAAGATACAACCAATGTTAGAGGAAGGAGAGATGAAGTCATCAGGACCCAATGTTCTTATGGTCAGTGAAAGGAGTTCATATAAGCCTTAGAAGAAGGAGAGGGGGTAGGATTTTCACTTGTGTTGAAGCCAAAGGAAGAAAGTGTAAACAAGATAGTCAAGAAGGCAGAGTTACCTAAGGAAGTGCAAGAGATGTTGCAGAAGTATGAAGGCATTGTAAGTGATGGACAACCATCAACCCTACCCCCTAAGAGAGCTATTAGTCACCAAGTTGACTTTATCCCAGGAGATACCTTTCCTAATAAGGTAGCCTATAAGATCACCCCTCAAGAAAATGAGGAAATTTCCAAACAAATTCAAGAACTCCTAAGCCAAGGTCTCATTAGGAAAAGAATTATTCCTTGTGTTGTACCCATTGTCTTAGCACCCAAAAGGGGAGGAACTTGGAGGCTCTATACCAATTCAAGGGAAATAAACAAGATTACCATTAGGTATAGGTTCCCTATCCCTAGGATAGAAGACCTAATGGAATTTATAGGAGAAGCCAAATTTTTCACTAATATTGACTTAAAGAGTGGATACCACCAAATTAGAGTCAGTGAGGGAGATGAATGGAAGACAACCTTAAAAAAAATAGAAGGTTTGTATTAATGGCTTCTAATGCCATTTGGGCTATATAATGCCCCATCTACATTCATAAGACTCATGAATGAATTCCTAAAAGACTACATTGGAAAATTTGTGGTAGTGTATAAAGATGCTATACTAATCTATAGAAAGACTAAAGAGGAGCATCTTAGACATCTACAGATTGTTTTCAAGAAGTTGCATGAGGAGGATTTGATGACAAATTTGCAAAAATGTGAATTCATGAAGCAGGAGATGGTTTACCTTGGGTTTTTACTGTCCCAAGTCAATCTAAAGATGGATCCAAGCAAAGTTGAAGAAATTCTCAACTGGCCTAATCAAAGGACTGCAACAGAGGTGAGAAGTTTTCATGGATTATCCCAATACTATACGAAGTTCATTAAGAAATTTAGTTCTATTTGTGCTCCTATGCTAGATACCATAAAAGGAGGGATGAAAACTAAGTTTGTTTGGAATGAGCAAGCTAACCATGGATTTGAGTTGTTGAAGAAGAAGATTGCCACTCAACCAATTTTAACTTCACCAAACTTTGAGAAGTTGTTTACAGTTGAGTTTGATGCTAGAAATGTGGCTATTGGAGTTTTTTTGAGCCAAGAGGGAAGACCAGTGGATTTCCATAGTGAAAATATCAGTGATGCTAAGAAGAAGTACTCTTCTTATGACCTAGAGATGTATTCTCTAGTCCAAGCACTAAGGAAATGGAGGCACTACTTGCTTCCAAAAGATTTTGTGGTCTATTCAGACAATCACACACTTGTTTCCTAAATTCACAAGACAAGCTCAGTCATAAACATATGAAGTGGGTAGAGTACTTGTTGGCCTACACTTTCAACATTAAGCACAAAAAGGGGCTACAGAATAAGGTAGCAGATGCCTTAAGTAGAAGATCCCTTACTATAAAATAGATACACCTACAGAGCATGGGTATTGAGAGTTTCAAAGACTATATGCAGAAGATGAAGACTTTGCAGACATCTATAAGGTATGTCAAGAGTACAAGAATCATTTTCCTAGTGAATTATCTTAATATACTATGCAAAGTAATTTATTGTTTAAAGGAAGTCAATTATGTGTTCCTAGAGGGACAATTAGGGAAAATCTGATTCAAGAGAAACACAATGGCGCACTTGGTGGGCATTTTGGTGTCAATAAGACCAAAGAGTTAGTGCAGAGTTTTTACTTTTGGCCTAAAATTAATTTGGACATTGGGAAGTACGTAGAAATTTTTATGGTGTGTCAGAAAGCAAAGGGTACATCTTCCAATGCAGGACTTTACCAACCTCTTCTCATTCCTAGTAGACCATGGGAATGCTTGATCATGGATTTTGTTGTGGGATTGCCAAATACCAAACAAGGAATGGATATCATCTATGTTATTGTAGATAGATTAATTAAAATAGCACATTTTGTCTCATGCAAGATAGTGCATGATGCTTGTCACATAGCACATTTATTCTTCAAGGAAGTGGTGAGGATACATGGATTACCTTTGAATATAGTTTCTGACAGAGATACTAAGTTTATGAGTCACTTTTGGCAAACATTGTGGCACAAGTTGGGAACTAATCTGTCTTTTGGGTCTGCATATCACCCTCAGGCAAATGGCCAAATAGAGGTGGTCAATAGAATCCTTGGAAACCTATTAAGGTGTCTTACAAAGGATCAACTCCCAGGATAGGCAGAATATGCGTATAATGATACTGTAAATAGGACTACCGGTGAGAGTCCCTTTGAAATAGTTTATGGAATACACCCTAGAGGCATATTTGAAGTCAAAGAACTAAAGGATGGAACCAAGGGTACTGGCTATGTGGAATATTTTGCACATTCTATGCAAGAAGTTCATGAGACGGTAAGAAAGACATTGACTAAGAATACATAGAAGATAAAGAGAAAGGTGGATGAAATAAAAAGGGATGTCCAATTCCAAGTAGGGGATCTAGTAATGATCCATATAAAAAAAGCAAGATTTCATAAAGGAGTGCTTCATAAGCTATCTATGAGAAGGATTGGATCATGTACAATTCTGGCCAAATATGGTACAAATGCATATAAAGTGGAACTACCAGAGGATAGTGGTTTATCTCATGTGTTCAATGTGGCAGATTTGGTATTATACAAAGGACCAATACCATATCTAGACCAGAGCCTTACAGAGGTCATAAAGGAGGTAAAAGACCTAAACTTGACCCCTACACCACCTAAGAAGGCAGAGAAGATACTTGACTCTAGGGCCTAAGGGAAGACCAGACAAAGAATTTATTATGAGAATTTGAATAAATGGCATGGAAAAGGGGATGGAGAGACCATCTGGATCAAGGAAACTGAATTCAAGAAGTTGGGAGTGGATTCCAACTTACTCAATCTAAGGATGGATTGAAATCTTTTCATTTCGGGAGGATGGTGCAGGAGCACCTAGGCTAATCTCCAAGATAATTAAATTTTGGCTTGTACTAACCTTATTCAAGTCATTAGTGTTTACATTTTGACCTTAGGAGGTCTTGCATGTGTGTTCCTAGGTGGATTAGACTAGCCTCAATCCAACCTAGATGTTTAATGCATTACTAGTAGATAGTGTTAGATTAGGCCTAAGATGGGAAAATGGGTCTTAAAGCCTTTAAGGATTGGGAAAGGGTGGAAATATGCTTAAAATAGTTTCTAGGATGTTTCTACATCATTCTAGGTCTATTAGAGACCCTTAGCATTAATTTTGCAAAAAAGTGGAAAAGTTGTCACAATGTTGCTTGACGACATTTTAGCAACGTTTAATGTTGCATGACAACAATTGCAGAATTGGATTCTTTTCAAATAATAATTGTGGGTAGTTTCCATAATGGCCTATAATAAAGGGTAAGGCATATTAAGACATCTAGTATCCCATTTGCCAAGGCAGAGAGTGATGTAATGCAATTTTGAATGTGAATAGAAGATCAAAGTTCTGGTTTACAGACATAGTCGATTTGCATTGTGTTTAAGTGATGTTGTATGGATTGAACTGAGAGAGTTAGTGTTGGATATATGTAGTAGAATTTTTTCTAAGAATTTTCTATTCAGTAGTACAGTTGATTTGAGTCCATCAGAGTAGGTTTTGAAATTGTTTTGTAGATAGTACAGTTACTTGTGTAGTTTAGACTATTTTTGGTTTCATGGCTCCCCCATAGTTCTCCACCATGAATATCATCACAGCCCAGAGGAATATGGAAGGGAAGACATTGAAGGTTTTTTTTTGTGGATGGAGGAGCTCAGAAGAGAAAGCTTTCTATTTTTAAGATCATTCCCTAGGTGAGATCAGTGTGCCCGACTAGGTGTATGACAGAGAACAATTGATGTGCAAGTGCAGGGGAAAGAGAAGAAGCATAGAACCAAGCATGGTTTCAGAGAGATAGAGGTCCTATAAACACCTAGTAGTGATATTAGGCTTGGCTAATCCATTAAGGTATATTTCCAAGTAGAAATCAGAGGACTGCACAATTATAGCCCAATTAGCCCTATTAGCCCTACATATCAGGAATCTGCTATAAAGATGCCTTAGGAACCTAATACCACCAAAATATTCAAGGTCTCCAAAAAGGGTAGCTACATGTCAAGTTATTTTTTGGGGTTATTTGGAAGTTTTGGGAAAGAATTGGGAAAAACACCTTGTTTAGGGCTAGTAGACCAATTAGGCCTATTAGGCGAAAACCATAGTCAGTCTTGAACTTGATTGGAAAAGCCTTGATGGCTTGTTCTAATGGAGTCATTTGGGAGACAAGTAGTTGTCTTAGTGATGAATACACCCCCCTGCAACACTTATGATGACAATATGGTGAAGTTACACTTGGAGACATCCAAGGAGGAGTGAAGAGTTGAAGTACACTTAATGATAGTTACCCCTCAAGGTGAAGCACAAGAAGACAAACTCATAGAGTTAACTTAGTGAGGTCTTAGGATAGTGGAGAAAATACTTGTGAGGTCCTAGTAGTGAGTTTAGGATCTTGAGAAGGCTAGGAAAAGTAGAGCCTTAGATAGTGTTTGTGCAAGCACACCTTGGAGTGTCTCTATCAGATCCCCACAAGCTTAGAAAAACTCACAATGAAGGTATACCAACATTGAATCCAATTTTAGTAATAAATGAGAGAGGGAGCATGAATTAGTGGCCTCAAAAATTAATCCTTAAATCAACCCTTCAAAATTAGTACCACAAATTATACCTCTAGTTATCTTCAGTCCTATAAGATGAATGCCTTGAAATACTTATAACAAATTTCTACTTGTCGAAATGCTTTGTAAACCTTCTTCTGTATGTTTACCGATAAGAAGTCTTTCTATTTACCAAAACACAGTAAATAACTAGTGTATACCGATCAATCCAAATTTACTTAAGTGAAATGCAAAACAATAAAGTAATGACTCATAGACACATAACACATAGATTTTTAATGTGGAAACCCTGTTAAGGGAAAAATGACTGGAACCGGTACCCCAAATTTTCACTCTTCTGAAGTGAGCTCGGTTAAGAGCCAACCCTGTTTAAGGTTACAAACACATTTTTAGGTGTGACCTTGTTAGAGGATTTAAAAGATAGTTTGTCACTTAGTATCTAGAATCTAATGCTAGCATCCTTGATAAAACACTCCCTTGGCCTATCAATAGGTATCGGGCATATCCAATGCTACTTTGTATGATCAAACCTTTTGATACTCCTTGGGATGTATCTCAATTACAAAAGACTTTTAAGTCCTGCTCGGTTAAGAGACTTGATGCTTCAATGGTTAAACTGAAACAATAAATTTATCTGTTCACATATACAACTTGAGTTGCATATTTTTAGATCTATTGTAAGTATATTACCTTTCTAATCAATATTATCATTTCAATACCTCTTCTCCACACTATTCTTCTCTATGATGTTGTATGTCTATTTGTCGATGTCTACAGAATTTAGCTCTTTCCTCATCTTGATTGATCAGGTCTAAATGAAGACTTTCTTCTCCTTCAGAATCTCTTCAGCATCTATTCTCTTGTCACTCCCCTTCACCACCTTTGTAATGAATTATGTTGTCTCTTTATAGATATGATTTCACCATTTCTTGGATTTCTTGATCTTGGTGTGATCCCCAATTCTCACCAATTAGATTTAAAGAAAAACTCTAGTTTTATCTCGTAGAGATCTTCTTGCTAATTGGACAAAGAAGCTTTAAATCCTTTAATTATCTTCAGCTTTATCTTGTCGATTAAAACAATGATAAGTATCAGTTAAGTCTATTTTTATCTCTTGACAACTAAGCATTTTGTCATTTCTGAACTCTTTGTTCTGTCAGTCAATAATTCAGTTAGTCATCAATGATAACTGACTATTTCGTCAGTGTGACTTCACTTGTCTTTGGGATCTTCATCCATCGAGAAACACTGTAATTCTATCTATTGGGTTACTCTGTGCATTTCTCATCAGGAAACACTATGACTTTTCTTGTCGGTAATGCTGTGCATTTTCTCTTCAGATAACACTGTGACTTTACTCTTTTACTCTGACCGTCGGTGTGCAATCTGTTAGTGTATATAGTCACTTTGTGAATAATTGACTTATATGCATTACTGATAGCATAGACTTTGATTCATAGATTCTTTGAAGTCTTTGGTAGTATTTCCATGACCATACAGATTATATCAAGTTGACATCAATGACAATACAATACATTAACTAATTTAATGTCTTGCATAAAATTTCTATGTCACTATGATCATCAACTTAACATCTTCAAACATTCAATCAGTTATAGTTCATCAATCTCTCCCTTTGGCATTGATGGAAACACACTACATCATCATACTATATTATTGCTAATACAATAAGAAATATGACAGTTGAAGTTCATCAAACTGCCAATCTTATGTACTATAACTTATACAAATATCTGGTCCTCGACAAGTTCATATAACTTAGATTTGATTCTTGCAGCTTTCTCTTTGTCTTCAATCCCTTTACTGGATAGATGTAGAATATTTTCTTTTTATGATGTGATTTGTTCTTCTCCTGTGTCAAACTCTCTCCCTTTGACTGTTCTCTTCTTTTGATGTCTCTTGTCAGCAATTGGAGAGTACATCTCTCCCTTTGGATAATGTGATGGATATAATCTCTCTCTAAGGTGATAATCTCTTCCATGGATATAATCTTTCCCTGATGTATAATATCTCCTATGGATGATGTGATAATGGATATAATCTCTCCCTTTGATAGCAATGCCAAACAAATATTTTGACAGTAATGCCAAACAAATCCTTTATATCCATAATATAGTCCTTGAATTTCCCAATCCATCAGCAATACAATAAATTTGGTGCTCGGAGTAGATAAATACCTTGCTGTGTATAGATTTATATTTGAATTCCATCTCTTTTCTTGCACATACTCAAGTATCACCTCCTTTGCTTGAACTTGTTCTCTCAAATAATGATACTTGGCAATATGCTTTGTTTTTTCATGCATGATTGGATTCTTTGAAATGTTTATTGCACTTGTATTATCACAATAGATAATTAATGGTTCAAGAATTTTCATATGCATACCTTCCAATAATTGTTTGATCCATGCAATATTTGAGCAGTTTACAGCAGCAACAACATACTCTTCTTCAACAGTAGACTGGGAGATGCATCCTTGCTTCTTGTTGATCCATGTCACAAGTCTGTAACCCATAAAGAATGCTCATCCAGTTGTTCTCTTTTGGTCATCAATATTTCTAGCCCAATCAGAGTTGGTAAAGACCTTAAGTTCAAATTTACCTTCTCTTCTATACATAAGCCATATTCCTTGGTATTCTTCAGATATCTTAGGATTCTTTTCATGGCATTCATATGTGATTCCCTGGGATTAGCAAAGAATCTTGCAAATATTCCTACTCCATGTGCAATATCTGGTCTAGTATGTAAAACATACACGAGTTTTCTAATCATTGATCTGTACAAAGTCTGATTTACCTCTGATGACTTGTCCTCCTTTGTCAGCTTACATCCAATTTCCATTGCTATTCCAACTGGTTTGGAATCTTCCATTTTAAATATTTTCAGTACTTCCTTGATGTATTTGGATTGTGTAATGAAAATACCTTCATCTTGTTGCATGATCTATAGACCAAGAAAGAACTTGATCTCTCCAAACATAGTCATCTCAAAATATTTGCTCATTTCATTTGCAAATGATTTGCATAGCATATCATTGCCTCCAAATATGATGTCATCAACAAATATCTCAACAATCAAAATGTTAGCATCAGTATCTTCCTTCAAATAAAGATTACTATTTTCACTAGTTCTTACAAATCCAATAATTATGAGATAGGAATGAAGTCTTTCATACCAGGCTCAGGGTGCTTGTTTCAATCCATACAAGGCTTTGTGTAGTCTACATACCATGTCCCTCTTGTCTAGATCAACAAACCCTTCTGGTTTCTCAATGTATACCTCTTCTTCAAGTATTTCATTTAGGAATGCAGACTTGACATCCATTTGGTATACCTTGAATCCCTTACATGCAGCATAAGAAAGTAATATTCTCACTCCTTATAGCCTAGAAACGGGTGCAAAGGTCTCTCCATAGTCAATCCCTTCTTCTTGTGCATACCCCTTGCATACTAGTCTTGCTTTATTTTTGGTGACTTCTCCATTCTCATTCAGTTTATTCCTGAATATCCATTTTGTACCG
>MU224939.1:913129-945425 GCA_018584345.1 Thuja plicata
AATCCCTTCTTCTTGTGCATACCCCTTGCATACTAGTCTTGCTTTATTTTTGGTGACTTCTCCATTCTCATTCAGTTTATTCCTGAATATCCATTTTGTACCGATGACATTCTTGTCATCTGGTCTCGGTACAAGTGTCCATGTCTTTTTTTTCTCAATTTTCTCAATCTCCTCGTTCATAACACTAATCCATTCATTATTATCAAGTGCAGCATTGATAGATTTTGGCTCATAATCACAAATAAGACATCTTGTGTTTAGAGACTTATGTCTGGTTCTCATACCAACCTTCTTATCTCCAATGATCTGGTTCTATGGATGGTTCCTTTTGACATATTTGGAAAGTATAGGTTCAGATCTTTGTCTATCATCTTGATCATCATTGTTTCCTTCATTCTGATCTCCATCGCTTTGCACATCATCTTGAGAAATATCTTGATTGTCGGTATTCGTAGCCTGATGCTCTGGTGCAATAATCTATTGCTCAGGATCTATACATTGTTTCTCAGGTAGAGTGTCAGGTTCTTCATTGTAGACAAACCTGTTGTAGTCCTCTGGTTCTTTTGTGCTTTCCTTTTCATTCTTCTCTGCAAACTCATCTATCTTTACATTTGCACTTTCAACAATTTTGTTAGAGGCTTTATTGAGACATTTATAAGCCTTTTCTCTTGATGGAATACCCTAGAAAGATTCCTTCATCACTCTTGGAGTCAAGATTTCCATTTATATCATCTTTTAATATATAACATTGACTACCAAAAATTTTGAAGTAACCTACATTGGGTGTGTATCCATACCATAGCTCATAAGGTGTCTTCTTGGTGTCTTTCTTCAATTGTACTTTGTTCAATGTGTAAACAGCAGTACTGACAGCTTCCCTCCAAAAGATTTGGGTGATGCCTTTCTCTATCATCAGTGTCTTTGCACAATCAATAATGGATCTATTCCTTCTTTCAACAATTCCATTTTGTTGTGGTGTTCTCAGTGCAGAGACTTGTCTTTTGATTCCATGCTCATTAAAAAAGTTAGTTAATTCATTCGAAATAAATTCCCCTCCTCTATATCATCTTAAGCATTTCAATTCTTTACCACTTTGTTTCTCTACCATTTCTTTGTACCATTTGAACATCTTGAATGCTTCAGATTTATCTGTTAGAAACATTATCGTCATCATTCTAGAGTAATCATCAACAAAGAGAATAAAATATCTATCACCATTATAACTCTTTGTCCTCATGGGTCCACATAGATCAATATGGAACAATTCTAGAATGGCATCAGATGTATGGGTTTTTCTTTTGAAACTAGACTTTGCCATCTTACCTTTTTGATAATTTTTGCACATGATACTGTCGGGCTTAATCATCGTCGGTAAGCCTCTTACATTTATTTTTCTGCTTATTTTTATCATGTTGTCAAAGTTTACATGACACAATATTTTGTGCCACAACCATATGTCTTCATTTCTATCCATTAAGCAAGTGGTGTCAACATCATTCAGATAGAATAAGTTACATTTTGTCTGCTCACCGGTACCAATCAGACTTCTTGATTTATTGAAGATCTTTGCCTTCTTATTTTCAAATGCTATTTTGTGACCTAAATTATTCAACTGAGAAACACTCAATAGATTATAATTCAATCCTTTCACCCAATAAGAATTTTCACATTTTATCAGGTTATTCAATATTATAGTTCCTTTACCTTCAACTAGAAAATGTGTGTCATTACCCATTCTTACTGAACCACCATTATAGTATTAAAAAGTCTCAAATTTTTGTTTGTCACCGGTCATATGGTGAGTGCAGCCACTATCTATGATCCAGACATCATTTTTAATAACTTTAGATATGAGTGCAGTTTCTACATACCTTTCTTCATCATCATCTAAATCATCTTTTACTTCCACAAACACCATCTCGATGTCTTCATCAAATTCACTGTCAATATCTTCATCTTTGTATTTTTCTAGGTAATTAGCCTTCTTTCCTTTTTCCTTGTAGTCTCGAGTATCTCTTCTTTCAGATTTTCGATTGCTTCTATAATCACCTCTATCATACTTCTTTTCAAATGACCTATCATTGTCATATTTTCTTCTATTATGAAATCTTGCAGCAAAGTGTCCAATCTCTTTAAAATTAAAAAAAACAAGTGGTAATTTACCTTTGTATTTACCTTTACCTCTCTGGAGTCTTCTAGCCATAAGTGCTTCAATTTCATCAAGATCTTCTTCTTCACTTTCACTATCACTATCTTTTCTCATAGTGTGTTTATGACTTGATTTACTTATTCTCAAAGAAGATTTGAATGCAGACTCTATGTTTGGTAAGACACTATTATCAAAGTTGTTCATCTCAAATGAAATCAGTCTTCCATTCAAACTGTCTAGAGTAACATTGTTATTTTCTACTACTCTCATTTCTTGTATGGAAGATACTCTAATAGCATAAGTAGGCAGCAAGGTTCTTAGAATTTTACTTACCACTGTATCTTCATCTAGTACACCTCCAACTTCTTGGATTGCATTGACTACCTCTTTGATTCTTGTGTTGTACTGTGTGATTTTTTCACCTTCTTTCATTCTGAGATCATCAAAATTTCCTCTAAGGCTTTCTACCTTAGCTCTCAGAACATTTTTATGACTGCCATGTACAAGCTTCAATTTTTCCCACATATGCTTTGCAGTTGTGCATTCTTTGGCATCTTCAAATTCAGCATCAGAGAGTGAGGAAGAAAGCTCTATCATCATGCAGTTGTGCTCATGCTTCTCTCTCATTTGTTCAACTGTGGGTGATCATATGGGAAACACAATTTTTTGTATCTAAGTATTGAGTAACATCATTTCCAATACCTGATAAGTGGAGTCTTATTCTGCTTTTCCATGTAGCAAAGTTGTCTTTGTTCAACTTAGGCACATCTCGTCTGTTCATCTTGTGATCTTTAACTTGAGATTTTAAACTCCTTTTCTAAGCACACAAGCTCTAATACCAATTGTTAGTAATAACTGAGATGGGGGGTGAGTCAGTGGCCTCAAAAATTAATCCTTAAATCAACCCTTCAAACTTAGTACCACAAATTGTACCTCTAGTTATCTTCAGTCCTATAAGATCAATGCCTTGAAATACTTATAACAAATTTCTACTTGTCGGAATGCTTTGTAAACCTTCTTCTATATGTTTACTGATAAGAAGTCTTTCTATTTACCAAAACACAGTAAATAACTAGTGTATATCGATCAATCCATATTTACTTAAGTGAAATGAAAAATAATAAAGTAATGACTCATAGACACATAACACATGGATTTTTAATGTGGAAACCTTGTTAAGGGAAAAACCACTGGGACTGGTACCCCAAATTTTCACTCTTCTGAAGTGAGCTCGGTTAAGAGCCAACCCTGTTAAAGGTTACAAGCACACTTTTAGGTGTGACCTTGTTAGAGGATTTAAAAGATAGTTTGTCACTTAGTATCTAACATCTAATGCTAGCATCCTTGATCAAACACTCCCTTGGCATGTCAATAGGTATCGGGCATATCCAATGCTACTTCGTATGATCAAACTTTTTGATACTCCTTAGGGTGTATCTCAATTACAAAAGACTTTTAAGTCATGCTTGGTTAAGAGATTTGATGCTTTAATGGTTAAACTAAAATATTAAATTGATTTGTTCACATATACAACTTGAATTGCATATTTCAGATCTATTATAAGTACATTACCTTTCTGATCAATATTATTAATTCAATACCTTTTCTCCACACTATTCTTCTTTGTGATGTTGTATCTATGTTTTTTGGTGTCTACAGAATTTAGATCTTTCCTTGGCTTGATTGATCAGGTGTGAAATGAATAATTTCTTCTCCTTCAGAATCTCTTCAGCATCTATTCTCTTGTTACTCCCCTTTACCACCTTCATAATGAATTAGGTTATTCCTTTATAGACATGATTTCACCATTTCTTGGCTTTCTTGATCTTGGTGTGATCCACAATTCTCGCCAATTAGATTTAAAGAAAAACTCCAATTTTATCTTGTAGAGATCTTCTTGCCAACTAGACAAAGCAACTTTAAGTCCTTTACTTATCTTTGGCTTTATCTTGTCGATTAAAACAATGATAAGTATTAGTTAAGTCTATTTTTAGCTCTTGACAGCTAAGCATTTTGTCATTTCTGAACTCTCTGTTATGTTGGTCAATACTTCAGTTAGTCATCGGTGATAACTGACTATTCCGTCAGTGTGACTTCAGTTGTCTTTGGGATCTCTGTCCGTTGGGAAACACTGTAATTCTATCTGTCAGGTTACTATGTGCTTTGCTCGTCGGGCAACACTATGACTTTGCTCATCGGTAATGTTGTGCATTTGCTCGTCGAGTAACACTATGAATTTTCTCTTTTACTCTGACCATCGATGTATATATTCACTTTGTGAATACTTGACTTATATGCATTACTGATAGCATAGCCTTTGATTCATCAATTCTTTGAAGTCTTTGGCAGTATGTCCATGACCATATAGATTATATCAAGTTGACATCAATGACAATACAATACATTAATAGATTTAATGTCTTGCATAAAATTTCTATGTCACTATGATCATCAAATTAACATCTTCAAATATTCAATTAGTTATAGTTCATCATCCAATAGTTTGGCACCAAGACTCATATCCTTCATTCTAGGCTTCTAGGCTACTAGCCATGTTCAGCAAGAATCTTATAGATTCCTCCCAATTGCTCCAAATGACTTGCCAAAAAAAAATTCAAATACCCTTTATCACTTTGTTGAACATATGTAATTATTGCATATGACTCCTTTGGACCATCAAGCCCAACTTTCTATTGTCTCTATTTGAAGGTAGGACTAAAACCACCACATTTACAAAGGACCACCTAAGAGGGAACCTTTCCAAAGCTTAGGACCTTGAAAAAGTCTTTACTGAAGATGAAAAACAAAGGATTTTTAACTTTATTTGGGCTTCTCAATCGCTTAGACCCTCCATGCATCAAACCCTATATTTTGGGGTCATAGAACTAGGGCTTTCTAGTTCTTAGCTCTCCACTCACCTCTAGAATTTTCTACTGATCATTTCACCTTGCAATGCATGTACCTATTGTTGGAATAATGGAATGGTGTGTACTGAGAGGGGAGGGGTGAATCAGTACCCTTAAAACTTTTATCACTTTATCCTTTAGTAATCTTTCCTTGCATTACCGACCATATTGCTTTTCTACCTTATGCATGTAATATCAAATAATAAACTTAATTGCATTTAAAAATTCATAGAAACATTCGTGAAAATTAGTTACACATGACACAAGAATTGGTAACACAGAAAACCCCTATTAGAAGGTAAAAAATGTGGTGGGGATGAAACCCACAAAGCTTCACTATCTACAAAATGGAAGGTGTTGGTTAAGGCTAAAACTGTGATCACTTTTGATGATCTTACTATGTTAGGAGTAACAATTTAGACTAGTTAGGTCTACTTGGTTAAGATATTTTAACAACACTATTAAGTGCACACTCAGTTAAGAGATTTACAATAAGACTGTTAAGTCCACCTTCTTAAAGGATTTCTTTTATTTTCTACAATTGTTAGAGAGTAGTCAAAAATACTTGTTGACCTGATGGTATGCAACATTGAATTGCTAAATATAGATCCATTAGTTCACAATGTATATGTATCACCTATAGTGAATGATTAATACCTCTGTTCTTCTCGGTAGCCTTGAATCTTCTTCTTCATAATTGAATTATGTCTTTTGTGTCCTTCTACATGAAACTCTCTGTCTAATCCATAGATTTCTACTGCAGCTACTATCATCATGTTCTGATTGAGTACTACATCTATTTATATGATGTATTGACCTAATTAGGTTTCACACTTTACAATAAAAACTCTATGATCAAAGGTTTACAACTTGACCTTGAGCTACTAGTTTTCATGTTTACAATGAGTTAGAATGATTAAAACAATTACATATGCTTTACTTTTTCCTCAAGAAATGGTTTTACAGCTAAGCATAAAGCTAATTATAAAATTGAAGTGTTTTATCTGATGTGTATCTCAAATCCACTTTTCTCAGAAATAAAACTGTCTCTCGGTAGACTGGTTCTTGGGTTTCTTTGTAGTTTGTGCTCGGTGATATCTTTGAACTGTTTGTTGGTTTACTCTGTAAACTGTGTTCTTGGTTTACTCTGTAAGTTGTCTTTCGGTGATAGTCTAATTTTGATATTCATTAATTTTGGTGATCATTGTGTCTGACTGAATGCTGTCACTTGTTGATCATGTTACCGACAGTCCATAAAATTATTTCCTTGTATACTAATGACAAATATGATCCATCAATCTCCCCATTTGGAATTAGTATCAAAAATTGATATGTGCAATTAACTGATGTGTTCAGTATATACACCAAGTGTATACCTTGTCAAATGACTCCCCCTATGCGCATGCCTCGGTATGTACATGTTTCTCCTTTGTGTATTTCCCTCTTTGGCCTTTGACATGTTTTCCCCTTTTGTACATTTTCCCCCTTTGACATGTATACATATAATATCCCCCTTATACATATAGTTTCCCCCTTTTTTGAAAATAATGACAAAGGTGTAATAGTTATAGCTTGTGAAGTATGTCGGCATGGAATTTTTGAATGTCTGCCATTATCTTCTCCCATTACTCTTGGAGGTTTTCTAGGGTCATGTATTCCAATGTGAGTCTGGCATGCATGTCATATATACTCTCAGTAACAGACATCTCTAGGGTGGAAATCAATGCTTTTGTCGAGGTCATGTGCTTTAACAACAGTGTGAGATTCGATATTAACATAGCTTACAGCTCGGTTACCTCATCTCTGATTCTGCTTTCAGCCTTTTGAATTTCTAGTCTCAACCTTTTTGCTTCTACAATCTTCTTGTAATGTAACTTGAATGCATTTTCTTCGGTTGTGAGACTTTGTGCACTAGCCTTAAGATCTTCATCTATCTTTGCTATCTTTTCACTATGCTTGGTAGTGAAATGTTCTATTGTGCACAACTTTTGAACTAGTTTAACTACTTCTGATATTATGGGTTCCATTGTAGTTACTAATTCAAAAAATTTTACCTTATTTTCTGCCACTTTTTGGCTGATCTTCTCAGTTAACTTGTATTGACACTTCTTCTCAGCACATTCCTCAATGACCTTGTTTGCATCTACATTCTGTGATGTAATGGCATCGGTCAAAACTGCTAATTAATCAAGTAGAGGAGCATTTTTATTAATGTCGGTGTCAAGAACAATCCGCAATAATATTTCTTTTGTGCTTTCTAGGACTTGTGAGTTCTTGTGCTCCTTTTTGAGCTTGTCCCGGATTGCCTTTCTTTTACAGAGTTCTCCATACTTGGTAAGTGACTCTAGATCTAATGTTCTAGGATCACAGTTTGGTATATCAATAATTTCATCTAATGTGACTAGAGTTTTTCTCTTCTTCTTCTTCTTTGTAAGAGTAGTGGAAGCAGGATTATGAATTACCATTGCAAGTTCTTTTTCTTGCTCTGTTTTCCTCAGTGAATGTGTGGGAGGTGTGGTGTTTTTTTATGTTGCTTGGTATTGACCTATTGGTCGGTAGTAGACATCTCTACATCAACCTTTTCTTTATTTGCAACTTTTTTTTGCTCGGTGTTCTTGTCGGTGGCATCACTTTGTTTCTCCTCTCCACTTATGTCTTTGTTCTCTTCATTTTTATATGTCTTCTTCCCTTGTTCATCACCTGTGTCTATTAGTATGTTGGCATCAGGTGTATTCTCCTTTTCTTCAGTAATGATATTGATAGGTTGTATCAATAATGGCATGTGATCTAGTATGTTTACCTATACAACATCCATTGTATCCTTTTCCTTTTCTTTCTTGGTGGCATCAGTTACATCCTCATCCTTCTTGGGATCATCATTAAAATCAATAAGTGTTATATCTTTGATTGTGATCTCTGTTGTATCCCCTAATGATTGTAAAATCTGAGGTACATAATCCATGGCCTTTCTTGCATGTGTTATCAACTCAACTGGATTAATGTCCTCGGTATCATTTATGAAGATGTGTTATGGATCTCTTTCTCTTCATAGTGAGGTTTGTCGGTAAGAGCCAGTACCTGCTTGGGGGCATTTTTTATTTCATTCCAAGTCTCATCACTTTCTTTGTCAATCTCTTGTAATCGGCCCTCTAGTACTTTGTATGCTCTCATTTTATCTGAAATTTTCTTTGAATTCTCTTTCATCATTTCATCAATTTCTTCAACTTTTGACTCGAGTGGCATGATTGTAACTAGGGATCTTTCCCTTATTTGTTTCTCTATATGCAGTGCATAAGTCCACCTTGCTGATATTCTGTCACTAAGATCTTGTGGAATTTTCATGTTGAATTGTACTGGTACATACTTGTACGCAATCATTTCCTTAATTATGGCTTCTTCTATCTTGGTTTGATCTCTGAGAGACAAGGTTATCCATTTTCTTATCTTTCAGTGTGATATGCTCCTGGTGTTGATGATTGATTGTGCAAGTTCATCAACTATGTGAGGAACTTTGAGCTCTTCGATTTGAACTCCTTGTTCTTTCTCATCCTACTCAATATCATCCTTATCATCTTTACCTCTTATATATCTTCTTCTTTGTCTCTGTGTTGTTTTCCCGGTTTGAGGCTTTCTCTTATAAGTCCTCACTATACCTTTCTTTACCGGTGGTGAGTCTGTATCTTTTATAGTTTTACTCCTTATTCTTGATGCAGTTGTCACATTTGCAACCTTTTCCTTCTTGGCTGGTGGTGCATCTGACTCAGCAGATTTAGAATCACTTAATTTTTGACCTTCACCGACGGGTGACTGTCCCTCGGTGACATCTTTTTCTGAATCTTTATCATCTAGCGAAAGTTTCCTCTCAAGTGTTTTTATGACTTTCACTAGTAAAATTTGGGCAATAAATGACCACATGACTAAAAAATTTAGTCATGTGACTAAAAATTTTAGTCAAGTGGCTAAAAATTTTAGTCACGTGACTAAAATTGATCATGTTTTACCCATTTTTTGCAATTCACAAATATAAATGACTAAATAAATGACCAATTTGGTCATCGGGTAAAATGACCAAATAAATGACTAAATGAATGATTAATACTCCTTTACACATTAACATTTGATAACATCATATACTTATATTCTTAGAAGTTGTATTTTACCAATAATGTGTGTCCACCAATAGACTTATTGTGTGAACATTATTCTGTGTGCTCTAATATATTTTTTGCCAATAGACTTATTGTTGCATTTCACATTAACTATTCAATGTGCTCTATAAGTTTTAAATGTTTCATTATTTTGTTTGGATCCCAAGGTGAACTTTAGTAGTTATGCCATTATTCAAATATTGTTGATACATATGTTTAATTTTTAGGCAAGGTTGAGCCAGCCAAAAGATTATTTATGGTCAGAATGTGCCAAGCATGGCTATTCATGTGTTATCGCTAAAAGTTTGAATTTAATTATTTGTTATATTTAGCTACATTTATCAAATGTGCTCAATGTTCTCTTCTCTTCTCAAACCTCTCTTTTGCATGCAGTGAATCCCAACAAATGGGATGCCTTATTGTTCTTCAACCTACACCCAGATGCTATAATTGATGACACCATTCTGCATGGTAGTTTTGAAAAATGATCTGAAAAGATGTAAACCTTCAAACATTTCTACAATTATAAATTTTAACATTACATCGAATTGCATCTGCTTTGAAATTTAGGTGAGATAATCATTGTATATGTGCCCATGCCCAAAATGTAAAAGATCTCTATTACAAGTAGTGTAGGTACATGCTATTATAGATTGGAGAGTTGAACACATTAATTCCAAGACCTTAAACATATTGCTCATCAAGTATTCAAAGCACCATTTAGGTGGTTTTTTTATTAAATCACCATTTTGTTGTGACTAGTTGTCTTCCATTCCTTATGTTTATAGAATAGATGTTTACATGCTACATCACACTATTACATAAAAAAGCAATTTAAGACATTTTTAAAAGACAATTAACATTTCTTCTTTAACACTTAAATTGTTATTTTAATAATTTTAAATTAAAAACTAAAACTATTTTTATTGTCTAGGGTGACACTACCTTAGTGACATCTTTTTCACTTCATAGATTTGTGGCAAAACAAATTACAATAAATTAAACTTATTATGATTTCTGGATAGAAAATTAAATATAATGTTAATTGATTTTAGAATTTAATTAACACACAAACTTCATTATAACAGTTAAGTTTTATAGGCCTTAGGAAGGCTTCACATCATATCTAGATTATTGACACATATTAGTTGACCAAAACTCTCTCTCTCTCTCTCTCTCTCTCTCTCTCTCTATGCTGTGTGGATTTTACTAGAAACATAATAAAGAAAACTAAAATGTTAATTTGCAATGAAGAGGAATCATTTCTTCAAAACAACAAGTTGAACCTACTTTCATGGCCATGGCTTTCCTAAGAAGTTATTTGATATAAGTAATTTGTAAACTTGTTACATAGTAATTATTTCAATACATATATATCTAGACATCAATCAACTAATTTAGTATGCTCAAAACTATCAAGTTATGAAAAAGAAAACCAACATTTATTCTAATTAATCTTCCATGCCTCTTACCCATTACACACCAAGGTGTAATTGCTAATAATTATTATAAATAAAAATGGATATTATCATTATTATCTTTTATTAAAATTAAAGACAAAAACATGCATGCTTTTTCATTTACGCGGTAAGAGGTAGAGGAAGGCAGGAGGAAGACAAAAAATAAAAATTTTAGAGGAAAAGAAAGAGATTTCATAACTAAATTTGATGGACTACATTGAGATCCTTCATTTGGGTACTTTATAGGTCTTGTAGGTAACAAGAAGCCCTTAAAAATTATGGCTTGATCTCTTAGGAGGACTTCCATCAGCACGACCTACAAAGGGGATTTAGTAGTTTTCCCTTCTACAATCTTTGCAAGAAGAGTACTCAAAAAGTGATGAGTAAGTTACTAGGGTTATACGTATTTTTCCTGGTTCTCAAGTAATATCATGAACTTGTCTCCCACTCATAATAATTTCCCTTACGCCACAAATAGGTTTTGTTAAAAAAATTTGAGATGGTTGTTTGATTTTACAGTAGTAATCTTAGGCTTGCAAATTTTCACATCACGTCAAGCCTAAAAAATTCATGAATTGCATTTAATATAAAAAATCTTGAATGTTGTTTTATACTTTGTTTGAATCTCTTTTGATGTCTTGTTAATGGTTGAAATCATGCACCCTTGTGGGAAAGAGGGTATACCAAGACCCCAGCACCAACTTGGAAAATTTTTTTCTTATTTTGAGAGTGATGTTTGTTAAGCACTCTTTAGGGTATCTGATCTTCGATGCTTGAAATACTACCAAACAGTTTATTGTTGTTCAGTAAACTATCTTATGATGCTTGAAATGTAAATAAGTACTAGATTCTTAAAATATTTCCAAATAGTTTACTGTTGTTCAGAGTACAAATAACTTGTGCTTTAGGAGATTTGAACTCAAATTCTAACAACATTTCTTTAGGAATGATAAAATGATCCTATTTGCAATTGATGAATATTTTTAAAACTTTATCATTTTTTGGAAAAGGTTTTGAATCGGGATACTCACCGTTGATTGCATAATTTTGATGTTTTATTTTGAAATCTTTTTCCCAAATTTATGTAACACATAGCTTGAATTTTTGGTTTCCTTGAAACCACAAGCTTGAGTATTCAGCCAAACAACCTTTTTTCTTAAAAATCTATTTTTCATCTCTCCATAATGAAATTTGACAAGAAGTTGCATCCATAATGCTTCAATGGGTTTCAATACCATGTTTCTTAGCCCACAGAGAATCTTACAAAAGTTGATGAATCTGCATTTTAGACTTGCCAATTTGCAATTTCTTATATATTGTTGATATCTATTTCATAAAGCTGCAGAGCTGAACTCCTTGGGGTATGAATTCTATAAACTTCTAATATCCAATACCACCACTGCTTCTTGTGCCTTTTCTCTTTTGCATGCAAATCTACCAATAATTTTCAACAATGTAGTGTCATGTTTTTGAAATTTTCTAAGTCCTTTTCTCAAGTTGTCTTGGTGCATATTGAATAATTTGCACAGATATAAAACAGAGAAGTAAAATGGAGCAACCTGAGAATTAATGATTTTTTTAATGAATGAATGTTTGAAAAATATCCAACTTCATTATGCTTTGATGGCTATCCATACCTGTTCCAAAGCTCCCATTTTATCATAGGTGAGGAGGATGCTAGCAAAGATTGTTGAATCTGGCTTTACATATGCCAATTGCATTTTCTTAAAAGTTTTTAAAGATTTCTATAGGAATAATTTTTTGTGCCTATCCTACAATCATTTCAATCTATGAGACCACATTCCCATGCAAGATAGTACAATATATGAGACGTCATTCCAACAATGAAGTCTATTATCATTCTTACCAACCAATTTTGTTATGATATTTCTATTAAGATTCAACTGTGTATTTTTGGAGTCAAATTCATTGACCCATGTTTTATGAGTAGTGGTTCACAAGAACCCATCTTTTAGGAGAATAAAACCTTGATGTTTCATATTGTCTTGAAAAACCTCTAAGGATGTTCCCTCTCTACCTAATAATAGTGGTGACTGGTACTTCTTTCCATGATGATGACATGTCTATGTGAATGGTCTCTTAGCCTTTTATCTTGTTTGGTAGTTTCAACAATGGGGGGTCCTACTTGTGAATGTGACAGTGGTCTCTTTCTTTGAACTACACTTTATAACGGTGTTAATCACTTTTTCTCTTCATATGCCACTGTTACACCTTGAAATCTGATCTTTGTTCTTTGTTGCAACCAAGTCTTGGAGTTCACTATTATGACTATTTGACTAACATTGGATTTTTTTCAAAACTTGAATCATACTAAATTTGACTACATTTATTTATTTCTCCATTATTATCATGAGTAAGTATGCTCTAAGATTCTCTTTTTTAACAATTATAGAACTACTCTTTCATCTTCTCACTTTGGTTTGATATTGGATGTCATTTCCCCTTTATTACCACACTCTTCTAAAATTGATGTCACTTCTTTCTCACTCTTAAGATGACTTATTCATATAAGATCATTTTTTTGACACATTCCTTCATTATCATTAGGCACCCTTGACCCTTTTCCTTTTCATGGATTATCATTTGTCAACTTGCTCTATAATGCTAACTTTTAAATACCAAAGGAATCCAACATTATTTGATTGCTACTATCAATATATAAAAAAATCAAAGGAAAACCTTGGATCAAATCATAACAGATGATTACAAAGGATAAATATATTTGACAAGATCAAACATATGACCATTAACCTAGAAAGGGTTTTTCAATTCCCATGGAAATGCTTTTGAATCCTATCCACTTTTCATGAATGTTTCATTCATGGTATAAATATATCCTTGAAGAACGACATCAAATTGAACCTTAAGGAAAATCATCACATTTTTATGAAAATTCATAACACTTCTTGAAGAACAATGACAATGGCTTAAAGAGAAGTCATGAATTCATTAAAGAAAAATTCATGGAGATCCTTCAAGTCAACAATGAGCTTCAATGACAGTAATCACTACTCATATCTATTTTCCACATCAATGTGATCCATACTTTAGCATCATTGGTCACTATTTTTAGACTACACCATTGTCTATTCCTTTTATTTACTATCCAAAACAGTTATGATCCCCTTTATGTTAGTACAATTGATCAATTTTATATTGTACGTATCAGTGTATTTCATTCTTAGTTAATTTTATCCAAATGTCAAGAGTATATGCCATAACCAACCTTTTATTTTCTATGGGTTGTTATTGTCACCATTGTTGGAAATTAGTTGAGTATCTGAGAGGGGAGGGGTGAATCAGTTACCACAAAAACAAATCCAAGTCCCTTAGATGTCTTAAATAAATTTAACAATGTTGCTCGGTTAACATAGATATTTCACTGTCACTCGGTTAGCATAGAAAATCTTAAGATATTAACTGTGATTATCTTTAGTAATTAATTGTAGAAACATAAACCATAAAGCAAATGAAATGCTCATAGATAATACCAAGATTTAACATGGAAACCCAATATCAGAAAAAACCACCAATAGAAACTAGTCACTAATTTTCACTCTTCTGAAGTGAGCTCTGTTAGGAGCCAACCCTGTTAAAGGTTACAATAACACACTGTTAGGTGTGACCCTGTTAGAGGGTTTAATCACCCTATAAGAAGTGGTCTTGTGAGAGGTCTTCAAATACTTCAATGTAGAAATTTTACCTTGTGAGAGGATTTACAAAAGACCGTTAAGTCTACTCTGTTAAGATATTTTCATCACTACTACGATTGTTAGAGAGTAACAATGGATTGAACTATTTTGATAAGCAACTTTCTTTGCTAATTCAGATCTCTGTTCTAGATTAAATACTTGATCCTCACTGATTAGATATCCTATTGCAATCCTATGTATTCTATCCTCAATCAGAATCCCATATGATTTCACCTTCACTCTTCATATCACACTTCACATGCAATTCCACATCACCACCATCTCACTCTGTCTCAATCCAAACTTGACCTTATATATATATATATATATATATATATATATATATATATATATATAAGCATTGTCAAGTCAGCCTTAATATCCTTCCAAACAAATAATAAAACTCATGTCTGTCGGCTGCATATAACTAATTATCCATAAAATATAAACCACTTCTAGTCGGCTGACACTAACTATTTTACTCGGTCAACACTGAAATCCTTCAATGCCCGACCAACACTGTAATGCCCTAGTGAACTCGGTTAGAACTAAAAATCACTTTGGTCATCTTCAATGCCCGAGAGAGCTGGATAGACACTGACTGTGCTCGGATAGGATTAGACATTTGTGTAAATATCACTATCCTTGTGTAAACATCAATGACAATACACAATTGAATAATTGTCATCAACAACCATCTCCTCAACTATTGCTATTAGAAACATTTGATATTTAGATATTTGTTGTCCTCAACTATTGTTGTCCCTGATACCTTAATTATCTCCCACTCAAGCTCATGAATTTGCATTGCAAATAGAGGCTTGTAGGATGCAAAGGTTCTGATACCAAAAATATTCCTAGGGATTTTTTTATGTTAATTATTTGAGATAAGGGTTCAGAATTGAAACTTCACATCAACAGAAAATAATAACCATGAACATCGAACTCCAATCCACGCATTCTATAAGTAAGTCATTACAACAAAAAACTTATTTCAAATTTTATGCAATGCTTTGAAACCAATCAATGATCAACTAAGAATGTTCCAACAAATTAAAAGCTTAAAATTAATGATGAAGCAAAATTAACACTCTTTGGATCTGATTTATTTGGTAAACCAATTTAACCTCAAACTCTTTGTTTCTATCTCCATGAATCTTGATTTATTATTTATGTAGAGAAAAATAGACCATACTTGGATGCACTTTCTAGTATCTTATCTTTCACCTTATCATCTCCCCATTTTTCCACACATCTCCCCTCACCTTGAAACATTCAAAACCAATCTATATTTATAGTTTCAGATTCTACATATTTAATTAAATGAGATAATAAGGATTTTTTAGAACTTAGACATAATTTAAATGTGATTTTATAGAGGATGTTGTGATCAAAGTAGCAGATTTTTTAATTTATGTTGTGTAGTGGAAGAGATTCTATGGCGCTTATGAGATTCACTAATATCCCAACCTCCCTCTTACTACATATTCAAATATGACAGTACGCTTCCCCTGCCTTGCAAATGTCCAGCTGAATTCAATAGCAGAAAAAAAATTGACTTTCAGCAATGAAAATGTGTCTAAATTCCTTTTATATTGATTGAAGGAGTTGAATAATTTTTCAATGATTATTTATGTAGATGATGTAGAGAATCCAACACCAACACAAATCTTGAGGGTACTAACTGGCCAAAATTCCATTCAAGGTTCATGTTTATAGAAATGAGGCATCTAACCTGATTAACTCTCCAACTTGACCATTCTCCATTATTGTCAAATGGGCTCCTCCTTATCAACTCACAAAAAAAGGTACATTTCAAAAGGCCTACCATCATCCTAGACTATGCAAAGCATTTGGACTCCCTTAATGTTACTCCAACCAGAAACTCATGCCAAAACCTCTCACTACACTTTCCACTTCCCAAACCAACTCAAATGGGAATAAACCTCTAACATTCATAGATCACAACCACCTTCCAAGAAAACACAACACAACAAACTTACACCCTTGAACATCCTAGAAAATTAAGCAACTCTTTGCATACATTTTGATACAAAATCATTTTTAAGGTCCACTCAAATATGATTGTACTAAAAGCCAAGGATGACAAGCTATCCCAAAGCTTATGGAAATATATAGTATTACAGTCATGGTACCAAAGAAACTTTCACTTATTCACCTCCACCCATTCAAAACACATGTCATTCTAAATGTCTACCCTTATTCTAATTCAAACTTGCTCTTAGACTGTCAACTTGCTATCTCATTGTCTAATCACAATGTCGGCGGAACTCTTAGTTTGTAACATATAACAAGCACTCATTCAAGATAGATTTAATGAGGAGAAGGCCTCCTTTTACCCCAACCAAAACCTTGGCATATATTGTTTCAAATTATCAGTTAGTACTATGGATTATCTGACAACACCTTTTCCTTTTGTCATTTACCAGTAGCATCTCACCTCTTTTCAGCATTCATTGTTCAAGGTGCATACAAAAAATTAAAATCAAAGGTTTCCTACTATTATTTAAATGACATATACTCACCAATCCTTTTGAAACATGGGGACTTTCTTATCTAATCAAACCTCTAACATGATAGTCATGTTCCTGCAATGCCAAACAATACTAAAGATGCTCCAACCTCCTTGCTTACCCATACCAACTATTTGAAACAATTTATCAAAATATTTTAAGACCAATGACAATGACCTTTTTACAATTTACATTCTTATCTCAATGGAACATTATACTTGACTGTAACTGTAACTGTATTAGGGACAGTTTTGAACAATATAACTCAGATCACAGATTAGAACCAGAAAAAAACACTTTGTCTTGCAATTTGAAATGAATTTTTATATTTTTTACAAACGTAATCAACTCCCTACATCATTTAGAACCTCCACAAATATCTATTATTAACAAAAATGTGCATTCTACTATTCACAGTCATTAAAAACTTCATGGTAGTCTGCCTAGAGATTCCTATTACTTTCATGAGACAAAACTAATTGATCTAAAACAAAAACCATTGGATGGCATGTCTTAGTTCTAAAATTTTAGTATTTAGACTATAGAAGTTTCAAAAATTAGGACAATAATGAGAGATGTATGAAAGTTTCTAAAGAATTTTCAATGAATGCATTTTGTGTGTATCCTACAATAATTGTAGTACATGTGACCACATTTCTTTGAGATGTTATATTAAACAATTATTGAGCCTTTTCTACCCATATAGATTTTGTATACATGTCTACCAGAGAATTTCCAAGCATAATTTCTGAAATATAATCCATTACATTATGTTTTACTGGATGTCCATACCCTATTTCAAAGCTCCCATTTTAGCACAAGCAGAGAGAATGCTGGGAATGGTTGTGGAATTAGGCTTTACACCTACCAAATAAATTTTCTTGAATGTTTCTACAACCTTTTCAACTAATCCATTTTGTGCATATCCTACAATAACTACAGTCCATGTGACCACAATTATTTGACGCATTCTCTCAAACAATTCCTATGTTTTGCCTATGCTTTTACATTTTTCCATTCATGCTACTATCTTTTTGATCTCCACATTCTTTTTTTCTTACCATGAAAATGAAGGTCCAAACTTGTGCAGTGATTGTAAATCATTTCTTTTGGCTGGCAAGCTACCATCTTCCCATATTTTGGACATTCATGTTTTCCATCCCTAATGATCTACCATCTCCACATTTAATTAACAATATTTTCTTCCACTTTGGATCACTTCTTTTTGGTATTTGAATGAAAGGTCTGAGACTGTTTTATGTGGTGTGGTTTTTCTTAACTTAGG
Source organism: Thuja plicata (assembly GCA_018584345.1). Classification (NCBI taxonomy): domain Eukaryota; kingdom Viridiplantae; phylum Streptophyta; class Pinopsida; order Cupressales; family Cupressaceae; genus Thuja; species Thuja plicata. Next base: position 931,325 of record MU224939.1, read on the forward strand.
ATTACATTATCAAGTGGATTTCCTATAATCCAGTGTATCTCTAGAAGTTAGATCTCAAGTGTTGTTCAAAGATACAAAACTAAACACAATGCTTTACAGATAATAAATACTAAGAGCGGTAAATAAATCAAATAAATCTTTGTAATAGCTTTTAAAATTTGTGTTCACCATAACAGTGATAATATCTTGTTATATGAAAAGTGTATTCCACTATAACAGTCATGAAACACTATTATCCCCGATTCCCTAGTTGTATGAATCTTTCTCTCATTATCAAACCTTGTATGGACTATGATTAGCTCTTTTAAATTTCATCACATCTCATATATCATTGTATTTGTATTCAATGGAAATTTTGATGCCTTAAGGGTTCCCAATGTTGTACATTACTTCTTGTTCACTTCATTCTTTGTTCCTTTAATCTTGTGTTTCACTGACAAGACACAATTTGTCAAAGTCAAGACACACATGATATACACACTCTGAAAAGAAGGCTTCAGAGAAATTTAAAGAGACTAAATTTTTTGGACATATATACTTAATTTGGAGGTTCATATTAATAAATAGTCAAGCCATTGATGATGGTGTTTCTCGTTTAAGAGGATTCATTTTACCTACATGGAAACCCAATCAAGTATGAAAAACCAACAACAGAATGCAGGAATAGAGATTTTAAATGGCTCAATATTGTATTTGTTTAACCTTCATATCTTTCTTGAATAGAAAAGGTGAAATAGGTATATATATTATTTATAGCATACTATTAGTTGTTAATAACAATCATTACTCATGAAGATGTAGATATCAATTTATGGTTGAGAATGCCATTATCTACCAAGGTTTCTAATTCCATTCCAAGGTTAAGATAATGATTAAGATATAATAGTTACAATAGATAATGATTAAGATATAATAGATACAATGATTTTCCACTCATCTTTAATTTGATTCATATGTTGTTAATACACACTCATCATAGTTGTTAACATTTGTTATTCTCATGGAGAGGTATTGAAGCACTTGCATGGGTGATAAATCTTGTTTAGATAGGACTTGGAGACTTTTGAAAAGGCGGGAAAGGAATTCAAAGTTTTTTGCAACAAATTTGAAGTTAGCAAGACCCTCTGCAGAAAATTCAGAGGTAATTTGAAACCTGAAACATAGACATATTCCATTCTCACTAGGTAAACTTCAAATGAATGTAAGATAGATGTCAGAACAATGAATCATTATATCCTCTTCTTTCTTTTATGGTCTCTACTAAAAGTGATTACTTTTAACAACGTTTTGGCATCTCTATTTTCAAATTTATGCTTTTTCTTTAATTTAGAAACTAAATTAATACTGGAATGCAGAATATTATAGATGGATCAACATCATAGGTTGAATATGGATCAATATCATGCATATGATGAGAGAGTATCTGATGAGGGGGACATTGACAAATATCCATGTCCATGTAAAAATTGTCTTGGTGGAAAAGTGAAAAAGAAAAATGTGATTTATTGACATATGATAAGATATGGGCATAGTGGTATAAGCCCTTGGGATTAAAATTATTATGAAGATATGATAGAATTGAAAACCATGAGAGATGAAGAGGCAACAAACATAAATGAAGTGACACCAAACATAGATAAAGAGACAAAAATGTTTGACAAAGGCTTTGAAGTTGATAGAATGCTAAATGAGGGTCTAAATGATGATTGGGTGAAGTCAATGGAGGATGCTTTAAAGCCAGTTTATGCTAATTTCAAGTTAGGTCATTTGACAACAATTCTTCAAATTCTTAACTTGCAAGTGGTGCATGGTTGGACAAATGAGAGTGTAGATCAATTATTGACATTATTAAGTTCATTATTACCAGATGACTCCACATTGCCAAAAGAAAGAAGTCAATGTAAAAATAAAATCAATAAGCTCAGCTTGGGGTATGAAAACATCCACACATGTGTGAATGGTTGTGTATTATTTCATAAAAATCTTGCAAATGAGAGTGAATGTCTGAAATGTCATGAAGCAAGGTATATACAAGGGTTGAAATCAGTTGTGGTTCCTAGAAATGTTCTTTGTCACTTTCTGATAATCCCACGATTGCTCTGAATGTACAGGTGCAAAGACATTTCTGAACTTATGTAATGGCATGCCCAAAATAAGAGCACTGATGGAAAACAATGACATATGCTAGACTCTAAGACATGGATAGAATTTGATAAAAAGTGGTCTGATTTTTCTCAACATCCTTGTAATATGAGGTTGGGTTTGGATCTAGATGGGGTGAACCCATTCTCATATCAGAGTACTAAATGGTCAACTTGGCCAGTGTTTCTAATAAATTATAACTTGCCTCCATGGTTAGCAACTAAACCATTTTCCTTAATGTTATCATTGATTATACCAGGAAAGAAAAGTGTGACTTCAGATACAAGAGATGCTTATCTAGAGCCATTACATAATGAGCTAATGGAATCTTGGAACGGAATTGAATCAGTTCAGTCTTTAAGGGATGGTCATTCAATCAAATTCACTTTAAAATATTCCTTATTGTTTACAATTCATGATCTTCCTGCATATGGTACATTTTCTGGTCTGTCTATTCATGGATACCATGGATGTCCTCCTTGCAACTTTAAGGATTTTGTGAGGCACTCAAGAATTTTGTGTAAGTGTATTTAGTGTGGACATTGTGCTTAACTTAAAATGGATCATCCATATCATCAACAAAAAACATGTTCCAACGGTCAAGAAGAGAACCGTGAAGTATCACTGCTAATAACAGGTGATTACATTGTTGAGAATGGACAAAAAAGAATGTCATTTATTGAAAATAATGGGATTGTTAGAATTAGATATGATCCATGTAATGAAAGTGGTGTAAAATGGTTGTGCATATTGTATAAGTTTCCATACTTTAAGGATATAGCCATCAAGCATACTATTGACTTTATGTATACTAAGAAAAATATAGCTTATGCTATTATAGAAACTCTTATTGGTGCTTTTGATACTATTTCATCTCGTGAAGACTTTCGAGAAAAAAATATTCGTCAAAATCTTTGGGTTGAAAAATATGATAATGAAAAATATAGAAAACGTAGTGCTCCTTATGTCTGGACAAAGGAACAACATGCACAATTCTTACAGTTGATGTCTCAGACCCGCTTTCCCACTAGATATGTGAGTACCAACATTATTAGCCAAATTGACATTAATATCTTAAGAGGCCTCAAGACCCATGACTATCATGTCATAATCAAGAATATTTTACCTGTTGTGGTAAATATATTAGGTTTGGAAAAGGGGCCAAGATTGGCAATCATAAGGTTGGGCCTTATATTAAAGAGAATGAGTTTACATGTATTAGAACCTTCAAACTTTGATAGTTTGAGAGAGGAGGTTGTTGAAGTCCTTTTTCTATTGGAACGAGAATTCCCACCAACAATGTTTAACATTTCTATGCATCTTTTTATACATCTAGAATATGAACTAGAGAATTGTGGTCCAATAAGAACGAGATGGATGTATCCTATAGAATGATATATGAAAGTTTTGAAAAAAAACTGTCTGTACTAGGGCAAAACCAAAGGGAAGCGTGTCTGAGGGATATTCAATGCAAGAGGCCATGGGGTTTTGTACAAAATATATGAAAGATTTTAAAAATGTCAACTGATGTGTATGGGATGATGACGAAGATGAGAGAGTTGCAGGTGAATTATTAGAAGGCAATGGAAGTCGCTTCAAGCTCTCATATAAAGAAAGAATTGAAATACATGCCTTTATTCTTCACAACACATCTTCATTCAACAAGTGGCGCAGGTAAAGAAAATTACACTAATTATTTTACTCAATTTCATTTACACATTCATATTATTAATATTACTATTTGTATGCAGTATCAACCTCAAAAGCGCAGACGTCATAATTTTATTGGAGGTGATTCTTTTCCAAAATTTGAAGAATAGATTGTTAATGTAATCAGTGATGCAAAAGAAGAAGGTCAATATATAACAACAGAGGAAAGTGAGCTTTCACAATTTCTACATCTATGGGCTATACATTTTAGTGGAATGTGGCCTATGGTAGTCATTTAAGAGTGGAAGAAAAGGATAAAGGAAAGACAATTTGTGATTGTGTTGTTAGTGCTAAATTTATTCATGAAATTGAGAAGAAATTTTATGTTGGATTCATCCAAGAAATTATTCAAGTGGATTTTGGTGAAAATAGTCATATATTATTAAAATGTAAATGGATTTGATCATCTACAGTATAATTTGATAAGTATGGATTTATACATGTAAATACACGAGATTTTTTATCAGAGACAAATGAGCCATATGTTTCCCCTCTTAAAATTAATAAATCATTTCTAATTGATGATGTAAGAAGCCCAGGTTGGTCATATGTCATTCAAACAGTCTCATTTGAAATGAAAAATTCATGGAAGTTGTCAATGTAATGCCTGATGGACAATATGTTAATTTACAAGAAACGTTTGAAGAAGTGGATGAAGACAATGAGTGATTGTTTGAAGAAGAGATTTTGATTACCAATGAAGAAATTGAGAGAGAGAATGTATTGCAGGTCACAAATGAGGATGAGGAAGAAAATCAAGAAGATGAAGACACAAGTAATCAAGATTCTGATCTTGCTGTAAATGCAGATGATTATTGATGAGCCCAATTTTATGATCTTTTATTTAAGACTTTTATGTTGTTTCTAGACTATTCTATGTTTTAAGGACATGGACCATCAAACTGATACCTATTTTAGATCTTTAATGTTGAACAAAGTTTCTATATGAATTTAAGGGCTTTAACATAGAACAAAGTTGCTATATGAATATAATATGAATATGTTTTCATATAAAAAATGAGGATGTAATATTGATATGTTTGAGTTGTATGGATTTTGGCTACTATACTTGCATTGTAGTGTTATGTGATAAAAGAAATTGTGTGGCCTACTATTATCATGATGTTACCATCTTGGGCGTGACTGAAAAATTATGCTATTTTTTTCTTAAGTCCTTTTATGAGCGAATATTAGTGGGGTGCTTGCAAGTTCTAAGGCATTGACATGATTTTGGCCTGATGCCACCTTGTAATAGCACCATTTGCTCAAGTTCTTCCTTGGTATGGTTATGACTGACTTTACCATCTCTTATGCTCACCGATCCATTATCCATGCCTTTTCTATATCTATTGTTGATCTAGAACTCCGTCATTTTCTTATACTTGCATATTGTTCCTAGAAATTCATCATTATAGGCTATTTGATGTATGTGTGAAAGACAACAAAATCATTATAGGCTAGTTCTCCTTGCTTAAAGAATCACATAGCCAACTGATGTTAGAGTGATTACAATAATTTCTATACACCATGCTTCTCCTGTTGCTATCTCTATAATCCTTTGCTATATCTATTGTTGATCTGGAACTCCATCATTTTCTTATACTTGCATGTTGTTCCTAGAAATTCATCATTTGTGTATTAATTGATACATGAAATTAAATGTACATCTGTAGCATGACATGGACAACTAAAAATACTATGTATGTTAAAAACAGTTGTAAAAGTGCACCATCTTTGAACATGTATTGTCTGTTAGTTCTCATTTATGCAGCTTGGAATAATTAATTGTCTGTTACTTGTATTGTCTATTTGAGGTTGTTAGATAATTATGACAGAAAAGCATTGGCAGATATTGATAGTAAGATACAGGTTTTTTTTTCAAGCAATGGAGCAAAGGATTCATGTATAAAGGTGAGGTTACCAAAAAATGATGTTTATGATAGCAGTGATTTATGGAAGACTTGTAGAACAAAGAGACTGCCATAAGATGCAAAAGATAGCAGCCCACTATAAATTATTATACACACTTAAAATTTTTAAATAACAATCATAAAAATAAAAGCTATGCATTATCATATATATACAGTAAGACACCATACTGAGAGAAATGCCTTATCATTTATTTTCTCAAATAAAACAACCATGTGCCCTTACTCTTTTATATGTATATTCTTTTATAAGGAAATCATGTATGTAAGTTTTGAATGCATTCAATGATACACAGCTGTAGAAATTTCTCATCATCTAGGAATGAATATTTTCATCCTCTTTCTTCAAATATGCACCAACATGTAGCTTGCAAAAATAGACAAAATTTAGCACAAAGAATATTGCAGTCATATAGGCAAGTGCTAGAGATATCAACAACTTCTATTCATCATACATATGCTCAGATAATAGCTCACACATCTATTTGATCTGCTTACACTACTGGCACAGTTCTTCATCCCATATTGTGGCTAGTTGACCTTGATACAATACAGATTGCATGGAAAGGATTTAGAGTCAACAGGAAAGCATGTTTTTAGAGAGACAAATAATATCTAAGAATTTTTATTATAATTATTAAGTTCATGTTTTTTTATATTTAAGGATGATATTTATGTGACTTTACTTTCCTATTATGAAAGAATTAGTCACCCCTAAAAATTCTTAAATTCTTTGTGTGTTATCTAGTGGGTTCATTTATTATACAGTGCTTTGATTAAATCTTGTTCTAGTTTATAGTCGATTAAATATCCCAGGTTTTTTATTCAGACATCTAAAAATTGATGCTTTCTTCTTTCATTATTAGCTTTTTATCAAGTTGATAATTTATACATTATTGTTTTTTTGGACATTAAGAAATGAGGAGAAAGAATTTAAGGTGTAAATTAGATGATGGTGATCATAATGCTGAAATACCACTAACAGATTATGAGGGCGATCGTGAAGAATGTGTGGCCAAGAATAATGAATGTTTATCATGTCTTGGTTTGATAAATAGGAAAGTTGTACATCTACTAAGTATTATATTATTTGTTTAATACTATTTACTGAAATTTTATATGCAAAAGCTTTATGTATATAAGACATGATATGATATTTGTTTTTGGTTTTACAGGAAAGAAAAAGAGTGCAGAGAAAATGAAGAGAAAAAATAAGAAAGATACCATGTTGCCAGTTCATAAATTCCAACACTTGTTTGAACCAACAAATGTAGTTGGTGAAAAAGGTAATTCTGATGATGTGGAACTTGATATAGCACATGGTGATGTGCAGCCTAATGAAAGTTATGAAGAGAGTCTTCTTGCATCTGATGTGCCTCAGAGTGAACCTGTTGGTAGTGGTTCAATAGAAGATGTATTCACTTTTGTTAAAAGACAGAAATTGAGTTAAGATTTATATAGATCTATAGAGAGACATTCAAAAGAAATAATATTAGAAGGGAAGAATCCATTCTTGGTTGAGGTATCAAGAGATGGTGAACCCATTGGGAAAAATGGTGCAAGGTGGGCCACTGAGTTGGGCGTAAGATGTAGGGCCCATTTGGATATTTGCAAATCAAATTTTGCAAAGAAAGATCCACACCATGTGGAGAATTTTATACAAGAAATGGAAAATTCCTTTGACACTATTGGTGGAAAAATCTCGAGAAAATATTACAAGTACAAGATGAGACTTCTAATGAACAATTTTAGATACATTTGCAAAAAAGAAATCATGGAGGGAAAAGAGAGTTTGGACAAGAATCTATCTCCCAAACAGTGGGAAAATTTGAAAGAAAGTATGCATTTTGAAGAATATTTAACAAAGAGTAATAAAGGCAAGAGAGCAAGAGATAGTGTGAAGGCTGAATATACATTTGGCTAAGGCGGGTTGCAGGCAAAAATAAACAAATTTGGAGTAAGTGTATGGATTTTTGGTTCAATTTAAATTATGTTATTTATTTCAATTTTTTTATTGAACTGACTGTGTTAAAATTGACATTGTATTTTAGGTGGAAAACAATAATAGAGAAGCAGGTGCAGAAGATATTGTCAATTATATGGTAGCACTAGATCCTAATAAATCTAAGAATAGTATGAAGTGGAAGTCTAGTTCATCAAAAATGACTTCACAGACATTTGTGGAGCACCCAATAAGAGCCTCTACAAATCATGTCAATACAAATGAAGGGTATGAACATATAATGAAGCACTTACACAGTCTCACTGAGAAAGTTTCACAGTTGACTTCCTCAGTTCAGCCTATAGTTTCTTCATGGAATGATCATAATTTTATGAATTCATATCAGGTAAGAGGCTATATTAATGAGTTAAGTTTGGTTCGTAGTTAAGTATCTGGAATCACTATATAGGGAGGTGATGAAGGCCTTAGGAGTTCATGGGATGATTAGTTATGAGGTCATAGATTATTAGGGAGGTGATGAAGGCCTTAGGAGTTCATGGGATGACTAGTTATTCATGGAGAAAACACAGCTTTTGTTTATTGTTTGGAATCATTGTTTAGGAGGTCATAGATTATTAAGGAGATGATGAAGGCCTTAGGAGTTACATATCTTCACACTGTTGTATGCACTTTATTTACAAATTTCCTCATTATTTTTAGGCACCCAAGATTCAAATTATGGTGGGGAAAAGGGCACATCCCCGGGTAACATTGATTATATATAAACAGACTACTTCCTAAAGAAACCCGTGTATAACTCTTTTTGCAATCACTTAGTCATATTGTGATGTTCATTTTTTTGTAACAAAATCTATGGAATGTCACATAGATATCAGTAAAATAGAAAGTTGGTAATTCCCATGGTTGGGAACAGTGAGCACCATATGGAGCACAATGGAATTCTTAATTGATGAACTATAACTGATTGAATGTTTGAAGATGTTAAGTTCATGATCACAGAGACACAGAAAGTTAATGCAAGACATTAAGTTAGTTAATGTATTGAATTGGCATTGATGTCAACTTGATATAATCTACATGGTCATGTACATACTGCTAAAGACTTCAAAGAACCAATGAATCAAAGGCTATGCCATCAGTAATGCATAAAAGTTAAGTAATCACAAAGTGACTGTATACACTGATAGAGTGCACACTGACAGATAGAGTAAACCAATAAGAGAAAAGTCAGAGAATTTCCCGATGAGAAAAAGAATAACATTACCAATGAGCAAAGTCATAGTGCAACCCGATGGACAAAATTACATTGTAACCTGACGGACAAATTTACAGTGTTGCCTGGCGGATAGACAATAGGACAAAGATCCCGAAGACAACTGAAGTCTCACCAAAGGAACAGTCAGTTGTCACCAACAACTAACTGAAGTATTGACTGACAAAACAAAGAGTTCAGAAATGACAAAAAGCTTAGCTGTCAAGAGCTAAATATAGACTTAACTAGTACTTATCATTGTTTTAATCGAAAAGATAATGTCAAAGATAAGTAAAGGATTTAAAGCTGCTTTGTCCAATTGGCAAGAAGATCTCTATGAGATAAAACATGAGTTTTTCTTTAAATCTAATTGGCGAGAATTGTGGATCATGCCAAGATAAAGAAAGCCAAGAAACAGTGAAATCATGTCTATATAAGAGACAAGCTAATTCAATATGAATTAGGGGAATAGCAAGAGAATAGATGCTTAAGAGATTCTAAAGGAGAAGAAAGTCTTCATTCAGACCTGATCAATCAAGCTGAGGAAAGAGCTAAATTCTGTAGACACCGATGAACAGTGATATAGCATCATAGAGAAAAATAGTGTAGAGCAAAGGTATTGAATTGATAACATTGATCAGAAAGGTAATGCACTTACAATAGATCTGAAAATCTGCAATTCTAGTTGCATATGTGAATAGATCAATTTACTGTTTCAATTTAACCATTGAAGCATCAAGTCTCTTAACCGAGCAGGACTTAAAAGTCTTTTGTAATTGAGATACATCCCAAGGAGTATCAAAAATTTTGATTATACAAAGTAGCATTGGATATGCCCGATACCTATTGACAAGCCAAGAGAGTGTTTGATCAATGATGGTAGCATTAGATGTCAGATACTAAGTGACAAACTATTCATTTAAATCCTCTAAAAAGGTAACACCTAACAGTGTGTTTGTAACCTTTAACAGGGTTGTCTCTTCATCGAGCTCACTTTAGAAGAGTGAAAATTTGGGTTACCGGTCCCAATGGTTTTTCCCTTAACAAGGTTTCCACGTTAAAAATCCATGTGTTAATGTGTTTATGAGTCCTTACTTTATTGTTTTGTATTTCACATAAGTAAATTTGGATTGATCGGTATACACTAGTTATTTACTGTATTTTGGTAAATGAACAGATTCTTACCGGTAAACATACAGTAGAAGGTTTTAAAAAGCATTCCAACAAGTAGTAATTTGATATAAGTATTTGGAGGCATTCATCTTATAAGACTAAAGATAACTAGAGGTATAATTTTGTGGTACTAAGTTTTAAGGGTTGTTTTAAGGATTATTTTTAAAGGCTACTGATTCACCCCCCCCTCCCCCCTCTGAGTTATTACTAACAACTAGTATCAAAGCTTGTCTTCTTAGAAGGAAGGTTTCAAGACCTAAGCTAAAAATCACAAGATGAATAGATGAGATGTGCCCAAGCTAAACAAAGACAAATTTGCTTCATGGAAAAGAAGGATAAGACTCCACTTATCAGGTATTGGAAATGATGTTACTGAATACTTAGATACTAAATATGTATTTCCCACAGGAGCACTCATAGTTTAACAAATGAGAGAGAAGCATGAGCACAACTACATGATAATATAGCTTGCTTCCTCACTCTCCGATGCTGAATTTGAAGATGTCAAAGCATGCACAACTGCAAAGAAGATGTGGGATAAATTGAAGCTTATACATGGTGGTGATAAACATATTCTGAGAGCCAAGGTAGAAATCCTTAGAGTAAAGTTTGATGATCTCAGAATGAAAGAAGGTGAAAACATCACACAGTATAGTACAAGAATCAAAGAGGTAGTCAATGCTATCTGAGGAGTTGGAGGTGTACTAGAAGAAGAGACAGTGGTGGTTAAAATTCTAAGAACCTTAGTGCCTACTTATGCTATTAGAGTATCTTCCATACAAGAAATGAGAGTTGTAGACAATAACAATGTTACTCTAGATAGTTTGATTGGAAGATTGATTTCATTTGAGATGAATAACTTTGATAATAGTGTCTTACCAAACATAGATTCTGCATTCAAATCTTCTTTGAGAATAGGTAAATAAAGTCATAAACACACTATGAGAAAAGATAGTGAAAGTGAAAGTGAAGAAGAAGATCTTGATGAAATTGAAGCACTTATCACTAGAAGAATGCAGAGAGGCAAGGGTAAATTACCACTTGTATGTTTTAATTGTAAAGAGATTGGACACTTTTCTGCAAGATGTCCTAACAGGAGAAAAGATGACAGAAGTAATGACAGATCATTTGAAAAGAAGTTTGACAGAAGTGATAACCAAGATTACAGAAGCAACTGACAATCAGAAAGAAGAGATACCTGAGACTACAAGAATAAAGGAAAGAAGGCCACTTATCTAGCTACATGCAAGATGAAGATACTGACACTAAATCTGATGAAGACATAGAGGTGGTGTTTGTGGTAGTAAAATATTATTCAGATGAAGATGAATAAAGGTATGTAGAAACTGCACTCATATCTAAAGTCAGTAAAAATGATGTCTCGATCATAGATAGTGGTTGCACTCACCATATGACCAGTGACAAACAAAATTTTGAGACTTTTGAATACTATAATGGTGGTTCAGTAAGAATGGGTAATAACACACCTTGTCTAGTTGAAGGTAAAGGAACTATAATGCTGAATAACCTAATGAAATGTGAAAATGCTTAATGGGTGAAAGGATTGAATTATAATCTATTGAGTGTTTCTCAACTGAATAATTTAGGTCACAGAGTAGCATTGAAAATAAGAAGGCAAATATCTTCAATGAATCAGGAAGGTTGATTGGTACCGGTGAGAAGACAAAAGGTAACTTATTCTATTTGAATGATACTGACTCCACTTGCTTAATGGCTAGAAACAAAGACATATGGTTGTGGTATAAAATATTGTGTCATGTAAACTTTGACAACATGATAAAGATAAGAAAAAAGAGAAATGTAAGAGGCTTACCAACGATGACTAAACCTAACAATATCATGTGCAAAAATTGTCAAAAAACTAAGATTACAAAGTCTAGTTTCAAATGACAAAACCCATACATCTGATGCCATTCTAGAATTAGTCCATACTGATCTATGTGGACCCATGAGGACAAAGAGTTACTATGGTTATAGATATTTCATTCTCTTTGTTGATGATTACTCTAGAATGATGACAGTTATGTTTCTAAAAGATAAATTAGAAGCATTCAAGATGTTTAAAAGGTACAAAGCAATGGTAGAGAAAAAAGTGGTAAGAAATTGAAATGCTTAAGATCAGATAGAGGAGGGGAATTTATTTAAGATGAATTCAATAACTTTTGCAATGAGCATGGAATCAAAAGATAAGTCTCTGCATCGAGGAAACCGTAACAAAATGGAATTGTTGAAAGAAAGAATAGATCCATTGTTGATTGTGCAAGGACACTGATGATAGAGAAAGGCATCACCAAAATATTTTGCACGGAAGCTGTCAGTACTGTTGTTTACACATTGAACATAGTACAATTGAAGAAAGACAACAAGAAGACACCCTATGAGCTATGTATGGTTACACACCCAATGTAAGCTACTTCAAGACCTTTGGTAGTCAATGTTATATCTTAAAATATGATAGAAATGGAAAGCTTGACTCCAAAAGTGATGAAGGTATCTTTCTAGGGTATTCCACCAAGAACAAGGCTTATAAATGTCTCAATAAAGCCTCTAACAAAATTGTTGAAAGTGCAAATGTAAAGATAGATGAATTTGCAAAGAAGAATGAAAAGGAAAGCACAAAGAACCAGAGGACTACAACAAGTTTTTTTACAATGAAGAACCTAACACTCTACCTGAGAAACAATGGATAGCTCCCGAGCAACAAAATATTGCACCCGAGCATCAGGCTGCAAATACCAAAAATTGGGATATTGCTCAAGATGATGTACCAAGCGATGCAGATCAGAATGAAGGAAAAAATGATGATCAAGATGATAGAAAAAGAATTGAACCTGTACTTTCTAAGTATGTCAGAAGGAACCATCCACATAACAAGATCATTGGAGACAAGATCAAGGCTGGTACAAGAACTAGAAGTAAGTCTCTAAATACAAGATGTCTAATTTGTGATTTTGAGCCAAAATATGTCAATGCTACACTTGATAATGAAGAATGGATTAGTGCTATAAATGAAGAAATTGAGAAGATTGAGAAAAACAAGAATTGGACACTTGTACCGAGACCAAATGAAAATAATGTCACTAGTACAAAATGGATATTCAAAAATAAGTTGAATGAGAATGGAGAACTCACCAAAAACAAAGCAAGACTAGTATGTAAGGGATATGCACAAGAAGGGATTGACTATAGGGAAACCTTTGCACCCATTTTTAGGCTAGGAGTGAGAATATTACTTGCTTATGCTGCATTCAAAGGACTCAAGGTTTACCAAATGGATGTCAAGTTTGCATTCCTAAATGGAATACTTTAGGAAGATATCAGAGCCAAGTTTCAACATTGGAACCTTTAGACCCATTACGTTTCAACTCACCTAACTTAATCTTTTGTGGTAGGATTTCTGTCATCACACGAGCTGATCGACAAGGCAAAGGTCATAGAGTTGCACATGTTAGTGGAGGACAGGGGCGAACCACCTTCACCACCGCAAAATCCTAACCAAAATATTGTGGACATCCTTCAGAATTTGATTGGAGTAATTTGGTAGAGGTTACCACCCATAGTTCCTCAGCTAGAGCAGTAGGTTTCGAAAGGGAATCAAATATCCCAGGAGATGGTAGAGCAGATAGCAGAGAGAGGAATAGGAGCCTCCACCTAGGTTTTCTTGGAGGGTCATGATGATCATGAGGGTGATTCAGTTCATCAGCTAGAGATACCACCCGAACATGGGATCAGAGGCAGAGAGAACCCTAGAGATGTTGAAGATGAGGTCCAAGAGTTAATACGAATCTAGCCACCCTTGTTTTTGGGATCCACTAACGGGTCAGTAGCAGAGGCCTAGTTATAGAGTTACAATGATGCTCTAGATTGCGCCTTACGGGAATAATCCAAAGGCACAACTTGCGGTTCATCCCC